>OY743224.1:36968285-37370376 GCA_963555765.1 Orthonevra nobilis
GTAGAAGGAAGCTTACAAAAAACACCTGTGTGTAGAATGTAACCCTCCATCAGGACTCTGGCACAAATTTGACTTCTCCTCTCGCTGAACTCGTGTGCGCGAATAAAATACGAGAACAACCAAATTGGAATCTGTAACCGTAGTCGCAAGGCTCCAGCTCTTGGGGTTTCAATTCTTCTTTCATTTTTGCGACAACATCTTAGTGGCTGCAGCATAAGTAAGAACTTAAGTGAAATAATTGCGCTGGTTAACTCATCTTTCGTGTCTACATTAGAACTTGTAGTGCCAAACTCATGTGGTAAGGTTTGTAAACATCCTTCAAACATACATGTAAAGGTCTTATTTTGGGATTCGTGTCAGTATTCAGGTATTCACAATGCGGGGGTGTATTATTCTACCCCGTATGGTGGCGTATGAATGAATGGGGAAGCCTTCTCTTTTGTTGTGTTGGATGGATTGCGAGCGGGCGTGTTGTAAATTGTGGGCTTTCTGTAAGAGAAGGTGCTCGTGTTATGCCACCATGAAAATTTGTTCATCAACAAACGATTTACGGTAACGCCACGGCATGCATTGAAAGGATAAACTCAAATATTTGTTATTTGTTTACGTACACACATGCCATGGTGAAGGGTGTGCTGATGGTGATTTATTCCATCGACACGATTATTGTAATACAATTGATCACAACACTGAAAGGAAATTTAGTTATTTGTATTATGCCAGCGTATGTTGGTAAAGAGGTGTTATTGTTATTCGGTCGCAGTACTGGTGGCTTGTTTTTTTTTTAGTTTGCATAATTGATTTCATCCTTATTTTAGTGTAGATTAAATTGATTTAGTTAGTATATTTTGCTTTTTGGGTGTCATCAACTTCCCATTCAATGATAACTTCAATATTTGGCAAGGTTAAAAATGGATAAATGGTGAGTACCAATTTCATTTCTATTCAGAGAATGTCATCGACGAAATTTCAAATAGTTTACTTTTAGCAACTAGTTCGTGAAACAGTTGCTTGTTTTCAAAGTACATGAAAGCATTATAAATCTAACATATGTCGTGAGAGTTACAAAGGAGACCATTGAAAGGATGTTTATTGGGAGGTTTTTGTATGCGGATTCCGATAGATTGCTGATTGGCAGAATTTTTTATCGCCGTAAACAGAATTTATAATTTGCTTTTCTGAAATGACTTAATCTTCGGGGGTTCCAATCTTTCCTGTAGATTTTTTTCAAACAAAAACTTTTACGTTTCACTGTTTAACGTTTCGTCAACTAAATCTGTGACTTTTGTTTTTTGCTTTTTTATTGTTAAGGTATTACGATTGTCAAATGCCACTAATAAGGACTTTTGGTTCTCCAGTGAACTTTTAATCACTTCCTCGAGCTCCTGTACTTCACTTTCAGCAAATATGAGATGATTGATCAATTTGGCAAATGATGTCATCGCCAACGAAGGGACACATCCCCCTTATATATCTAAGGAAGATCTCCTGGTTATCTTCGGTTCACTAAAATGTAAGAAATCTGTGGGAATTCGAGGAAATTCCAAACATTGTTCTTAAACACCTTCCTCTAGGAGCGGTAAATATTTACATTATCCTGTATAATAATTTGCTGAATAATGTTCATTATTCAGCTCATTGGAAGACAGCGGTAGTTCCTAAACGGAACAAAGACTCATTCAATCCGGCAAATCTCCGGTCAGTAAGTCTCCTTCCAAACATCAGTAAGGTATTTAAAAAAGTAATCAATAGAGCCCTGTTCGAGTGGGTTGAGGACAATAATATTATTCCGGCTACCCAATTCGGTTTCAGAGCGGAGCATGATTGCTTGGAGAACGCCTTTGATACTGTATGGCTGCAGGGGCTCTTTTTCCAGCTCGGCATAAGCAAACCACTGCTGTTCATAATCTTAGATGCTTAGATATGCTCACGAGCAGACAGTTTATTGTGAAATATGGCAGTGTAACATCTGCTGGTACTTTTGAAATGAACAACGGTCTACAACAGGGTGTAGTTATTTCGCCGATTTTATTTACGATCTTCACACGCGATCTTGTAGGATCTCTCCGCCACTCTATAGCGTACACAGATGACTTGATCGCGTACAGGTCATATTCGAAGATCGAGGTTATTGTCTTTTGCAACTTGACTTCGAAAAGGTTCAGGGATATTGCGATGATTGGAAGTTGGAAGTTGTCTAGGGCATCTAGAAATACTAGAAAGAAGTGGCAAATGTTCTCGTTCGTTGGACAGAACGGGCAACCACTGGCGAATCGATATAGATTCTGCTCTGGCCCGAGACAAAGTGGCCTTTGCCTTTACAAAGAGACTGTTACACAGCAGTCAACTCGATGCCAAGGTAAAGATTATTTGCTACACGGCCTGCCCTTCGAACAACAACTTGATCTCCGGGCTTTTTACCTCAATGATATACACCATGAGACAGTGTGCCTTAACGGCCTTATTCTCTCTGGAGCTGTCCTCTATCTTGATAGAAAAGGTCTGCACCACGATAGATTTTTTTTATTTGGATTAAAAATTTTAGGGTTTAGAATAGTTTACAATTTAGTATTTAGGTCTAGTTTAAGTTTAAATCAAAAAGTCCTTACACTAAGTACTTTTTCTTATAAATTAATATTTTCTTTGTTTTCTTAATAAGTTTTTCTAATTTAAATTTAAATACATTTACAGTAGTCGAAAGACATTTTAAGTTATTATGTTTAGCTTAAGTTAAGTTTAATATAGTTAAGTTAACTTATCTAGCTCTAAGCGTTTCTGTCTAGTATGTAAGGATAATGAATTGAATGAAACAAAAATGAACAAAAATTGAAAAAAAAGAAAATGGAGATGATTGATCTTTTACTATGAACAAAGTAGTCTTCCTATTATTTTCAGGTGTTATGGGAAGACGTTAATTGATTCGCACTAGTTTGCGGGTTGCCTTTGCGTTTTTGCGGAATGTACTTGTTAGGTACATTGGGAAGAAGACCCTTATCATTCCTTAAATCGCGCTCTTAAACTTATATCGTAGATTCCTATCTATTCATTCGTCATTTGACTTTCTGATGCAAGCAAAGTGAACTGAGTCATTTGCTATCCTTTTGCTCAAGTGAAATGAGGCGTTTAGCTTCCGCAGGCCTTCTTAGTCTGAGAGCATTACGAAAACTTTTATTACAACCTCAAAGAAGAGTCAACCGGCTAGTTTGAGAAAAAAGAAAAAGACGATTGAAAATCAACCGACTGGTCGCAAGCCTTACGGACGAACGAGTTGAAACTCAGTGATTTTGGTATAATAAGGGATGATTTCCATATGTATGGCTTCTTTCGGAAGTAAAGGTGCTCCATAGCTGTGTCAGTCAAGCATCGTGACGGCTTCATGATAATCTAAGGGTATTCTTTGTTGCTATAGACCTCATCCATATCGAATAAAAAGTTAATAAGGGAAAGTTAAGATATTAAATATTCACACTTTTGGAATATAATGACCGGAAAAGCTTTGCCGTGGAAACGTGTCAAGTAGAAGAGATAGGGACACTGCAAAACAAAAAGTTTCCTGCCCAATCATTCGACCCCAACTCACTGTTTTCGGACGAATATGACAGAAAGTCATTTCAAGAGTTTTGTGTCTTGTGATCAATCGTATTGGAAAACATAATGAAATTTTTTTGATTGGTAATCAAGACTGAAAAAAAATTTAGTTCTATTATGAGGTGGAGGTCTTTTCATGACCCAAACATTAACCTACTGTTAACATGATAAGATTAATCTGCTAAAAAAATATTATATTTATGAAGCTGTTCACAATAAACATTGAATTAGTAATTGAGAGAGATAAAACATTTTATATGAACTTATGTGACAGAATACACTATCCTTTACTAGCCTTTTTCCATTTAAAATTTTCAATTTTATATAACAAGACAAATTATTTATTTGTGAAAGCTTTTTGAAATTAAATTTGATCCACTAAATCAGATTTAACGAAATACCAGCTTGAATTCGAAATCTTGATTTACTCCAATATAAACGTGCGGGAAAAAAATCATCCAAGACAGGTGAATCTAAAACTGTGGACTTCGGACAGGGGTTACTTGTAAAAATGATTAACCCAAAAATTAAAATTTTATAGTCTAAATCATATTTCAAAGTAAAATTGATAAGATTTTTGTTTGATTCTGATCTTTATGAAATATCAACAACGTTAAAAAAAATAAAATAATTATGCCTCCACGTTATTCCACTGACATTCTACCACAGCAGCTCAACTCAAAATAAGGTTAAAATAATGACCATCGCCGTCCAAAATCATGATTCGTCGGCACTTAAGTACAAAAGCCAATTAAACAGTTCATCTACAAAAGCAGGCAATGTGTACGAGGAAAAAATTACACGTAACCACTTATAATTTGATGTAATTAAGTGGTTAATCTTCCTTGCAGTAAAATTTCAGAATGCCATGAACTCATAATTTGAAAGAAAATGTATTTTCTTTTTATTACTCCATGTTTTCCGTCCCTTTTTTTTGTTTTTGGAGCGGATGAGGAAGATTATAATGACAGAAGCTGATGTATGATAAATTAACGAGTGGATAATGTTCCAGCATTCAGTGTTTTACCAATTTCGTGATAACCTTTGTGGTTCCGGATAATGAAAAGATTTGAATATTACAATTCAATTTCAATCAAAATTTTTAGTCCATATTTTTTGGAACATAACATCATTCAAATGTACTCCAATGGAGTTCTGCAAGCCTCGATTCTGACAATGTAATTGTCGTCAATTCGCAGCTTCGTCGCGGCCAAACAATATCACTAAAATGATCGATTACGTGATGATTGAATCTAGACTGCTTTTAATCGATTTTTGTATGGCTTGTGAAGTACGAAGACCTTCCTTGCTTGTACACGTCCAAAATCTCATTTTCTGGTCATCGAAAATCGCTTATCATGCCTTGGTAGCGCTTTCATACATATTTATATTGACGGTAGTCTTTTTTCCATTGTTTCCTTGGAATAAAAATGGGCCAATTATACCATCACATCAAAAACTCTCACTATGGCTGCTACCAATTATGTTTTTTCTGAGCTCCTATGTATTAAATTTATTCACGAAGCACCTCATCATCGAAGCATCATTTTTCGAGCAACTTTTCGTCATTGGCGAGCTGCTCTAGAGCCCAATCAAAGAAGCGATAACGAAGTCGCTAGGACCTACAGTGTAAAAATAACATCAAAAAAGAAATTCATAAATTGTCCTGGTATAGACTAAAGCCTAGCGGGAGAGAACGCTACACCAGAACATAAGCAGTCCTTGCTTTGCTTTTCTAAGATCTTTATATAGTATATGTAATTGGGTCAAATAAATAACATCAATTTCACACTAAAAACAAAAATTGAGCGGCCCATAAGCCCATTAAAGGACTCAGAATTATATTATTCCCTTGATTATCCTTACACTGGTCGTTTCAGGACCTCTTCGCAAAACTACCATTGCATGTTTTTTTTATCTACGTACACTTAAACAGTTCATCAACCCGGAAAAAAATAAATTAAAACTGCGGTTCACAAGATTAGAAGCATCTGATTCTGTCAAGTAAAATTATCTCAAGGCAAGGAGAGATTAAAGAGTTAACACTACGTATGACTTGAAAATGTCCAATAAAGTAATTTTCAGGTATTTGTTCGACTTATCGTTGGGAAAAGCCATCAGATCAACATTGGCCACTTTTGCTACGAAAACAATTCTGCCGGTCATTTCGTGTTGCAAAGTTTTTAAGAATCTCGTGACTTAAAAGCGTTTCCAGGACCGCGGAAAAAATGGACGTCCTTCTTAAGAAGGTGATGAAATGGATCGATGGTTTTGTTTTTAAAGAACGATTTGGATAAACGTTGTTTTTCGTTCACTCCAGACGAGAAATTTTCAAATCTTCCTCAGTCACATTTGACGTAAGGATGAAATTTACGGCGTTGCATCGGCTGCTCTGCTGAAGCTCCAAGTCTGTGTCGTCAGAAGATCCTTTTGGCCCGACATAACTATGACACCAAAATTACGAAGAAATTTAAAAAAACAAAAACAAGTTGATATGTTATCAACGAATAAAATACTGCGGACTGAGCGAATGTTGATAAATCGATGTACAATTGTACGGCTCTATTTGGATACCACTATAGAAACAATCAAAACCAAACCGCGATTCTTCACAAATCTTTCAGTTCCTTTACTAATCATTCTGCTCTCTCTGTGAAAATGCATTTTTTATAGTCGTTAAAGAGTATGGTTTGCTGACGCCAACTTGAAATCGATTCTCTGCAACCCCACGAGACTTCAAGCCTTCTCCAAGTCAACCAGGCAAGCCTCCGTAAATATTTTCTTGCGTTTGTTGCATTGAATAAACGCTACCGACTTCCACACTCTTAAAACAAAAAGAGGATCCAATGCCAATCCATCCTCTTTAGGAACAAGTTGCCACTCACTTCTAATGTGCCTAATAATGTACTTTTGAGCAAATTGAGCAAATTGTTCAAGATAATCGCATAAATTTGAGCCGCTTCATGAGTGAGAATCATTTTTAATACAAATGGGTCCCATAGAATCTGTTTGTTCGTCCGGAATATTTTCAGAAATAAACACAAACAAGTCTCATATTCACAATATTACTTGCTTCTAATCTAGTGAGCCGCAGTGTACGTCCAGTTCAATGTGGCTGTGTGATTTAAAAATGTTGCCACGAAACATTAGACTGCCTTTGAGTCTATAAATACAACGAAACGGACAAAACATCTATGAGAACGTAAACAAACAATAAATTCACTTCAGGAAGTGTAAATAAATAAAAGAGAAACTAAACAATAAAGGACGAAACAAAACAAATTGAGACTTATTCCTTTTTTTTACAAAACACTCCAAATTGAAGGTGGTGTTTTGTCAAAGGACTTTAGAGGTAAAAAGATTTAAAAAGCCTTGTAACTGGTGTCCTTGTATATACAAGAAAGTTGTTTTTTCTATTCAAGGTACATTATTTAGCTGTTTTCTTTGGCACTTCACCTTTCTAACAAAAACGTCCTCCTTGATGAATTAGAAATTTCATTTTTAGACTTCAACAAGCACTCAGTGACGTTTCCTTTTATACTATGACGTGCTACTCTGTGAGTTGTCCTCTACAATCAAACTCCCCTAGGTCAGCACTTTTTGTTTTCTTTGTTTATTTTAAGGGATTTGGCCTTTCTGTCTTGTTTGTGGACTGAAATGGCAGTGGTTGTAAAGCCTACTCATTTGGCATATCCCTCGTTATTTAGTCCTTAATCCTTAAATTATTCCAATTCATCATCGTCTGGCATAGCTGATAGAATTTGCGGCTGAATTCGCATCCATTTGCGAAATGACACAGGCAATCGCAGATGTTGTTAATAGAATGATAGAGTAGTCCTTCCGCATACTCGTGCACAGGCACATTTGACCTTTGGGTTATGGATTTTCATCTCAGAATTTTTGACACAAAAATGAGTGTACTTTTTTTTTTTTTTCATTTCGTCTCGCAGAAAGATACACTTTTATTATCATGACTAAGGATGATGTTTGGATAATTTTTGCCCTGTTTGGCGCACTTTTCTTTGGAAAATAGTAACAAAAAATGTGTTATCACAATGCATTAATAGCACAGATTGGCTCCGTTAACAACGAAAAGGTACGAAAGGAAAGGAAAGAAAAGGAAAGGAATACGAAAGGTATTCATTCATTCGAATTCATAAGGACTAATGCACCGACTTCTTTAAAAAAAACCGTTAATGAGTATAGATTAATGAGAGGAAAATTTTCCTGACTACTAAAGATACAAGAGATGATCCAAAGTAGTCAAGTGAGAGTTGACTGTCACAGAAAGGGTTCCGCACTTCCTAAAAGTATGCAACACTATATTTATTTTATTTAAGATTTCTTAAAATATCGCCCATAAATATGTAGGATTATACGAGACGCAGTAAAATCGATTTACATGTTATTCCAATGAGAATAAGAACTTCCAGATGGGAAATTAATAAGTTTCAATAAATTTGGATTCAAAACGATCACAAAATGATGCAGACTTATTGTCGAAATGAGCGAATCTATGATTATGAAATTTTTGGGCAAATTCGTGAGAGAAATTCATCTCAAACTTTGGGCAAATTCGTTCGAAATTCGTTGATGAATGTCAAAATTTTGTGGTGTTATTGCGAACTTCAATTTCTCACCCTAACGCCTGTCACACCCGTGTACGTGATATGCTATGCCAACTTAAGATATTTGTAATGATGTTATTTTCTTAAAAATTAATAATTAAAGACAATCATATGATTCTGGATTTAAGATATAGTTTTCGCCGTATTCAAGAAATTGCTCTAAAGCAGGGACTGAACCATATTGAAAAATAAGAAAATCTTTGTCTAAATATTGAGGTTCCTTGTGCGCCTTAAATGCGTAATCAACACACACAAGATCATTCAATGTTTACATTTTTCTACATTTTGCAACCCTCAACCCAAACTTCAAACTTAATGAATCATTATTGAAACATGTATCGAATCACATGATTCGAAAACATTCAGATGGGAAGTAAAAAATGTCACCACGAAACATGAATGTGGCACTTCTTTTGGGTGAGTAGAAAACTTTACAAAATTCATATCGCACTCACATAATTACATTTTGACATTCGTTGCACAAGTTGTTTTTTTATCATTTTTCTTTTACGTATTCGGGTTGTATGGACGGGATCATTGCCTACTTTTAAACGTTGTTAAGTTCTTCCATAAAACTCATTGTCTACTTTAAGGTGCTAAGTTGAGTTGCGATTTTATGAAACATTTTTTCTGGATGGTGACCCCGTTCATTTTCAACTTTATATGATCTTATTATTTGTAGTCAGAGCTGCTGATGGACAGCGGAGGCTTTATTATTGTTCCTGTGGGCCCTTTGGGTACGGAATCCTAAAAACATGTCTATTTCAACTCTGCCCAAATTTTTCTATAGCGTTCAGGTGAGATGATCACTATTGCCTTCCAATCCCTGATTGACCAGATTTAGGCAAAAGATTGGATATTCGATCAACTCTACCTGCTTCTCCAACAAAGCTCAAAATTTCATTGGCCTGATCTGAAAATTGTAGAAAGAAGCAGAAGATACAAGTGGATGTGCTTAGGGCAGGTTTTGCTCAGACTCAGATTCTCCATCGATTGCCTTTTTCTATAATTTTCTAGCTTTTAAGGGCCTATGACTACCCTTATAATGCATTTTATATTTTGGTTTGAATTTGGCCAGGAATTTCGTTTTCGATTGGAGTTCGAATTAAGGGTATATGAGGAATTGGATAAGGACAGCATTTTATCCGCCATTGTTTATTTTTGAAATAGTAAGTTCCTTTGGTTTTTGACAGCTTGGCAGAGGCAGTGATAAAAAATTCACACACAATTCGACGACATGGAATTGTTACTCCAGGATAACCCTCAGACTACCATCGCTGATCGACCACTCCAGTGATGGTACCGTCAAATCTGATTCCAACGGCGAATAATGACTGAAAAAGACTCGAAAACCTGATTTCAGATTCGATCCTGGGATCGATCCAATTCATCCAATTGAAAGACAACGGCTGAACCAAGATTATGGTTAGTGATTTAAGTTCAACGTTAATTATGACAGCGTCCAACGGCAAAATGGTCAAGAACTGAGGCGTTTCGTTTCGAGCTTAAAACGTTCGTGACCGAAGAGGCCGCTCGACGTGCTCACTACAACGAGAGTGTCGCTTCTGTGACTAAAGATTTCTGAGATGAGCCGCTTTCAAGTTAGTTAGAGTTAAAGTTGCACCCTAATAATAATAATAAATGTTCGCTTCTAGGACAATGATGCATCAATCATAAAAAGGAGGCTCAAAGTCATCTCATGATGCGCCAAGGGTATCATCGAGCCTCATTTCTACAGGGTTACTGCGAATCTTGAGGGATTCAGAGCTGTCAAGTTTTTCATTACGGAAAATTTATTAACTTGACCATCTTTGAATGTGGTCCCAACAGTAAGGTGCACCTGCCAGCACACCTCATTCGACAGTGGCCATTTTTAAGAAATCGTAGCTTCAACACTCGTTTTGGAGACTTGAACAGGCAAACAAAATCAATCAATTTATTAAATAGAGGCTTCTTTCTTTGAAGTTTAGAAAATGTCACCAGTCTACAAACAATTTCATAGAGTAAAACACTATGAACTTCAAAAAAAGCAGTTATATCAAATTGACAATTCCTAAAAATGGATGGTTCCAAGAATTATATGAAGTGTGAATGACCTTAGTTAGAACAAGTAAGTTCTGCTCTGACATCAATTCAGCAAGAATCATTAAAGAAAAAAATTGTCTTAAACCCTCTCGAGACAGAGTACGGTTTTCCTGATCTACATTTCTCAGCTATCCATTAAAAATTCTACTAATGTGCAGCGTGTTTGATATGTGTGAAATTTTTCCTCAAAATACTCAAGTCTTCTGGAACAGATAAAACGACTCCCACATGGAGATTCAACCCAAAATGTATTTCCGGCTTTAAAATTCTAACAACAAAAATTGAGAACTGCCAAAAATATTCATCTGCTTGACAACACGATGCACAACAGATTGCATTGTCCTGAGCCTGACAGAAAACACTTGTGCCATGTCTCTACCACCCTTCTTTTGTGAAGCACACGGTTCTGTGCAGTCTTCTTCATCCTACATCCGTTTCCTCTCGATGGGAGAAAATGATTTTCTTGTTTTATTCCAGGAAATAACATGTTTTCAATTCTTCAATCCACTACCAATCCCGCTCCTTGGCATTCAGATTTATTCCTTAAAAGTTTAAGCAAGATTTTGTGGTACCGGTTGATACTTACCACGTCCTTCGAAGGAACTTTCTTTAATTGGGATTTGTTTTATTTTTTTCCTTAACTATAACTTTTAATTGAATACTGTTAAGAGTCGTTGGAATATTAGAAAAGTGAACACAGGACATTGTGGTGATTAACTTCTGACCATTTCCTTGTCAAACTGTTACATCCTGTCAGTATTGGCTGACATCCCACTTAGTCATTGCTAAGCGTAATTATACTCGAGTTTCGGTTTTCTTTTATGCCGTGCCTGCAAAAAGACATTTTGACATTTATCAACGGACAAAGTTGACGTATTGTTTTACTTTGGAACTTTTCACAAAACTCGTATACACTTTACCAACTCCAAAGAGGGTGGATGGTTGGTTGAATTTCTTAGAAAGTGACCCATTCCCGAGGACTCTGTTTACTTTGAATTAAAAAATATTTTTTTTTTTTTTTCTTTCAAATGAGGTGCACCCTGGTTTCCATACAGAATACCATTAAGGAGACTAAAGTAAATTTAATGGCATCAATCTGTGGACAGTAATGGGTATTTAATTCTGTGGGCGAGTAGGTGGATGACCACCCCCATAAATTGCTATCCTGTTACTTTTCCAACACAAGAATCAGCATTTTCATCACAACAGACTGCGATAGAATTAAACGCTACAATTAATCTGAAGAGAATAAATTAAGATGAATACAATTGTGTTCCGGTTGCGTGATCACATGTATGACTGATGCTACACTACATCCCTTTGTCCGTTTTCCTTCTTTTTTTTTAATTATGACACACATTAAGGGCGGCGAAAAAATGCAGATAGAAATAACCACGGGTTGTAATAAAAATCTTTTTTTTCCGTCAATGAGATCCATTCTGAAAGACTGCCACAACTTGGAACTTTTTCTATCTTTGTCTGCTTGCGTTATCCTTTGAAAATAAAATACGAATGTGTGGGCAACAGTGATGATTAATTGTTAATAAGATGGGGATGTAGGCGGCTCGGACCGGATGAAGTACATCACGGATGAGTGAACAAACCCTATTAGGATATGTACATACATGAACTAGTTGACAGATATACCCCAAGGGGGTTGTGCCATCCCAGTTTTTTTTTCAGTGTAGTGGAGGACGTGCCATTGCAATACGATCTGAACTTGTTTTCTTCTTTACTTTTCGTTTCAGTTGCCACAATCGGAGCTCGATGGCATCGATCCGAATTTAAAAAGATTTCGCATTGAAAATGGAGAATCATTGGCTGAAAAGGACGAAGTGAGTATATATCCTTGAAGAAAACGTATTTTTTTTTTTTATTTATTTATTTAGATTTAGTAATTTAAATAATTTCGATTTGTTCACCCCTGGGAATTTCAATTTCACTTTCTTCTGGTCGTGTGGGAGGCTTCGGAGTAACGTCTGTGTTTGTTGTTTTGGGGATGGACTTATCACATACACTCATGTCAATGCAAATCAAGCATCGAGGAAGTTTTACCTGACACGAAAGCCGAAAAATAAGGGCGCCCAGGACACACAATGGAAAAGGCGAATGAGAATGTGGTTTTTCTTTTTTTTTAATTTCGGATGAGTGAAATATGTAAATGAAATATGGGATATTTATTTCCCCTAAAACAAATATTTATTTTTAAACCAATGAAGTCCTTGCGTGTCTCACAAATTGAATGGACTTAGTTATGGACGGATTCAATTCAGAATGATTCGATTTAGATTGAAAGATAAGTTACCAGTAGCAGGAATGAAGTTCCTGCCTAAGGATATTAAAAAATTTGTGTATAAGAATAAGATTTGATTCTAATTTAGTTTTTTAAAGGAAGATAGAATTAGAATTTTCAAGTTCATTTTTGGACAACTTTGGGAAGTTCAATTCAACAAAGGTCAGCAAAAGTTTATCTATTTTTAATTGCGTTTAAATTGCAAAGAGGCGGCCCAAAAGTCACGACTTAATTTTAAAACGGTAAAACATATTCATTTCCTAATAATTCCCTTTAATTCCTTCATAAAGAGAAAACACATTTTGGAAATATTTTTTTTGTTTAATTTTGAAACTTATGACCGTTAAATAATCACCGTTCTGCTCTTTAACCTGACGAACCCTTCCTAGGGCGTGAATCATACCCTGAGGCAAAGTTTCTTATTACTTGAATTTCTTCACGGTAATTGGCTTTGAATGTCTGAATGGTTCGAGGCATACTATATTGTTCTTTATATTTCAAAGTCTGGAGCAGTTAAGTCAGGTGAGCTTGACGGTTGTGTTATTTCAGAATTTGGAAAAATTATCCTTGTCGCAAAACTTGCCTTTAGAGTTTAGTTGTGAGGCGGACCATACCTCTGGTGTTACCAAGACAACAGCATTTCTCGACACCTTTCGCCAGTGATGGTTAGTGCGTAAGTTGCAAGGTCCAAGAACCCAATCTACAGTTACACCATTCGTTGCCTTGTCAATTCCTGGGCTCCCATTACGTTGTAAGTCACTTAATGACCCCTGAATTTGAATCTGCAGGGCCATCCTGTGCTAACGAAGAGCATACTTAACGACTGTGGTGTTCTTACCTCTTTGCTTTCGAGTTATAGATGGCAAATGGGCGCGGCTTGCTGATCTTTCAAGCGAAAGTGTAAAACAGGAGAAGCACTTTAAATACCTGCAGATGAGCTTTTTGGTGTCCCCTCAGTTCTAACGAAATCAGAAATCATAGATATCTATGTTACTCAAGCCTAAAAGGACTTACAAAGCTAAAGCAACTTTTTGGAGAGTACATTATGGCGGATGAACCACTTATGTTTTTTATGATATTTGTTTGATCATACCAGAGTTTTTCGTACATATGTGAATAAGATGTTGCATACACAGCTGTGAGTTGTATACAGTGATGGCCGCTTGATGTTTTTGAGTATGGACCCTGTTTTTTGGTCAAATTTGGATAATAGCTTTACTTACCCATCCTGTATTGAATTTTTTAAGAAAGATGCCTTATATTCTCTATTTTTTTTCCTTCCAAACGCACATCCTCCGTCCCTATGCAACCTTCGAACATCGTTGTGATATATCCTTAGTCATTCTGCATATGTTCCAACAGACTGCAGAAGTCGTCTGTTTCCTTATCGGTTTCTCTATGGTGATCGACAATTTTTACTTTGATTCAAATTGGAGGTTCGACAAATTCCATTTGATTTATTCTTGAATAAATCCTCGCGTCCTCACATGCAGCATATTGTCACCGTGTTGTCTTAAAATTTTGCCGAGAAATTTATAAAAAAATGTTGGTATTTTTTTATTTTGTCAAATTTTTGAAAAAAAAAAATTATCAATATTACGTCAGTAAGCCAAATGTCCAAAGTGACAGTAAGCCCCTATGTATATTAAAAAACTTTTGTAAAAGAGGAAAAAATCCGCCCAATTTGGCCGCCAATCGAGTCATTAAATCGATCAACTTCTTGATGTATTCTCTTCCTCTCTTGACTACCTGAGGTATATTCGAAAGTTTGTCTTTCGATCTTGGGCATTTCTTTCGAAACTTTCCCCGATACGGACGAATTGTTATGGAGCCATCACCTTGCATGTCTGTTTCGACTAGACTGCTATAGAACATCTTTACTGCATATAAGTAGTTTCAGTACTGTTGTGTTTTTTTATTATGAAGTAAACCTTATAGGTGTGCACAGACAACGACATGAATAAAGTAGAACATGCGGACATAAAGATAAACAATCTATCTTAAACAGCTTGGTAAGAACTTTAAAAAATTGCAAAGAAAACCAGTTTGGATGTGATCCCCTCAAACACCAAATTGATAATTTTATCCAGAAAGAAAGAAAGCTGAAAACTCAATCTCAAACTCAAAAATTGTGTGGAGAAATGTTCAAATGTAAAAACAATATGACTTTTGCTATGATACACCATAGACTTTACTATATTTACAAAAAAAAAATTAACACACACTCTTTGACCCTTATTAACAGGTAGTGAATAAGAAAAGTCAAAACTTATTTTAAGAATAACATTTTTCCTTCTGATTATATTTACCCGTGGCATTTAAATTCAAATTCAGACCACGGTTGGGAAATATGTTCACAAATGGCTTCGACCTGACATGCTATTTCATTTTTTCATTATTTTTCTTAGAATTTCAGGTCCAAGCGCCCTCACTTCTTCTCGGATATTGGCCTTAAGTTGTTTTTTGGTTCTTGGCTAGAAGGCATCCACCTTGGTTTTTAGGACGCCAAAAAGAAAAATATCTGGAGCAGTTAATTCGGCCGAACGGAAAAAATTTCCATCAGGAGATCCATAGTTTGGTGAGTCCATCTTGCTGGAACCACAATTCTGAATTGTTCTCTATCTCTGAATTGAATCCTCATTAACTGCAACTTGTCCGTTGTTTTCGAAAAAATATAGTTCAGTGAACAGTGAACAGACTTAAAGCATATTTGTGGGCTTGGGTCTATTTTCCACTCATGAACCAATTAAATCTAAAAACCGCCTAAACATCACCAACTGCTGAAAACGTAGTGTGGTGAAAGTTTCAGGCTTTTTCCCAATATTTACTTGCACCTGAGCAAAGTTCACACCATTTCGATCTGTACGAGATCCTCCAGCACATGGAAGATCACAGACAGCCCTTTGTTGCTGAAGCGATGGATCAATCGGTAAATTTGTTTAGCCATGCGCGGATTTCGAACATGAAAGAAATTTCGATATAATCTTTGTGTCTACGTTCTTCGGATAGAAATAAGATCTTTCCTTAACTTGTCTCAACGAACGATAGCATTTTTTTATTTGTATCATCAATTGGATGATGTGTGCACAAAGCATCTTCTTTTTTCCGGCAAATTATGGCGATTATGTCAATATTGACACCAGTCGGATGGTCGGCTGATGAAAGTAAGTCATTTCCTGCAGGAGACCTGCGATTGTGAAGTAGCCAGGTCTTTGAATCCTTGAAGGACTAGCAAGATAACATATTTCTTTAAAGTAGAACTTTGGTTTACAATATGTCATGCAATTGCAGTGTTCATGTGCCCAAACGCCTCTTTGACTAACTCCAACTCATAGTATCCCACTCGTAGCGAAAAGTACCTGCAAATCAGTATCTTTTTGATTCCGTCGACCGCAGTAGTCATATCAGCGGTTAGACAACGAGTACCTGAACTGTTCGTCGGGTTCTTTAGGTCAACTTTTTCTGCATATGCAGGGAAGCAAGTTTTCAAAATATCGACTCTCTTTTAAAGAGCTGAGTATCGAGCCATTTCTTCGCATGTAAAGCATGGATATGTAAAACATCGAACAACAAGGCGTCAATTTGCCTTGAACGAATTTACCAAAGCAAATATCGTTTAAAAGAGTCATTTTGCACCTCCCACCGAGATCATTGGGAAATGAGCACTGCCCTGTATATCTATGAGGCTTTAAAATCAATTAAAATCAGAGGTTACCAGTTCGATCGAGATTTATGGCAAGGAAGTGTCTTTAACGCGGTCTTTCTTGTCCTCTTGCCTATCTGTATTTTTATTTAAAATCGGACAAAGTTTGCTGAGGTTTCATTCATCAAACACGATTTAAAATCATCTTCAGAAACGAATGAGTTTATTGAAAACCCAAAGTTCATCCTTTCTTGGCTCATAGAGCTCTTCATAGTTCCCTCTATTTTTTTTATAATTTTTCTTTGGCTCATTCTACAGTTCTTGAACCTAATCCTTATTTTAAAGGCAGAGACGGTACCTCTACCACTAAAGTAACATATTAAATATAAAGCCTCCTGGATATTATTCTTATACCTTAGAACATTGTAAAATATACGAATCTCCTCTGCAGATGATTTGTGATTCTAAACTCTGACCTTACATGCACTTGGGAATATAACTTACCTCCGAGCATGATGGTCCTCCACACAGTTTCATCATGAATATAAGTATGTACTTTGCTCCTCTTCATAATTAGTAATAGGACAAAATGCTACATTAATCCCTGATAGGTTTAAATATTAATCCCAGCTGCTTGTTTCTTATACTTCAGCATTACATTGTCAATACCCATTAATTTCGCTTGGATAAAGCCTTAATTTTTCATCTGAAATTGCTGGCAAAATGTACGAATTAATTACTCACCCCACTTAAACTCCCCCTGTCCCTAAGAATAATTGGTTGTGTCGATTCGAACTTGCTTCAAACTGCGAATTTCCAATTCAAAGAAGGATACTTACCCAATTGTTCCTCAACCCACTGAAGGCATGTTTGCAAACATTTTCGTCAACGGAATGAATATTCGAAGACATACTCCATATGAACCAACCTCCCATGAAGAATGCTCCATGCGTCCTACTTTCTGTTGTTTTAAACAACAAAAAATAAACAACAACGCATCTTGATTAAATGTTATATGATGTCTCAAAAGCAGAAAGCGCAACAAAAGCATTTGCTCTTTGCTTTTTTTTTCATTGCGTCACGGCGGTTGTTGTCCTTTTTCTAAGTGGCAGTCGCTCAACCAACAACTTTCAAACATAACAGCACAAGATGATTAAAGAACTTTCAGGACACATTTACCCGCCTCGACTGTAGAAGTGCTGTTGTGTAAATAGGACAATAGATATTAGACGCGAACGTTGAGATTATCCTACGTAATAAAGACACAAACAAACTCAAGCACTGGCGGCGCAGCACGGTCCTTTGTTGACATCCTTAGCAATCATTCAAATGGATTTAAAGCGTGTATCTGTGTGACACTTAAAAGCTTCGAGTAGGAATTCTTATCCTGTCAACATTTGAGATTTAATTGTCAATTGCCATTTGCAGGTATTTGGGTCGCCGAGTACGCCAATTCTCGAGAATCCGGAACACCAGACGAGATGGTATTTCAAATACTTTTTGGGCAAACGTAAGTTATATTGACGTGAAAGCATCGAGCATCGAGGATAATACAATGTCCTTTTGATCGTCTAATCCAATTCCAATGAAATTGTAATCGATTTCCTTTATCTTTTTTCATTTTTTTTTTGCTTTCCGGTGGTAGTGCATCAGAACTATGTTGGCATCGATGTCGAGAAGAATCCGTATTTTTTGTCAGTTGTATCGCAGGACTCTGGAAATCAAGGATCTCCTCTATATAGAGCTATTTTGTTTAGAAAACAGGTGAGTAGTATTTTTGTATAAAATATATTTTGTGTAATACAATTTCGGGTAAATCGGGCATTAGAAAGGATTTGATGATTGCTGCTGGAGACAGGATAAGACTTTACAACCGCATTATTACATGTTGGAGTGGAAGCAATGAACTATTGAAAAAGAGTTGATTTAAAGGCAACCAGCGGAGCTGAAAAACGTTATCCCGTTCGAACGTCAGCTTGGTTTCAGTCAGCGCTTTTTCGATGATCGAATTTTCAATAAACTCAACAGTTATTGACACAATTATTCGGACATCTTGGTCCTTGAGGTATCAAACATTCTTTTGAGATCCGGACTCTGACGTGACTATATTTCCTACAAATATTTGAATGTCGACAAGGCTGAATTAAGGGCATATTCATTTTTCATTTTTGTTCAGAATAAAAGTATACCAGAACAAAAATTCTTATTCACATTTCACAGAATAATCCTCAAAAATCGAACGAAGTCGCTGATTTTTGGGGCTAATGTGAGGTTTTTTCTTTACGATATAAGCTTTAATTCTCTGTTCTTCCAATCTTTTCCTGACTAAAGTTACACTTGCTATAAAAGATCGATCTCTTTGATCTATGGTAACAACACTTTTCAAATTATTTGAAGTCTTACTCATCAAATATCGAACAGTTTTCCTAACTTTCTTTTGAGATGTAAACCTTCTTCGGCTTCGAACTGCATTTTTGACGCTGCTTCTTTTTTCTGCTTTACAACTTGGTAGTAGGTAGTACCTATTTCTTCTTCTCTCTCTTTTTTTTATGCGAAGATCTTTTGTCGAAATAAGGTTACGAAATTCATCAACGACAGCGGCTCTTTTTTCAATTTTCCTCAACTCTTGAAATCGTCTTCTAAAAGCTCTTGCGGCCTGGTTATGAATAAGTCAAAGAACAAATGGACGGCTCCTGAGACAACGGGAGTTGCATGGCAATAACACGCATAATTATCGAGTATATCATGACAGACCTTACTCAAGCCGCTCAAGCTCAATCATATAACCATCAGTCTTGATTATGAAGCCATTTAGTTAAATAAGGATCAATATCATGATACGAATGTCATCTTCTTTCTATTCTGCTCGTGTTTTGATTGACTTATTTGAATCAATTTTTTACTTAAATATTATAGTTAAGCATAAAATCTTGCAGACTTTTTTGTAAGTTACGATGAGTACTATAAACATGAAGTCCTTTATTTTATGCATGATCAGTTTACAGGCAACTTTTTGATAATTTGAGTAACAATCGGCATATTTCACCCAATTTAAACAAGGCTTATATAATTTATACGCCTAAACCTTCCTTATGAATCACTCTGTCCATTTGTTGGAAACCGTATAAAAATCAATTCGATAGTTTTTTTTTTATCGCATTCAGACAGACAGACAAAAGTGGAAAATTCGTTTTATAATATTTAGTGAAGTAATGGTGATGCTTCAAAGGCTATGTTGCGAAGAGTTATTAGAAAATTTGTGATGCTTGGATGACTTTGTCTTTGACATTCCCTGAAAAAATTCCTATTTCTATATAAGATTTTACATCGGTTTTCATGTCGATTCGTTCGCCCTCCTCTAGGTAATATGCCTGGAGATTTATTGCGTTCACGAGCGGTGCATTTACATTCACATCGTTCTGGTAGCTGGAACTATTTATGTTAATAATCCGTTTTCTCGTTTCATGTTTCTTTAGCAGACAATGTCCTGGATGGGTATCTACTTCGGTTCTAAACTTTACTTTCGTCTCTGCGAGGAGGCCGAATGGAGAAGAAGGTGCAACCGCGAGCTGTACATTGATGTGGACCTAGAGACAGCTATGATGAACGCCTCTTTAAATGCTTTTGATCTTATAAGAGAATAAGTGGGTTTAATTTTCGCCGAATCCAAGCTAGGTTAGTCGTAGCATTACCTGTAGCACCAAAGTAACCTGATATCCAAAATAATTTGACGTGGAGCATTTTGCAACCGGTTCGCGATGAAGTATGTATACAATCCGCGCTTCTATTGTGGCAAATTTTATGCAGACCTTATGAAGACTACTTGTAGGGCTCGTAAAACATCTTTTCTGGGCAAACTTTGGTTAATTTCATGCTACTAGACTTGCTCTGAACTAGCATTCCGTTTACTTATGGTCTCCGAATGTAAAAAGGTTTTACGATAAGCTTTCTTTGAAAAGTGAATCACTTACACCTATTTGAAGAGTTGGCTCAGCTCTCGATTCTTGAAACATTCTGAGTTTGAAGTAGGCACTTTAATTATGCAGCATGTCTCTGGTCGTACATCCTTTGCCATTGGGGAATGCCTAACCATGTTATCATCTTTTATGACAAACGACAAAAGAAAATTCTCTACTGACTACTGACTCCCATGAATATGATTAAAAATAACTTGCGGGATAAAATTCAGGATAAAATTTCAGTCTGCATTCGAGTCCCACCTACAGTCACAGACATTTGTAGATGGTCAAAATAATTGTGCCTGCTTGACTTCTCAGAGATTTTTGACTCGGAGATATTTTATGTGAAAAATTGGGCTATAGATTTGAGTAACCGTCAGTAAATGGCAATTTAGGAACTCAATAACAGGGGTACCCCAGGACTCAATTCTGGGACTAATATTTTTAAATGATCTATGAATAGCTATGAATATTCTAGTGTAGCAATTCAGTATTGGATCTCCAGATCGAGAAGGTCGACATCCAGTACAGAAGCGGTTTCCTTTAAATCCAAAATTTGTGAGCATGAAAACTTATTTGTAGATCAAGCCATAGTGAATTGATCATCGGGACGATTGAGGTTGTCAGTATTGTGCGCAAGGCATCTACGCCACCAGTCTCGGCTCATATTTTTTAATTTTATTTTCACCAAATTTACCCATTGTGTTTGTTTTGAGGCTTACTGTGATCTTTGCCAACGAACGCTTAATGTATTAAAAAATTCTCCCTGAGCTTCTATTACGACGTCATCAACATCGGTGAAGAGGACATCCATTAAACGGAGTGATATGAATCACTGGCTTTCTTATAGAATTCTATCCAAGAATTGAATTGATCAACCGTGAGCATCATCCATGGTCAGTTTATCAAGAGCTACTCGGATAACTTACTTCTTTAAATTATTTAAAGAACCTTCAACAAATGGGAATGTCAGGAATGAGCATTATCTTAAGTGGATGACTTTTCCGGCTTCCAGGCAACTTTCTTTAGAACTGTTGCTTCTGATTAAACTTTAAGGTATAAATATATTATATCGTCCTAACATTTGTTCCTTATGTGAATATCAATAAGACTCAGAAGAATTTTGAGAATGAATGACAAAAGCTGCAGCCGAGATGTGGCTACTTTTTCTCCTTAAGGTTTAGCTATTGCTCTGACTTACCTCCATGCTTTTTGAACCTCATTTCTATGCTTCTATGCCTGAAAACACATCGGTCTTCTTTGGGAGCTTGTTCAATCATAAAACTATCTGGCCCAGGATATTCGAGTGGTCCGAAAGGCCAGATGATTCACCACAACAACTTCAAACTTCAGTTTCTATGTTCTTGTTGCTGTATCGTTGAAAGAGCCATTGGCCGAGACGTCCGCAGGCATTCGGAAGCATCTACTAAGCTTGCAAATACCTCTTGACTGCTTTCAGCCCAAGTGACACATTGTTCACTGCGCAGCTGGACTTGTCATATTGAAGTTTCAAGTTTTCGTGATCTAAATGATAGTTTGTGTGAATTACATAAGGTTGGGTCTGCATAAAAGGCACATCACTGATAAACGAATTATGAAATCTTGGAAAATACATAAGAAATCAATGTCAAATTAAATACAGCGAACTGAGCGAATGCAAAAAATCCATATCGGACTCCGGCCATGGAGTGCTCGAATTCGAAAACGTCATCATCCCTTGAATGCAAAGAAATTAAAACACAAGCAGATAATAAAAATAGAATCCGATTCTGTGAACTTTAAACCTGAGAGATGTGCCTAAATTTGGAATTCCAAAAGTCGATCCCATCATCAAAAACGGAAGTTCAGAAGCAATAAATCCAAAATGCATCAAAAACCATTTGTTTATGGAACAATAATATATTTATTATGTTGTCAACTGTAGATTTGTTAATTGTCAACCCATATGCAACCAATGCGTCCGTAAAATTTGTATTCCACTGTCGGAACTCTCTGACAAGATAATTATAATAAAATTTTTGCGATTTAATGGTCGTTTCGTGCGCATACGGAGACAACCGCGCAAAGTCCTTTCGAACAAAATACAAAAGCGATTCGCCCTATAAAACTGCATAGATACTCGTATCCTTTGACCGCTCTGTTGAGCAGGGTTGCCTTGCAGCAAACAGATATGACCACAAACACCAATAAACTTTGCATCGTAAATATTGCAAACATTAACTAGGCTAATGGCCCGACGCAGCTATTCAGATCTAAACCAAATGACAATTGTTTCCAAGTTTGCTATTTCAAATGTCCTGTCCTTAAGAAATGCCATGTGTACACGTTATGGCGCTGAATTGTCCTTACACATTGAAATAGTATTGTTGTGAAATTATTATGGTTTTCTTTCTTGTCCAATATAAAGAGAAAGGCGTACATGTGTACGCTTTCGCCCTCGGAGAACCTACACCCTTGTCAGAAATGGAGCTAGTTTTTTTTTTATTTACTTTATCCTCGCTTAGGTACTTGAGAAAATAGGTGTTCCATTATGATTTTAAGGACTTAAATATAGTTAAGCGACGGAGCGTATGAAAAGTGGTAATGTGAATTCGTGGCGCGCGAATCTTATGATCCTTACTGTTTGTGCGACTGCATGTGTACTCAATGAAAGCACAAGTCAAGGATAAAAACAATCCAAATAGAGAGTTAATGAGGTGTATTCGAATTCTTAAAACTTAAACAAGACTCATGAAGCATCAACTGACGCTATTTGTGCACCCATTAAAAAGTCTGCTTCGTCTCGCACAATGTTCGTCTCATTCTTATACAAAAAAAAAAAAAATTTAATGTGTTCCATGAGGTGTATAGGACAAAGCCAATAAACCTATTAAGACCGTCAGTCGTACGCAAGAGAAACACCAATTACCATAGAGAGCGATTTTAAATTTGGTTCAGTGCTTGGGTCAACATGGATGATAATGGTCAATGTGTGCGTAGTATGGCTCCTCCAAATGAATAACCTTACTTGAATTTATAAAGCCTCCTCAAGTTGCTGGTTTGGGGCACATTTTTCTACCATTTTGAGGTACTTTAAAGCCACTCGAGCAAAGATTTTGAGTGCGGTTCTGTTCACCTGTATAAATAGCTTTTTGAAAAGTCTGCTGCTTCAGAAAGTAAATTAATGCAACCAACCAGACAGCATTCACAAACTTTTGGTTGCTCGTTTGTGTATATATTTCTTGAAATTCATTTTGGATTTAATTACATCTAAAAAAAAAAACATGGCTCCTTGCAAGGGAAGATCCTGACCCATTAAAAGTAAGTCGTTGATTTTAAGTAAGCGAAAAGCTCTTTTTAGAAAAATGGATTGAGTTTCTTTTAGCGGCAAATCTTATAGTTTAAAATTTTCAGTTGAATTATGAACTTGATATAAAAAATTAGAGCAAAAAAACGTCTGTTTTGTTTGGGCCTTGTATGTATAGGATACGTACTGGCTGACGTCAACCCAACTATACCAAGTCTTTCCTTGTATTTATTTTACTTACAGCGGAAACCGGGACGGGACTTATAAGCTCGAGTGCTTAACAAGAGACAAATTGCAGCACTACGACTACGATAGCGAACGGACTCTCTCGTCAGTATCACAGCTTCAAATGGAGCCAGAAAGTACTCTCTATCTAGGCTATTTCGACATATTTGGAGATCAGTTTGGTGAAGCCTTATTAACCTCTCTTACGGCTTGCAATGATCACGGACCTATATTTTTGTTAAAATAAAGATACTGATCCAGCCAGACCCCAAGGTATTTAACAACACTCCGAATCGCCAGTGGCTGCTCGTTTTGTCCTACGATGGAGAACTTTCGCCAATTCTTTCTCGTATCTCAAGAGGTCCCAGAAAGCGGTGTCCTAAACAAAATGGATTTGCACTTTTGGAAATTCATTGCATTGTTTCTTGCCTTTGTTCCATTGGATATCCGATACCAGTTTAGACGCGGCATGTATGCAATCATGCCCCGCTCTGAAACCGAATTGGCTATCCGGAATAATATTTTTGTCCTCAACGCAGTTGGTCATGGCTCTATTGATAACTTTTACAAATACCTTACTGATGTTTGGAAGGAGACTTATTTACCGGAGATTTGCCGGATTGGATGAGTCTTTGTTCTATTTAGCTCGAGCTCAGCTCGATAATGAACATTATTCAGCAAATTATTAAAAAGAGTAGTGCAACTGTCTATCGCTTCTATAGGGAGGTGTTAAGAACAATGTTTGATATACAGTTGATTCCTACCGATTTCTTACGTCCAAGCGACCCGAAGATAACCAAGAGATCTTCCTTTGATAGAAATGGGGGATATGCCCCTTCATCATTTGCCAAATTAACATTACTGAACATGGTAAAACCAGTGTTATCCGATCGCCAGTTCTCAATATCATTTTTAAGGTCGGAGTTGTGTACGAGGACGCGATCTTCCAAGACATTGGAACATCCACCTTTTACACATCTTTGAGGTCGCACCTATTACTTCAACTTTCTTCTGGGGAAGGTTGGCTCTGTTCTGCAACACCTATGTTATAAGTAATCATTTGGAGAAGGATTAGTTTTAATCTAGAATACACATCTGGTATATATGTTCATAAATGCTAAATGTCGCCTTAATTTATTTTTTTCTCTTTAATTTACGACTTGTTTTAAGTTAAACATTTTATTTTCTTTTTTTAGTCTTTATATTTTTTTTTATTAATATAAGGTTAAATTTAAAATGAAGCTGAGGTGTTGGTTGTATTAAAGTTAAGCTGCGGAGACCAACAAAATTTCACTACAAGATTATTGTAATATTACTGGACTTACTCGTTTTCTTCTTTACGTTTGATATTAACATTCACGGAGTTGAAAAGCAAATGTAATCCGCAATCTTGGGGGCGGCCTTATTAAAAGTATTACAATAATGAGTATTGCGTTTTATATTGCTTAAAGTGAATGAAAAATTTCAGTTCAATCGGATGCCAACAAGTGGTCCAAAAATACATAACATACGAACAGTGCAAGTTGAATAAAAGCTTGTAAGCAGGGAAGATATCTGTAGTGGCAGACTTAAAATGTCTAGGACCAGTTGGCGTAGGATGGCGCTGAAACTTACTTTAATTCGTGATCCTTGAAAAATTATTTCATATCTATCTTTAGAGGAGTTCTTACAGTACCCGATTTTGAATATCTAATTCTCGGCACATTTCGAACAATAACTCGGACAAATCTTGACTATAGGTATTCTTCAAAACTGGTTCATCTTTGCGAACTGACGGAAAAAATCGGCTAACTTTTGGTTATAGCCATGAGAATCGACGGTGGATCTTCCTCATTATTGAACAAGTATGGACTAATGTGATTTCGACAATTTTTTAAATTCACTTATCCTCTGAGTGTTAAATGAGCTTTATCGCAGAAGGAAGTCTTGCCTGAATATTTGTCTTACAAACGATGAAGTTCAATCACCAAATCAGTGTTTTTTTCTAAGTGCGACAGCTGGCTCCAAATCTTGAGAAAGTTGACCCATACTACACCAAAATATTATAAAGAGGCAATATTTCTGAGTCTGTATGTATATGGTAATCTTCGAAACTACCAATCCAATTTCAAAAAATCGTTCACCAATACTTACAATGAATCTTGAGAATGAACATAGGCTATTAATTATCTCATATAAATAAAAGGGTCTATCGTGGCGACCAAATATTTTAGAGATGAAAAATCGGTAGTTTTTTGCAAACGCTTTCGTTATGGTAAGAGATGCTAACTTGCTGTCTTAAGTCAAATTTAAGAACAGAAAAACTTCTTTAAAAAAGTCCGCAATGACATATTTCTATATAATGAGGTTGATACACAAATTGCCAAAATAAGAGGGCAGGAAATTAATCCTACAACTTTTCTTCGTACACGAAACCTTCGCGGACGAAGTCACAGGATACAACTAGTACGCTATAACCCTTTTGCGTTTATTTAAGATTCTATATGAAAACCAGACTTAAACCTTTTCATGAGACACTTTAAAGGTGTACTTTTTTTGTCATTTATTATTCAACAAATCCGCTTATAAAATTTCAATCGCAATAAATTCTATTTACCCCAAATAGTGATGAAGTGCCGTCACGTTGAAACTCCAATCAAAATATTAAAATCAATATAATGACCTTCATCCCTACAACGACAACGATCCATTTAATCCAAATTAAATTGTCACTTTAAACGTTTACAATAAATCCAACCCGAATTTGAGAGACAAACTTCGATTGCTTTCCAAAAAGTCTAATAATAGACATAGCCGCGCCGTGCCGCGTCGCTTAACCCAAATTAATTAAAATGCCGAAATACCAAAGCTAACTTCTTGTTACCATAAAGCCGGTAATCTTACAATAGAAATAAAAAATCAAACAAGAAACAAAACCAAAAAAAAAGAACTAAGGACTAAGGACGTAAGGAACGCTTCGTAGCCAATTCGTAACAATTAAGCCGTGCAAAAAGGTCAAAGTTTTCGTCATCGTTGAGGCGTTATAAATTTTCGCCAATTAGTCAGCGCGTCCCCATGGCTACAGAACTTTCATTGTCAGCTTGTAAAGCTGAGGGGGCCAAATCTACCAACAAAGCGGAATTTACTCAAGTATGTACTCGTACACAAACACACTCAGTGAAGGGCTGATAGGCAAGAGATAGGCGTGGGTTTAGGGTGTCATCTATAAAAGTAGTCTATCCTCGTCGTCGAAAGCCTGCTTTTCATATTCGTGAGAGAGGAAATTAAATTACACATTGACTCGTACTCGTATCAAACGCAATCAAACTTGTTCCTTTATCGTGAAGGGAATTTGCATTTAAACCCTTACTACGAAGGGCTGTGACGGAACACGAAAAATAAAACCAAAAACGTTTGACTCACGTTTATTCTGTTGCAGGGTGCACAGAAGATTGCTTTGCCCTTTGGTGTGGGACAAAAACTGACAGTAAAGCAGATACTCACCCATTTTGCGGGCATAGACGCATCTACAAAGAATCCGAAAGAAATATTCTCTGCCGACATACAGAAGGACCTGCTGTTGCTTGAGGAGCAGGAGGGCTCGGTTAATTTCAAATTCGGTGTGGTTTATATGCGACAGGGGCAGGAGTGTGACGATGAAATGCTAAGCAATGGTAAGGAGGAAGCGATTAAGTGACTTATCCCCATGTAATTACTTGGTTAAGGTGCTTGTTTTAATGTGTTCATTCGCAGAAGAAGCCAGTCAGGATTTCGAGGACTTTCTCGATGTGCTGGGAGAGCGGATACGACTCAAAGGATGGGATCGATTCCGGGGCGGATTGGATGTGAAAGGTAAAAAGTTTATGCGATTATAATTCAATGGCTAATTATGTTAACATTTCCTTTAGGTGATATGACGGGGAAATATTCGGTGTACACGCTGTACGAAGGACATGAGATTATGTTTCACGTGTCAACACTTTTGCCTTTTTCTAGAGATAATCGACAGCAGGTAGGAATCTCATTATGTTCCCTACTAATGAGTTTAGCAATTAGCTTGCCTTCGCAACTGGCATTTTGAAAATTTGTTTTCCTTTCTATTTGGTTTGTAATCCACAGGTGGAGAGGAAGCGCCATATTGGCAATGACATTGTGAATATTGTATTTATCGATCAGAATCCAAAGAACGCTGAGAGAATTCTACCCACGAACTTTGATCCTACTTGGATAAAGAGCCAATTTACTCGTATCCTTTTTAAAAATTACACAATTTCTAAAAGGAAGCACTTGTGTGGGGTCCTTTCTATTGAATGGTGCTTTGTCTGTGTTTCTTGGACTGGGGTTAAAAGTAACAATTTGATTTTTGATGTCGTGTGAAGAAATATTATTAAATTACAGAACTACTTTTCCTTCTATCAGCTGGTTACAATTTTTTTTTTAAATACTGTATCCATTTGCAACATCATTTTGAAAAAATGGACTTTTTGAAATGAAAAGAAGATGATGATTCAAACAGAGCAGCAGTTTAACTGGAAACGAGAAAACTTTATTTAAAGATACTTTAGTCCTTCTATTCATATCAAAGTCGAATAAGGATGTTTCTAATACGGCGAACCTTACCTCACTGTCAAATAGGCAGTGAATGAGTTTGATAGAGGTTATTATTTCTAAAAATCAAATTATAATAAATCATAAATGCCGCGTTAATGTTGATCTTTCTTGAGTGTTGCAAAAAATCACGGATGCTTGTCTTGGTGATTTGGAAAAGGCTTTCGCCATGTATTATTAGGGTAGGGAAAGAGTTGACACTCATAATTACTTAATGCTGATCGAGTTTAAAAAAAAACGGCCAAGTGCGAGTCGGACTATTGCCCGAAGGTTCCGTTTCAAAGTTGTTTCTTTGCAAAATATCAAAATATGCCGCATAACAGACAAATCTTTTCACTCCGTCGATTAAGACGTTTCTTGATACCGTCACGCGTTCCTAAGCCAGTGACCGACAGGCGGACATCAAAGTGAACTTAAGGGGGGAAATTGCAGTAGCACAGAAAAAATAGGCATATTTTCGGGAATTAATTTTGGCTGAATAAAAGTATCAATCGAAAATCTGTAAAGAAGGTTTTATAGCAATACTAAAAAAGTACCAAATATAATTTTTTCAATAAAAAATATTTAAAAATGACGGCTGCGCAGCAAATGCCCCAAAGGCGCCTATTTTTGAAAACGTGTCGATGGCCGAAGACGTAGACTCCTTTATTTTTGACTTGGAAGAAAACACCAACATTTTTTAGTTTTCATATAACAACAGCTAGCGAGTTGTTGTTAAGCCATATAAAATAAAAAATCCTACGTAGCTCCTTGGAGAAAGATATTTCGAAGCTACTGTCAAAATTTCAAGTCGATCGATCAAAAAAGTGGTTTCGAGAAAAACGCGTTTAAAGTTTTAAGATCTGAGAAACCATATGAAAATATATGAGCATACCAGAGAGGCGTTACCGCAGAGTGAAAAATTTGGTCACTCGGACACTTTTGCCGTATTCCATCACTTGGTATATAATTTTTAAGACCCTAAAGCACCTTTTAAGCGAAAATTTTTCGAAAAATTGAAAATTTTACTGTGATTTCTGAAAGGGTTCCATTTTTCCTTTCGAGGTACGGAACCATTAAAGGGATATTCTATATATTTAAATATTTAGGAATTAACAAACAAATAATAATAAGAAAAAATCATAATGATATATTAAAATAAAAAAGGAGCGTTCAATCTTTTTCAACGATTGTTGTCTTATTGAAAAAAGTAACCCATCCGATTATTCATGGCATTTTATTTCAACAAAATGACTTTCTTGGATTGCTTGACCATAGGCCATAATCAAAACGCAATTATAAAATGCATATTTCATAATATCAAAGCTTGACCAGCACAATTTTTGAATATAATTGTCTCTGTATTCATTTTAAATGCGTCGTTAGTTCTCTTAATTGACTGTAGCGTTTCGTCTATTTTCCTCTTGGAAGAAAAAAAGGTGATTAATGCAACGACTCGCAAAAACCACACCTAGAAATTACACATTGAGTGCTCAGTGGTGTTCTCTATGACCGTGTGTGAATTTCCCAAAATTGTCATCCGAAAAAATATTTTTTGAGCGAAATCCCCGCCTATTTCAAGCTTCTTTGAAGATAAAAAAAATACTTAAGAAATGTTAAAGCAGTTTTTAAACTCCCATTTGGAATTTCTTGTTTTTTCTATTTATTTTGTGACAGAAAAGGCTGAATTAATTTCAAGGAGAAATCTATCATAGTATTGTTATATCGAATGAAAAAAAATTGTAAAACATTTTACCAAGAATGAGGAGCATTTGCTCAAAAAATTGCAGAATAGTAGTTTCTCATATTTTCCAACTGTACAAACTTTGAAGAAAACCAACGCCATTTCCGAAAAATGTAAGACGCACACACAATTGAAGATGCTAGGCTTTGTAGAGCTTTTGCGCCGCAAATATATTTTTTTATTTAAAATAACATCTTCATACCGATTGATAAAATCTTATAGTATTATTTTTTATATATTTAGCACGCAGAATAAACAAATACAAAATTCCATATTTATTTGTTTGCGGTATCAGGGACTCTGCGAACTTTCTTGCGAGTCCAACCAGGATTTTCCGGCCCGAATCTTGCGTACAATGATGGTGGTTGTCTCCTAAGGCTTCATCTTTGTGTCTAAAATCTTAGTGCTTAAAAAACAAATTTTATTTGCTATTTTTTAAGGCGCCGTACCTTAACAGGAAAAACTGATTCATCACATGATTACTTCGTTGTCCGTCTGACTATCACCACCCATTTTATATATAAATATTTATGACCTCAGTCCCTTTGTTTTTTTTTTATTTCTTGTTTATTTCAACTTTTTATATAAACATTTTTTTAAGCAAAAATCAAGATAAATTTTTAAACACTATTTTATACATTATTGTAAATGGCCGAACTGATGTTGGCTCTCATTTTGAAATTATGATATTATTTAATTTGGAAAAGCATAAACCTATTCGTATAACAATATACATAAATTAAAATAATGAATAAACAGAGAAGAAAAAGTGGAGACAAAAAAAAACTCCTCTTAATTAATATTTTTACATAGAAAACCTACAACCTTAGACAATAACAAAAAAAACAAAAAAAAATAACTTAACCTAACTTATACTAAGTGTCAGCTTCTCCGCAATTTAGCCACCAGTATTTTTCATGGTTTGACCTCTCGTCATTATTTAGATCTCTTTCAGGTACGCTCATACAGTATCTCCAGCTTAAGGTACCATCCTCTGAATGTTTAGGCATATAGAGGATTCTTTTATCTCTGACCCTTCTAGCAGCTTGATATATAATAGGAACGTTACAAGAGTCAGATAAGTAGCCGTATGCATCCAGGTATAAAAATGCCTCAGGAGATATCCGTCCACTTTCCAATGAATTCCTAAAATATCCAGGGTTAGGATAAAACAAACCCGATATGAGTTCATTCTCAATAACATTTGCTGACCACGCGAAATAATTCCTCGCAAGATCCAGGATAACATTGTCAATTCCGGACACACCAGAAGCATCCAATAGTCTTTTGTTAGAAACGTAATGCCGAAAGTAGGAATGAACACTTCTATTTAATCGCGTGCAGGCTCGTAGGCATTTTCGCTCGAAAATTCTGTATTTTTCCATATAAGACGGACAAACGTCCAACCATACTGGACTCGCATATGTCCATTTTATATATAAATATTTATGCCTTCGGTCCCTTAAAGCTGTGAAAAAACTAAGCCTCAAAGTCGACGCAGTCACAAGACAATGTTATTTTATTTTATTCACTATTTTGCAGAAATTTGTTGGTATCATGTTAATACGAAGAGGCATTTAGAAAGATGGTTTTATAAATATCAGAATCCATCAGGTTTGCTCTGAAACTTTTGAACACGTCAGTAAGCCATGGAAGGCTATACTCTTCAAGATTTCGGAATACCTATGACTACATTTTCTGGTACAATTTTCGGTCGAAACTCATGAGCGAGGAAACTGAACCAAGAAAATACACCGATGGGACCTAGTTTATTGAAGACGGCTTTGGGAACGTAACTTAAATCACTAGTGTGTGATAAGAAACCACAATAAACTTATATTTTCTACCGCAAATTAAAAACTTGGAACTGGACAGGACAAGTGCATTCGACTCGACAGTGCAATCCTACCCTATTGCGACATTTTGGCGGTAAGATCGCCTGATTAACCCGCCACAGACTTCGTTCTTTTGAGGTTTTTAAAGTCACATGTCTATGAGAATAGCAATTTTCTAAGAAAACTAATCGGACTCGTTTTTAATAGAAGAACAGGCGATGAAAAGAGTTCGTCAACCAAACAACCCAAAAAAATAAACTCCGAATAAGACTGGTCGATTAAAGAAACACTTCAATGAAGCCTTGCGAAGTCTATACGAATATTTGGTTTTATTTTCGCCAATTTGCCCATTTAGACTGCATAATCCAAACATATGTTTCCACATAAATCTGGACTTGGAGTTCAACAGACTGCCGTTCTGTATTCAACAAACATCCCCACCAACCTGACATTGTTTGCAGTCCTTTTGGGTGAAAAGGAAAATATTCCCCTACCACTGGCTGCCTCAATCAATATTTAACCGAGAGTAAACTTCTTCAAGGCATGCATTGTATAAGGGGAAAATTGATTGCCATGGTTGAATGGACCCTTGGGTACTTTGTTCAAAGTCAGAAAAGAATATTCTTGGAAATGTCACAATAACCGTTGCGGATGTCCACCTTTGTTTGGTTCAATTGATTCAAGGATTCTTTTCCACATTTTCGTGGTTGAAAATCGTATTTTATTGCTTGCCCTCTTGCTTTTATTTTATTGGGCAGTTGTCTTTCCACTAATGGATGAGTTATTTCATATCAAAAGCTAAATTTTTATTAAAGTTTTCTTTCAGCTCAAATAGAATTAAATTATATTCCTTAACCAGGTGATTTGTAGATATTTTTGCTGTTGTTACCAAAATAGAAAACACTTATCGTTTAGCTATTTTCTGTGATGAAACTGTACCACCATTCGGACCAACTCTACCGAATCCACCTGAATTTTCCGTAAGTAAAATTATTTTATTAATTATTATTAAATAAACACCCTTTTTTTCGTTAATTTTTTTTTCAAAGTATGGTTTTGAAAATCAATTTTATTGTTGAATAATTGCAAAGTAGGCACTCGAACTATATTATTTGTAGTTTTTTTTGGTTTTTGCTATAAATTGCTTCTCGAGATATGTATCTGGAAACCAGGACCAATTTTTTGAGCTGAGAACGACGAGGTATAAGTGAAGCTGACTAGTAAAGTTAAATAGGAATCTTCAAGAACTTTTTGCGAGTCCGCCATAATACGTTATAAATAAATCTGCGTTCCTTGTAATGGAACTTCAACAACGGGGCAATTGTTTCCAAGATCATTCTAGGTCAAAAATCGCGCGATATTGATTTTCGAAGAAATTTCTATTCCTTTAATATTTTCAGAAAAAAGCCCCCTTGCGAACATACAGTCAAGTAAAGGGATGCTGCGTTTATACATATCGATATCATTACAGAGCATAAAGAAGAATGCGCCATGAAATTTTTTCGGCTGTAAAAATCGATGAAGGGCTGGAATAGTGCAGAAAGGATTGTGCTTAAGTTACACCACCATTGAAATCTTGCATAGAGAACTATTTGAAGAAGTGACTTTATTAATACAGTCGGTTATACAAAATTTCATAATAACATTGGCTTTTACCATCAGCCTTGAAAGAGAAATGAAACTAAACCAATGACTTTAAACCGATCACAGAAACCGCACGTCACAAAGTAGTATCAACAATCGAGGATGCCTTTGAATACAAAGAATCAGTTGCAGGATTGTTTCAAGATAACGAAGCGGTCAACAACATCAACATCAAAATACCGAACATGGTAGCCGCTATCGATCTACAGCAACGACACACAAATTAACAAGTAGTTGGAACAAATGCTATCGAATCACATCGTCACAGCCTCCATCGCAGATGAAACAAGATGAGGTCCTTAGAGTAACATCACAGAATTTAAAAAATTAAAAGGAACATGTGCCAAATGGAAATCATATTCGGATGACTTAGCAATCCTGGTTCAAGAAAAACATCTCAACATTATTGGGACAATCACGCAGGACATTCTCAACACAATTCAAACACGGGCGAGTGAAAGCTCAAAACTCATTATAGTATGGTGGCCAACAATAGATGTGAACGTTGTAAAGGCGATGACACCACTGTTTGATCCACAAATCGACCTTGTAGAGAAAACTTTTACCTTTTAAAACAACTACCAGAACTTCCTGTGGCGAACGGAAACACAACAAGAAACCCCGGTGAAATCACTTTTTATACGGACGATTCTCACATATCGCCTGAATCAGGGGCATGGATTTACTGCCCAAACCCATCGATCGAAATTTCAAGGCGTCTTGAATCTTTTGTCACGGTCTTTTAAGCAGTACTTTTCGCAATACTAACTGGACCAGAAACGCTCATCGACCTCAACATACGGTGGAAGCAAATACTAATCTGCTCAGACAATATTGTATTAGCATTGTAGCTATTACAAACCCTTTATCAGTATCGACACTGGGAAGGAACTTAACCAACTAGCAAAACTAAACGAAGTCAGTTTAACATGGGTACCGGGATACGAATGTAACGGGTGGCAGATAACCAAAAAGCTGACGATTTGGCTAGAAAAGGAGCAGGAAGTAGAGACCAATTTGGGCCACCCAGGAATTAGAAAATCACAAATCTATAATTCATAAACCAACAAACAGGGTAGCGAAACGATCTCTGAACTCCGGACAAAGAAATCGGCGGTCAATTATGGGACTGAAGCAGAAACCTCAACATGCGAAAGCTGTGAGGAGGAAGAGGAAGATCTGGAGCACTTCCTTTTCTACTGCCCAGCAACAGCGACACCGCGATATAAAATACTGTGATCAACTGGGATACCAGACTTTTCGCGCCACAAAAAATAGGGACCGGTGAGATCATGGATTTCACAGAACGAACGGAAAGATTACCCAACCATACAAATTAAGCCGCTCCACAAAAATCCCTTGACACACTCGCACCCTTTTTTCCACTTTTTTCAACGCAACCACTCACTTGACCGACATTTTTTTCCATGCAGAAAGTAGGGGGAACACAACGGGTCCATTCAGAGACTTAGTAGGGGAAGAGCAAATTAAGTTCACCCTAACCAACCAACCAACCATCGATTCGAATCCAACGCCTCCGAAAGGTAAAACCATTAGGGACCACCGCAATGTTTGTTTGTTTGTTAAACGCTTCCCGAAAACTTAAAATTTCCACTCGTCCGACCAATCAATATAAACCTTATCCAGGTACTGTTTCCGCAATTCAAGGTACTGGACTTAATTTTGATGACGAAACATACTTAAAGGTTTTCGTTCTGCTACTCGTCTGTAAAGGTGCCTTTTATTTCTGAAGCTCGTCGCTTCTTCTTGTTTATATTTTAAGTTTGTCAAGTCCTTCGAATATATTTTAGTTTACCTGAAATACTATGCACAGATTGCTGTTCCTGCACATTATATTCTTATCCGAGTCGGATTCTGCAAAGTATTGAGAACTTTAATTTTGGATTTTGGTCGCATTTAAAAAAGATGTCCTTAAATCTTGAAGAATACTAAGAAACGAGAGAAACAATGACGCATTTAGACGCCCAACATTGTTGAAAAATGTCAAAATGATGATCAATAGTTTGCTTAATAATCTAAACATCTTTTTAATCTTTACTGACTAGCTTCGGGATGTTTAAATCAATCTAGCTCACACGCAACTTATGAATATTCTTGCAGGATGTCTTCATGTTCCGTGAGTTTCTTTTGGTCAAACTGATAAATGCCGAAAAGGCAACTTTTCAAACACCAACATTCTCCCAGAAACGTGAGCGAACTTTGGAAATGCTCATAAAGGACCTATACGAAGAATACGTCCACGACAGCAAATTGGTAAGTGCATATCTCTAGCCAACCATTGATAATTCAATCCAAACCCTCAATTGGTGTCGTCCTTAGAATATGTTAAATCGGCGGGCATTCTCCGAAGTTCTGTACGATGTGCCACGTACCTCAAAGCTTAAGGAGGACGCTAGGCAAATTGAATTTGTTCGAATCGGCCAGGCACTCAAATTGGAGGCTATCGTGCGTGGTGATGCCCCAACAAGTATAGCGTCAGCTAGTCCCTGCACGATATTCAAGAAACCACCATGGGAGCCGCAATGTTTTTACCCAGCCTTCCAACATCGTGGCACATTGGCTGGAGACTCATTCAGCCATGATTGCATATTTATGGCCACAGATGATGGTACATTCATGATAAAAGGTAAGTTCGTACGACTTTTTTTTGGGAAACACATGAGCCCACGTTTTGTTTGGTTTTCGTTACAGAAGATCAATCGTTGCAGCTGGTGTTTGACAAGACTTTTTATGTGAGACAGTTAAGTGTTTTGGAGGAGCATGGCTTGTTGCTCATTCGGGGTGGATCGGTCACGAATCGTGATTCCAATCGAATGCATGTTTTTCGATTGAGGGAGTTTCAAGAGGAAACAATCCGCATCCGAACACGAAACGAGGTGAAAGATAGACGAATTGAACGCACACGAGGTTGTCATTTGTATTCGAGTTCAAAAATCAACGGAGGTCACCTGAGGCTAGTTGTGGCTGTGGGTAGAAAAATTCAGTTGTTCCAGTGGAAGCACACGGCTGCATGGGCGTCTTGGTGTGCGGAAAGTGACACCGAAACTGTGGATGGTTTTATTTTCCAAAAGGAGATCCAGTTGTGTGAGTCACCGGCCATTATGACGCTGCTCGAAGGACCGACAAATACAAATGCAGGAGGACTCATTTGTGTTGGATATAGGTAATTCAAATTTTTCTTTTCTTTTGCTTAACGTTTTTGACGGGATACTCTTCAACAAAGGTCACTATGAAGTAGCGCAAAAGTAAATTATTTTCTAGATAAAGGGACAAAGTCTGACTCAACATACATTCAGCACATTTTCCACAATTTTTTTTTAAATAAACATGAGCTTTGAGTTCAATTTTGCCGGGTACTCGGTCTTCGAAGATGAAGAATGTTCGTGAGGACCGATAATTTCAAAACAAAAAAAAAAAATTGCAGACTGATTTGCAACTGTCAGATGTGCTGTGCCTATGACGTCTGAGAGTTTTTTTATTGCCAGATAATTCTTTCTCACATTTGAAAGGGGAAAACGAAGTTTCGATGCTCGTTTTTAAGATTTATGAATTGAATATTTTTTTGTGAAAATAAGTGACGGTTAAAACGATCTAACATTTTGGTCGGTTGAAACTCTACAACTTTCGCAGTCGTCAACAAAGTCTAAAACTGCAAAAATTTTAAATTAAATTCAGGAAATCGCGACACGACGCAGTTTGTGGGATTCGGTAGAATATAAGCTACCGATGGAAGCCTCATGACTGGAAGTCAGTTGAGTCTCATATGGACACCATCCATATGAGACTCAACAACTGCAAAGGCAAAGGCATAACACTCATAACAAACCGCTCAGCCTTTGAAATGCTTGCGCGCATATTCGTTTCTTGCTTTTGCATATGTGGTGTCACTCAAGCTGGTAGATCATTGAATTGAAGAGAATTCATTTGCAAAATATTGCGATACAATTCTGGATCCTCGGCTCTCAATTTGACGAACAATTTTGCGTAAAATTCCTCCTGTTGAAGGTATGCCACTCTATCTTTCGGCCAAACACGCCGACGTTTTAGTGAAAATTCATACTCCTCACTGCTTTCCAATCTGTATGCGGCAAAAACAATCGCAAGTGCATTGTCAGAATTAAGCGCAAAATCTGTCAAGCGTGTGAACAGCTGGGTGGCGAAGTTGGTAGAGCGCCTGCCTTTCAATTGATTCAATTGATAGGTCCCAGGTTCTATTCCTAGAGTAGTGGTCTAGTTTTTCGAACCAGGTCCAGTCATAATTTGCCATTGGGAACAAGTTATTGGCACTATCACCGGGTTGGTCGACCAGTGATAGTAGTCTGACTAAATGGGTGGCGTTGTTGTATCGGCTTAGTTCCTAATTCGTGTTTTCAAAATAGCTGTTTGAGTAGATAGTGTGTAGATGGCTCTGCTGTGAAGGCATAACACTGACAGCGGGGTGTTTAAGCTAAATCTTCCAAACTTTCAAAAATGTCGAATGTCGAATAAAAACCTGTAAATAAGGTTAAAGTCAAATAGGTCGATATCAAAAATCCTCTGTCCCGTTTCGGGTTCCACCCACGGAAGTGAGTTGAAACCAATTACACCTGAGTTTCTCAAACCACTACCCAATCTTTCATTCTTTTCCTAACTCTTCCGCTCGCTCTGTGCTACACGCATTGTAAGAGTCTTAATATCCTCTTGAAGAGGATTAAAAAAAATTATTAAAAAAACTGACAATTTAACATTGTAAGGTAGTTCATTATTGTCAGCTCATTTGCAGCTCATTGGCAGGCCATTGGTAGATCTGACAATATTGTCAGGATTTGTAATCGTCTGAATATAGCTTAAGTCTTATAACGTTCTGCAGTCTGTTGTATGCCCGGTTGAGAAGAACCATACATTGTTGATGTTCGAGGGTCCCTTTGAGGGAAATTTTCTCGACCTCGAATACTCTCGTCATTAACGATTGCTCAGCAAAGTTTGATTTCGAAAACTCATTAATCATTTTTCTACCTTTTTCAACATTACACATTGTTGAACAATTTAATTTTTTTTCGTACAAAATTTATAACTAACACCTGGTGACATTTAAAAATAAACAAATATTTGTTCACCACAAATAAAACGCCTCAAGATAACGCTGCAGATCATGATAGTTTCCATCGTTATGTATATTCTTAAAGATAGTAACATCATCAGCATAAATAAGACCCTTTTAATTTAAAAGCAAGTAACTTATAAACAAAATAAACTGGAACGGACCCAACTGGCTACCTTGTGGAACCCCCAAATAAATAGAAAAAAAAGCTTGAGTAACAACCATAAAAAATTATAGAATAAGATCTATTTTACAAATATGACTTGAGCCAAATTAAGAACTTTGTGCTGAAGCCAATTTTGTTTAGCTTTTAAAGTAAGATGCGGAGGAAAAGCTGATCAAAACCTTCACTTAAATCAGTGTTTACTATATACAGTCTCTTTGATTTTTAAATTTGAATGAGTCGACACAGGATTATGTGAGTTCAAGTTATAGAGTAAATGTAGAGTGACCTTTACAAAAAATATGTTGATTAGGGACAGTTATAGATTTGACGTTAAAATACAGTGTCGCTGACAGCTTCGCGATCGGGTAATAGTTTTGGATGTCATCTTTTCTTGTTTCTTTTTTTGTACAAAATTCCAAATAATCACTTTGTACCCCCTGAATGTATTCAAAGTATTTTAAACTCGATGCTCTTACGAAAATATTTTTTGTGTTAAAGTAGCTTGAGAGTTTGGTTTCACTATTATTTTTCTTACATACAGACCATAATTTTTTTTCACGATTTTTCGGATTTTTTATCTCAAGTTTTGAACATTTTAAATTCCCCTTAGCAAATAATCTAGATATCGTTGTTAAGTAATTCATAAATGTAGTTAAGGTATTGAAACACGTCCAAGTTTCTATCAATGGGGCTATCTTCTACAATATACATTTATTCGACATTTAGTTCAGTATTGGTGAATTCAGTCGTTTTGATGAGGTTGCTTGGCCCAAAAGGTGTTTCGATTTCAGACGGTTGTACTTTGACTTTAGAGATCAATGCTCCAGATCCAGCGATCCATGACTCAGGTGCTGAAGAACAACATTGGTTCATCATGAAGAAGGTGCCAAAGTCTTCGAAAATGTATTAAAGAACTGAATTGACAGAATGGGCCAGCTGAGGCAGCCTTTTGAAAAAGATTTGTTGGAAATTTAACCTAAGTAATCAGTTGAGTGGCAATCATTGAAAAATATAGAAGAGTGTTATTTTGATGACCTTAAAAGGCACAAGGACAGCTGTTGAGGCAATACTGCCTGCTCTTTGTACTATCGCTAATTTTTCATTCCATAATGGTGCCTAAGTGCTCGGAATGTTCTGGAAGGGTCTGGTCCAGTAAAGGATCTTCATTTTGTGAAAATATTGATGCCCCACAATGGGGTTGGCGTAAATCTTAGTATGATCCAAGCCTATTTTGTGTAGGAATGGAGCTGTTCATCCTGAACGCTTCTTCAATTTAGTCTTGAGGTGGCTACCAATTTTGAAAAAAAGAAAAAATTCTTACAACTGAAACTGTTTTCTGTTGTCAGTACAGCCCACAATTATTTTCTTAAACTTATTTTACTATCTTTTTTTATCCGCAGATATCACTACGAAGTTGTCTGCGACCAGACAGGTCTATCCACGCGACTATATGAAGTCGAGGCATCGAAACGAAATCAAACTCAACTGAATGCTGCAATTGAACTCTGTGATGGACAAGAAACCGAACTTCTGTTATGCTTCAATCGTATGCTCCTCAAAAATTACTATTTAAATCATACACTCAATTTCACTTCCCCCTGCAGATACGTGTCATTTTCAAAAGCTCAACAAAGATACGACTTCATCGGAATTTGATTTCCACTGGAATACATCGCCCACATCGATTGTGTGTGCTTTCCCCTACATTTTGGGCTTCACATCCGACTCAATTGAGATACGATTACTGGTGAATGGCAACTTAGTTCACACGGCCATAATGCCAGAACTCCAGCTGATAACATCCAAACGTGATATCTACTTTGTGACCACAGCACCTGAATTCATGTCCAAAGAACTGAACATCAAAGGCCTGCAAATAAATGAAATAACACCGGAACGCAAGCTGATGACAACGCCAAGCGACACCTCGTCCAGTGAAGAGCTGTCACGAACCCCAGACCGGAAGACAATCGACGAAATGCCCATAAACCGCGAGAATGAATTACAAAGTTTGCTTACCCTTCCCGTACGCAATGACGGTGATAATCCCTCAATACAACGTGCAAGATCACTCCAAAAAACGAACAACTTCAACGAGGATCACAAGCCCATAATTGCCAAGAGCAACTCATGCGGCGATCCCTATCGGGCGGATAGTATAAAAGTTCAAAACCAAATGGATCAGCCCAGTGTTCCACCCAACTCACCGCGATCGGCCACCAATCAACAGACCCAGCAGCAAAAGTGCGGTTCACCAATGTCTCCGACGAAACGAAACTCAAAGTATAGAAATCTCTTCACAAGCAGCTCCGGCGACACATCGTTCAACTCTCCAGACCGATTGAAACCGCTGCGTGTCTATAGGATACCTTTGTCCAAGCTCACCGGTACCCATTCACACTTCCATGCCCATTCCTTCAACACTTCAACGTCTTCTTCTGGCTCGTCAGCAGCGACGACAACAACAACAACTTTCAAACATTCCATTGATGTCCCCATGATTGGATCAGCGAACCGTTCGAATGAATGACATCCGAACATGGCAGACTACTGGGAGGACAATAAAAACACCACAAAAGTGGCTGCGCTGACAGCTGACAACTCCATTCTAGATGAATCGGAGACAGTTACCTGCAATGACATGTGTCAGTCCATAGATTTTCAATATCTGATCTCAAAGCAGCTCATGAGGTTTCAGCAGAATAAGAGCAGGCAAAATTGAAAGCAAAACCATTTCAAAAAAAACATACATACTCAACCGTCAATGTATCTAGATCCATTATTGTTGTTAGTTTTTGTATCTTTCTTAGTTTCAATCCTTATTTTTGTTATATACATACAATATATATATATCTTGGTATTCATTTCCCATTGTACATTTCTGTAGGTGCTTTTCCTTTCCCGAACTCTGTTTTACTCTTTCTGTGTTCTGTAAATGAAAAATATTTAAAACACTTAAATGCTAAGAGATAAACTTATGTATACAAGAAAACAAAACAAAAAATAAAGAAACAGAAAGTATATAAAGTGTTACGTCGCTAAAATTTATATATATGTATGTTTAACTAATTTTAATAAACTTAACAAAAACTATTTCTTGTGCAAACTTTTTTCATGCTAAGTGAAATAGAGGCTTCTATAAGCACGAGTGTGCTATACTAGGAGTCTAATCCGTGGATTACTATGATGAGGCTGATATTCGCGATGTTCATGTGTACTATATATCTATTTTGACCCGGAATCATTTATTACCTTTGGACTAACAGAGGAGGTGATTTTGAATTTTTAATTGCAGAGGCTAACTTCCAGATTTTTTTTTTAAATGTTAACAGAGACAGTAAATAGTAAAATAGATGTTTTCAAACAAGGGGTCGTTTATAAAGCATTTTCTATCTTGATATTTAAATAAATCAGTGTGTGCGAGATTTATTTATTTATTTATCTTTTCGAACATCTTTTACAATAAGCTTACAGCCAGTAATAGTAAAAGTTATTACATGCAGAACTTATTTTAATAAGATCATTTATGAACATAATAACCAAAAGCGAGCCTAATATGGATAATTGTGGTACACAAGATTTAAGATCTAGAAAGTGCGACAAATCTTTTCCTGCAACAACTGCCTGGGACCTTCCAGTGAGGTAAGTAAATACTAAGTTAGCGGCGGTATTAGAGAAATTGAAATATATTTTTAGTTTATGGATCAGAAATGCGTGATCGACTTTATCAAACGCCTTCGAAAAGTTTAGGAGACATAGGAACGATATTAAGTCGTGATTCGTAGAGTTTAAAAGGTAATCCGAGACTTTTAAAAGAGCTGATATACAACCGTGCTTAGCTCTAAATCCTGCCTGCTAGTCACACAAAAGCTTCTCATTTAAAAAATGTAGTATTTGTCTGTGAAGAAGCTTTTCGAGAACTTTCGACAAGAACGGCAAAACAGATATAGGTCTATGCTCTGCTGGATATTGGCGGGTAGCAGGTTTTTTCAGAAAAGATTTCATCAAAGTTCTTAATTCGTTTGAAAGACCTATCGATTTTATATTCCTATTATTTATGGAATATAAAAACGTTCAAATATCGGGCATGGCTTCTCTGTGTAGCGCATATTCGAAATGTTCAATTTTCCATGAATCAGGTGGTCTTGTGACTATTCGCATACACCTACAACTTCAGAAAACCCCACAAGAAAAAATCTAACGGGGTCAAATCGAACGATATCAGTGGCCAGTTCACATCACCTCCACAAGAGATGACCATGCCCTCAAATCGCTCGTGCAGAATTTCCAATGTGGCGTAAGCTGTGTGGCACGTAGCGGCAACCTGTTGAAACTACAATTCGTTGGTGTCTATATGATCCAATTTAGGCCAAATGAAGTCGGAAATCATTGACCTATAGCGCTTGCGTTGAAAGAAATATGGACCGATGACGACGCCAGCCCAATTTCCACACCAAACAGTGTCTGTTTGAGATGCAATGGACGCTCTTGGATCTCATGTTCCAAATTCTAAAATTTTGCTTGTTGACGTAACCATTCATCTAGAAATGGGGTCTCATCGCCGAACATCATTTTTCGATGGAAATTAGGGTCAAGTTTCAATTGTTCCTGAGCCCATTTAGCGAGCACACGTCGTTGCCCAAGTTGTGGTCTGCCAAAGGCCGAGTTCGAGCGACGCAAGATTGTAAAATTTACAATGATTTACAATGACGCAAAATCATGTACATTTTATTTCTAAAACACGGTTTAGAAGAAGTCACTAGAGTATTTTTAACTTCCCATCAGGAAGTTCTTGTAATCGGTCCGATTTTCGAAATTCAAAATTTTACATTTCTCCACGTTTGGCGGTCACAGTAGTCGGATTCGATTCGATGTCGTTGTGTGTGTGTGTACGTACGTGCGTTTGAGCGGATTCTTTCGTACAGCCTAACTCGAGAACAAATCAAGCTATCAAAGCCAAATTGGTTTCATTCGAAGCGTGTGTGCATATAGATCACCTGGTGGTTTGAATTTTATGACGAAAAAACTGTCAAAAAAGGGACATTTTCACTTCTTCAATTAAAATCAATTTAGTTTTCCAATAAAAAAAGTTCAAAATTAATAAAATTTATAGTTTATAGCTACCTTATCAGATAAAAAAATATGCATAAATATTTACACTGCCGTTCATTAGTTTCCGGACAAATTCATATAAAAAATTTGTTTTGTTCAATTTTAATGCCAAAAGTTTCATCAAAATTATGTTTACTTAGCCAATTGACTCAACTAAGTAAGTTACTAACCATAGAGACGACCAAAAAGACTTAAACAGTATTTAGTTGAGGCCATTTCATACATTGATGTGCCCCTTTCTCTGATCTTTCCTGATCAAAAATTTCCACGGAAGTTCTTTGAAAATTGTTTCAGAAATGTGAACTCAGAGTGACGTCTGCAACACTGACACATGAAAAAATCCTTAGAAAATTATGGAGCCACCAGTTTTTTTGTTTAAAACCTGCTCGGCTGTAACTTGACGCTTTTTTATAGTTGTAATATATTAGCAAAAATAAGCTCATGGCGCAACTTACATGAGGCAATTGATTTCAAAGAAAAAGCATCAAAAGAAAGCTAATTAACAAAGTCAAAACAAATGGCTTAAGCTGCATTACTCGTATATTGCAAGGAAGACCATAACATCCGATATAGTTTGTTTTCCACTGTTGTGGTTTCTTATCATGAACGCAATCCTAGAGGTCTTTCCAGAAAATGACACATGGATAAAAAATCTCTCGAAACCGGCCTGGAAACAATCATAAAAATCTGAAAAGAAAACTGGACTGAATGTGATCCTCATAAAGCCATATATTAACCAACAACAACGTTTTAGACAATGATGCATTGTTATGCGAGTTCTTCAACATCGTACTTGGAAAAATATTCCAAACGCCAAAGATGAGTTTTGGCTGTATACGAGGTGCAAAAGAAGCATGTATTGTCATCAAGAAAGAACACTGAAATGCGACGTCTTGTTCAATACGTTACCATAGACAGCTATAACTTTGAGGTAGTTAGGGACTTTGTCTACCTAGGCTCCGCTAAAACTAGCGCTGTGGTCAAACGAAGAATACCTCTTGCAAATCGCTGTTTCTTTGGGCTAAGAAAACAATTGAGTAAAGTCCTCTCTCGAAGAATTAAGTGTCGCCTTATAAGACCCTGACAATCCCCATCCTGATACATGGCGCAGGGGCATGTACACTTTCAAAAACAGATGAAGGCGCCTTAGGTTGTTTCGAGAGAAAAATGTCATAAATGTATTTATGTTAAATTCACAAATTTTTTTAAATGTTGGTTTATACATATTCGTTCGGGGCAGCTTAAATTAAATATGTATCTCATTTTTTTTTTTGTAATGCATTTGTTTGGGGAATGAATGATGTTTTCAAAAAATTTATAAAATTTGCTGGTGGTGGCAAATAAAATAGCACCTACATTTTTTTTTATCTTAAGATGGGAAGTTGATGGTATGGGCAGGCCAACTCGCACCCAAACCAATTTTCAAATTTGTATTCAGTTAGGGATGCTCTCAATTGTCAGCATCATAGAAATGGTAATTTGCGAAATCGGGAAAAAAGTGAATTTTGAAACCATGGGCTATAGTCCAGCAGAATTAAGCAAAAATGCCTCGGATTTCAAATTTCTGTATTTTTGTTAATAATAGGTTCTCAGAGCTATATTTTCAGATTTGTGTTCAGTTAGAGCTGTTTGTGACTATCAATATCAAAGAAATCGTGATTCGCAAATTCGGGAAAAAAGTGAATTTTGAAACCATGGGCTATAGTCCAGCAGAATTAAGCAAAAATGCCTCGGATTTCAAATTTCTGTACTTTTGTAAATAATAGGTTCTCAGAGCTATATTTTCGAATTTGTGCTCAGTTAGGAATGCTTTCAATGGTCAGCATCATAGAAATGGTAATTTGCGAAATCGGGAAAAAAGTGAATTTTGAAACCATGGGCTATAGTCCAGCAGAATTAAGCAAAAATGCCTCGGATTTCAAATTTCTGTATTTTTGTCAATAATTGGTACTCAGAGCTATATTTTCAGATTTGTGTTCAGTTAGAGCTGTTTGTGACTATCAATATCAAAGAAATCGTGATTCGCAAATTCGGGAAAAAAGTGCATTTTGAAACCATGGGCTATAGTCCAGCAGAATTAAGCAAAAATGCCTCGGATTTCAAATTTCTGTATTTTTGTCAATAATTGGTACTCAGAGCTATATTTTCAAGTTTGTGCTCAATTAGGGATGCTCTCAATTGTCAGCATCACAGAAATGGTAATTTGCGAAATCGGGAAAAAAGTGCATTTTGAAACCATGGGCTATAGTCCAGCAGAATTAAGCAAAAATGCCTCGGATTTCAAATTTCTGTATTTTTGTTAATAATAGGTTCTCAGAGCTATATATTCAAATTTGTGCTCAGTTAGGAATGCTCTCAATTGTCAGCATCATAGAAATGGTAATTTGCGAAATCGGGAAAAAAGTGAATTTTGAAACCATGGGCTATAGTCCAGCAGAATTAAGCAAAAATGCCTCGGATTTCAAATTTCTGTATTTTTGTCAATAATTGATACTCAGAGCTATATTTTCAAGTTTGTGCTCAATTAGGGATGCTCTCAATTGTCAGCATCACAGAAATGGTAATTTGCGAAATCGGGAAAAAAGTGCATTTTGAAACCATGGGCTATAGTCCAGCAGAATTAAGCAAAAATGCCTTGGATTTCAAATTTCTGTATTTTTGTCAATAATTGGTACTCAGAGCTATATTTTCAAGTTTGTGCTCAATTAGGGATGCTCTCAATTGTCAGCATCACAGAAATGGTAATTTGCGAAATCGGGAAAAAAGTGTATTTTGAAACCATGGGCTTTAGTCCAGCAGAATTAAGCAAAAATGCCTCGGATTTCAAATTTCTGTATTTTTGTTAATAATAGGTTCTTAATAGGTTCTCAGAGCTATATTTTCAGATTTGTGTTCAGTTAGAGCGTTTTGAAACCATGGGCTATAGTCCAGCAGAATTAAGCAAAAATGCCTCGGATTTCAAATTTCTGTATTTTTGTCAATAATTGGTACTCAGAGCTATATTTTCAAGTTTGTGCTCAATTAGGGATGCTCTCAATTGTCAGCATCACAGAAATGGTAATTTGCGAAATCGGGAAAAAAGTGCATTTTGAAACCATGGGCTATAGTCCAGCAGAATTAAGCAAAAATGCCTTGGATTTCAAATTTCTGTATTTTTGTCAATAATTGGTACTCAGAGCTATATTTTCAAGTTTGTGCTCAATTAGGGATGCTCTCAATTGTCAGCATCACAGAAATGGTAATTTGCGAAATCGGGAAAAAAGTGTATTTTGAAACCATGGGCTATAGTCCAGCAGAATTAAGCAAAAATGCCTCGGATTTCAAATTTCTGTATTTTTGTTAATAAAAGGTTCTCAGAGCTATATTTTCAGATTTGTGTTCAGTTAGAGCTGTTTGTGACTATCAATATCAAAGAAATCGTGATTCGCAAATTCGGGAAAAAGTGCATTTTGAAACCATGGGCTATAGTCCAGCAGAATTAAGCAAAAATGCCTCGGATCTCAAATTTCTGTATTTTTGTCAATAATTGGTACTCAGAGCTATATTTTCAAATTCGTGCTCAATTAGGGATGCTCTCAATTGTCAGCATCATAGAAATGGTAATTTGCGAAATCGGGAAAAAAGTGAATTTTGAAACCATGGGCTATAGTCCAGCAGAATTAAGCAAAAATGCCTCGGATTTCAAATTTCTGTATTTTTGTTAATAATAGGTTCTCAGAGCTATATTTTCAAATTTGTGCTCAGTTAGGAATGCTCTCAATTGTCAGCATCACAGAAATGGTAATTTGCGAAATCGGGAAAAAAGTGCATTTTGAAACCATGGGCTATAGTCCAGCAGAATTAAGCAAAAATGCCTCGGATTTAAAATTTCTGTATTTTTGTTAATAAAAGGTTCTCAGAGCTATATTTTCAGATTTGTGTTCAGTAAGAGCTGTTTGTGACTATCAATATCAAAGAAATCGTGATTCGCAAATTCGGGAAAAAAGTGCATTTTGAAACCATGGGCTATAGTCCAGCAGAATTAAGCAAAAATGCCTCGGATTTCAAATTTCTGTATTTTTGTTAATAAAAGGTTCTCAGAGCTATATTTTCAGATTTGTGTTCAGTTAGAGCTGTTTGTGACTATCAATATCAAAGAAATCGTGATTCGCAAATTCGGGAAAAAAGTGCATTTTGAAACCATGGGCTATAGTCCAGCAGAATTAAGCAAAAATGCCTCGGATTTCAAATTTCTGTATTTTTGTTAATAATAGGTTCTCAGAGCTATATTTTCAGATTTGTGTTCAGTTAGAGCTGTTTGTGACTATCAATATCAAAGAAATCGTGATTCGCAAATTCGGGAAAAAAGTGCATTTTGAAACCATGGGCTATAGTCCAGCAGAATTAAGCAAAAAAGGCCTCGGATTTCAAATTTCTGTATTTTTGTTAATAATAGGTTCTCAGAGCTATATTTTCAAATTTGTGCTCAGTTAGGAATGCTCTCAATTATCAGCATCATAGAAATGGTAATTTGCGAAAACGGGAAAAAAGTGAATTTTGAAACCATGGGCTATAGTCCAGCAGAATTAAGCAAAAAAGGCCTCGGATTTCAAATTTCTGTATTTTTGTCAATAATTGGTACTCAGAGCTATATTTTCAAGTTTGTGCTCAATTAGGGATGCTCTCAATTGTCAGCATCACAGAAATGGTAATTTGCGAAATCGCGAAAAAAGTGAATTTTGAAACCATGGGCTATAGTCCAGCAGAATTAAGCAAAAATGCCTCGGATTTCAAATTTCTGTATTTTTGTTAATAATAGGTTCTCAGAGCTATATTTTCAAATTTGTGCTCAGTTAGGAATGCTCTCAATTGTCAGCATCATAGAAATGGTAATTTGCGAAAACGGGAAAAAAGTGATTTTTGAAACCATGGGCTATAGTCCAGCAGAATTAAGCAAAAATGCCTCGGATTTCAAATTTCTGTATTTTTGTTAATAAAAGGTTCTCATAGCTATATATTCAGATTTGTGTTCAGTTAGAGCTGTTTGTGACTATCAATATCAAAGAAATCGTGATTCGCAAATTCGGGAAAAAAGTGCATTTTGAAACCATGGGCTATAGTCCAGCAGAATTAAGCAAAAATGCCTCGGATTTCAAATTTCTGTATTTTTGTCAATAATTGGTACTCAGAGCTATATTTCAAATTCGTGCTCAATTAGGGATGCTCTCAATTGTCAGCATCATAGAAATGGTAATTTGCGAAAACGGGAAAAAAGTGAATTTTGAAACCATGGGCTATAGTCCAGCAGAATTAAGCAAAAAAGGTCTCGGATTTCAAATTTCTGTATTTTTGTTAATAATAGGTTCTCAGAGCTATATTTTCAAGTTTGTGCTCAATTAGGGATGCTCTCAATTGTCAGCATCATAGAAATGGTAATTTGCGAAATCGGGAAAAAAGGGAATTTTGAAACCATGGGCTATAGTCCAGCAGAATTAAGCAAAAATGCCTCGGATTTCAAATTTCTGTATTTTTGTTAATAAAAGGTTCTCAGAGCTATATTTTCAGATTTGTGTTCAGTTAGAGCTGTTTGTGACTATCAATATCAAAGAAATCGTGATTCGCAAATTCGGGAAAAAAGTGCATTTTGAAACCATGGGCTATAGTCCAGCAGAATTAAGCAAGAAAGGCCTCGGATTTCAAATTTCTGTATTTTTGTCAATAATTGGTACTCAGAGCTATATTTTCAAGTTTGTGCTCAATTAGGGATGCTCTCAATTGTCAGCATCATAGAAATGGTAATTTGGTAAATCGGGAAAAAAGGGAATTTTGAAACCATGGGCTATAGTCCAGCAGAATTAAGCAAAAATGCCTCGGATTTCAAATTTCTGTATTTTTGTTAATAATAGGTTCTCAGAGCTATATTTTCAGATTTGTGTTCAGTTAGAGCTGTTTGTGACTATCAATTTCAAAGAAATCGTGATTCGCAAATTCGGGAAAAAAGTGCATTTTGAAACCATGTGCTATAGTTCAGCAGAATTAAGTAAAAATGCCTCGGATTTCAAATTTCTGTATTTTTGTTAATAAAAGGTTCTCAGAGCTATATTTTCAAATTTGTGCTCAATTAGGAATGCTCTCAATTGTCAGCATCATAGAAAATGTAATTTGCGAAATCGGGAAAAAAGTGCATTTTGAAACCATGGGCTATAGTCCAGCAGAATTAAGCAAAAATGCCTCGGATTTCAAATTTCTGTATTTTTGTTAATAATAGGTTCTCAGAGCTATATTTTCAGATTTGTGTTCAGTTAGAGCTGTTTGTGACTATCAATTTCAAAGAAATCGTGATTCGCAAATTCGGGAAAAAAGTGCATTTTGAAACCATGTGCTATAGTCCAGCAGAATTAAGCAAAAATGCCTCGGATTTCAAATTTCTGTATTTTTGTCAATAATTGGTACTCAGAGCTATATTTCAAATTCGTGCTCAATTAGGGATGCTCTCAATTGTCAGCATCATAGAAATGGTAATTTGCGAAAACGGGAAAAAAGTGAATTTTGAAACCATGGGCTATAGTCCAGCAGAATTAAGCAAAAAAGGCCTCGGATTTCAAATTTCTGTATTTTTGTCAATAATTGGTACTCAGAGCTATATTTTCAAGTTTGTGCTTAATTAGGGATGCTCTCAATTGTCAGCATCACAGAAATGGTAATTTGCGAAATCGCGAAAAAAGTGAATTTTGAAACCATGGGCTATAGTCCAGCAGAATTAAGCAAAAATGCCTCGGATTTCAAATTTCTGTATTTTTGTTAATAATAGGTTCTCAGAGCTATATTTTCAAATTTGTGCTCAGTTAGGAATGCTCTCAATTGTCAGCATCATAGAAATGGTAATTTGCGAAAACGGGAAAAAAGTGATTTTTGAAACCATGGGCTATAGTCCAGCAGAATTAAGCAAAAATGCCTCGGATTTCAAATTTCTGTATTTTTGTTAATAATAGGTTCTCAGAGCTATATTTTCAGATTTGTGTTCAGTTAGAGCTGTTTGTGACTATCAATTTCAAAGAAATCGTGATTCGCAAATTCGGGAAAAAAGTGAATTTTGAAACCATGGGCTATAGTCCAGCAGAATTAAGCAAAAAAGGCCTCGGATTTCAAATTTCTGTATATTTGTCAATAATTGGTACTCAGAGCTATATTTTCAAGTTTGTGCTCAATTAGGGATGCTCTCAATTGTCAGCATCACAGAAATGGTAATTTGCGAAATCGCGAAAAAAGTGAATTTTGAAACCATGGGCTATAGTCCAGCAGAATTAAGCAAAAATGCCTCGGATTTCAAATTTCTGGATTTTTGTTAATAATAGGTTCTCAGAGCTATATTTTCAAATTTGTGCTCAGTTAGGAATGCTCTCAATTGTCAGCATCATAGAAATGGTAATTTGCGAAAACGGGAAAAAAGTGATTTTTGAAACCATGGGCTATAGTCCAGCAGAATTAAGCAAAAATGCCTCGGATTTCAAATTTCTGTATTTTTGTTAATAATAGGTTCTCAGAGCTATATTTTCAGATTTGTGTTCAGTTAGAGCTGTTTGTGACTATCAATTTCAAAGAAATCGTGATTCGCAAATTCGGGAAAAAAGTGCATTTTGAAACCATGGGCTATAGTCCAGCAGAATTAAGCAAAAATGCCTCGGATTTCAAATTTCTGTATTTTTGTCAATAATTGGTACTCAGAGCTATATTTCAAATTCGTGCTCAATTAGGGATGCTCTCAATTGTCAGCATCATAGAAATGGTAATTTGCGAAAACGGGAAAAAAGTGAATTTTGAAACCATGGGCTATAGTCCAGCAGAATTAAGCAAAAAAGGCCTCGGATTTCAAATTTCTGTATTTTTGTCAATAATTGGTACTCAGAGCTATATTTTCAAGTTTGTGCTCAATTAGGGATGTTCTCAATTGTCAGCATCACAGAAATGGTAATTTGCGAAATCGCGAAAAAAGTGAATTTTGAAACCATGGGCTATAGTCCAGCAGAATTAAGCAAAAATGCCTCGGATTTCAAATTTCTGTATTTTTGTTAATAATAGGTTCTCAGAGCTATATTTTCAAATTTGTGCTCAGTCAGGAATGCTCTCAATTGTCAGCATCATAGAAATGGTAATTTGCGAAAACGGGAAAAAAGTGATTTTTGAAACCATCTGCTATAGTCCAGCAGAATTAAGCAAAAAAGGCCTCGGATTTCAAATTTCTGTATTTTTGTCAATAATTGGTACTCAGAGCTATATTTTCAAGTTTGTGCTCAATTAGGGATGCTCTCAATTGTCAGCATCACAGAAATGGTAATTTGCGAAATCGCGAAAAAAGTGAATTTTGAAACCATGGGCTATAGTCCAGCAGAATTAAGCAAAAATGCCTCGGATTTCAAATTTCTGTATTTTTGTTAATAATAGGTTCTCAGAGCTATATTTTCAGATTTGTGTTCAGTTAGAGCTGTTTGTGACTATCAATTTCAAAGAAATCGTGATTCGCAAATTCGGGAAAAAAGTGCATTTTGAAACCATGGGCTATAGTCCAGCAGAATTAAGCAAAAATGCCTCGGATTTCAAATTTCTGTATTTTTGTCAATAATTGGTACTCAGAGCTATATTTCAAATTCGTGCTCAATTAGGGATGCTCTCAATTGTCAGCATCATAGAAATGGTAATTTGCGAAAACGGGAAAAAAGTGAATTTTGAAACCATGGGCTATAGTCCAGCAGAATTAAGCAAAAAAGGCCTCGGATTTCAAATTTCTGTATTTTTGTCAATAATTGGTACTCAGAGCTATATTTTCAAGTTTGTGCTCAATTAGGGATGCTCTCAATTGTCAGCATCACAGAAATGGTAATTTGCGAAATCGCGAAAAAAGTGAATTTTTAAACCATGGGCTATAGTCCAGCAGAATTAAGCAAAAATGCCTCGGATTTCAAATTTCTGTATTTTTGTTAATAATAGGTTCTCAGAGCTATATTTTCAAATTTGTGCTCAGTTAGGAATGCTCTCAATTGTCAGCATCATAGAAATGGTAATTTGCGAAAACGGGAAAAAAGTGATTTTTGAAACCATGGGCTATAGTCCAGCAGAATTAAGCAAAAATGCCTCGGATTTCAAATTTCTGTATTTTTGTTAATAAAAGGTTCTCATAGCTATATATTCAGATTTGTGTTCAGTTAGAGCTGTTTGTGACTATCAATATCAAAGAAATCGTGATTCGCAAATTCGGGAAAAAAGTGCATTTTGAAACCATGGGCTATAGTCCAGCAGAATTAAGCAAAAATGCCTCGGATTTCAAATTTCTGTATTTTTGTCAATAATTGGTACTCAGAGCTATATTTCAAATTCGTGCTCAATTAGGGATGCTCTCAATTGTCAGCATCATAGAAATGGTAATTTGCGAAAACGGGAAAAAAGTGAATTTTGAAACCATGGGCTATAGTCCAGCAGAATTAAGCAAAAAAGGTCTCGGATTTCAAATTTCTGTATTTTTGTTAATAATAGGTTCTCAGAGCTATATTTTCAAATTTGTGCTCAGTTAGGAATGGTTTCAATGGTCAGCATCATAGAAATGGTAATTTGCGAAATCGGGAAAAAAGTGAATTTTGAAACCATGGGCTATAGTCCAGCAGAATTAAGCAAAAAAGGCCTCGGATTTCAAATTTCTGTATTTTTGTCAATAATTGGTACTCAGAGCTATATTTTCAAGTTTGTGCTCAATTAGGGATGCTCTCAATTGTCAGCATCATAGAAATGGTAATTTGGTAAATCGGGAAAAAAGGGAATTTTGAAACCATGGGCTATAGTCCAGCAGAATTAAGTAAAAATGCCTCGGATTTCAAATTTCTGTATTTTTGTTAATAAAAGGTTCTCAGAGCTATATTTTCAAATTTGTGCTCAATTAGGAATGCTCTCAATTGTCAGCATCATAGAAAATGTAATTTGCGAAATCGGGAAAAAAGTGCATTTTGAAACCATGGGCTATAGTCCAGCAGAATTAAGCAAAAATGCCTCGGATTTCAAATTTCTGTATTTTTGTTAATAATAGGTTCTCAGAGCTATATTTTCAGATTTGTGTTCAGTTAGAGCTGTTTGTGACTATCAATATCAAAGAAATCGTGATTCGCAAATTCGGGAAAAAAGTGCATTTTGAAACCATGGGCTATAGTCCAGCAGAATTAAGCAAAAATGCCTCGGATTTCAAATTTCTGTATTTTTGTTAATAATAGGTTCTCAGAGCTATATTTTCAAATTTGTGCTCAGTTAGGAATGGTTTCAATGGTCAGCATCATAGAAATGGTAATTTGCGAAATCGGGAAAAAAGTGCATTTTGAAACCATGGGCTATAGTCCAGCAGAATTAAGCAAAAATGCCTCGGATTTCAAATTTCTGTATTTTTGTTAATAATAGGTTCTCAGAGCTATATTTTCAGATTTGTGTTCAGTTAGAGCTGTTTGTGACTATCAATATCAAAGAAATCGTGATTCGCAAATTCGGGAAAAAAGTGCATTTTGAAACCATGGGCTATAGTCCAGCAGAATTAAGCAAAAATGCCTCGGATTTCAAATTTCTGTATTTTTGTTAATAATAGGTTCTCAGAGCTATATTTTCAGATTTGTGTTCAGTTAGAGCTGTTTGTGACTATCAATATCAAAGAAATCGTGATTCGCAAATTCGGGAAAAAAGTGCATTTTGAAACCATGGGCTATAGTCCAGCAGAATTAAGCAAAAATGCCTCGGATTTCAAATTTCTGTATTTTTGTTAATAATAGGTTCTCAGAGCTATATTTTCAAATTTGTGCTCAGTTAGGAATGGTTTCAATGGTCAGCATCATAGAAATGGTAATTTGCGAAATCGGGAAAAAAGTGCATTTTGAAACCATGGGCTATAGTCCAGCAGAATTAAGCAAAAATGCCTCGGATTTCAAATTTCTGTATTTTTGTTAATAATAGGTTCTCAGAGCTATATTTTCAGATTTGTGTTCAGTTAGAGCTGTTTGTGACTATCAATATCAAAGAAATCGTGATTCGCAAATTCGGGAAAAAAGTGCATTTTGAAACCATGGGCTATAGTCCAGCAGAATTAAGCAAAAATGCCTCGGATTTCAAATATCTGTATTTTTGTTAATAATAGGTTCTCAGAGCTTTATTTTCAGATTTGTGTTCAGTTAGAGCTGTTTGTGACTATCAATATCAAAGAAATCGTGATTCGCAAATTCGGGAAAAAAGTGCATTTTGAAACCATGGGCTTTAGTCCAGCAGAATTAAGCAAAAATGCCTCGGATTTGAAATTTCTGTATTTTTGTTAATAATAGGTTCTCAGAGCTATATTTTCAGATTTGTGTTCAGTTAGAGCTGTTTGTGACTATCAATATCAAAGAAATCGTGATTCGCAAATTCGGGAAAAAAGTGCATTTTGAAACCATGGGCTATAGTCCAGCAGAATTAAGCAAAAATGCCTCGGATTTCAAATTTCTGTATTTTTGTTAATAATAGGTTCTCAGAGCTATATTTTCAGATTTGTGTTCAGTTAGAGCTGTTTGTGACTATCAATATCAAAGAAATCGTGATTCGCAAATTCGGGAAAAAAGTGCATTTTGAAACCATGGGCTATAGTCCAGCAGAATTAAGCAAAAATGCCTCGGATTTCAAATTTCTGTATTTTTGTTAATAATAGGTTCTCAGAGCTATATTTTCAGATTTGTGTTCAGTTAGAGCTGTTTGTGACTATCAATATCAAAGAAATCGTGATTCGCAAATTCGGGAAAAAAGTGCATTTTGAAACCATGGGCTATAGTCCAGCAGAATTAAGCAAAAATGCCTCGGATTTCAAATTTCTGTATTTTTGTTAATAATAGGTTCTCAGAGCTATATTTTCAGATTTGTGTTCAGTTAGAGCTGTTTGTGACTATCAATATCAAAGAAATCGTGATTCGCAAATTCGGGAAAAAAGTGCATTTTGAAACCATGGGCTATAGTCCAGCAGAATTAAGCAAAAATGCCTCGGATTTCAAATTTCTGTATTTTTGTTAATAATAGGTTCTCAGAGCTATATTTTCAAATTTGTGCTCAGTTAGGAATGGTTTCAATGGTCAGCATCATAGAAATGGTAATTTGCGAAATCGGGAAAAAAGTGCATTTTGAAACCATGGGCTATAGTCCAGCAGAATTAAGCAAAAATGCCTCGGATTTCAAATTTCTGTATTTTTGTTAATAATAGGTTCTCAGAGCTATATTTTCAGATTTGTGTTCAGTTAGAGCTGTTTGTGACTATCAATATCAAAGAAATCGTGATTCGCAAATTCGGGAAAAAAGTGCATTTTGAAACCATGGGCTTTAGTCCAGCAGAATTAAGCAAAAATGCCTCGGATTTGAAATTTCTGTATTTTTGTTAATAATAGGTTCTCAGAGCTATATTTTCAGATTTGTGTTCAGTTAGAGCTGTTTGTGACTATCAATATCAAAGAAATCGTGATTCGCAAATTCGGGAAAAAAGTGCATTTTGAAACCATGGGCTTTAGTCCAGCAGAATTAAGCAAAAATGCCTCGGATTTGAAATTTCTGTATTTTTGTTAATAATAGGTTCTCAGAGCTATATTTTCAGATTTGTGTTCAGTTAGAGCTGTTTGTGACTATCAATATCAAAGAAATCGTGATTCGCAAATTCGGGAAAAAAGTGCATTTTGAAACCATGGGCTATAGTCCAGCAGAATTAAGCAAAAATGCCTCGGATTTGAAATTTCTGTATTTTTGTTAATAATAGGTTCTCAGAGCTATATTTTCAAATTTGTGCTCAGTTAGGAATGCTTTCAATGGTCAGCATCATAGAAATGGTAATTTGCGAAATCGGGAAAAAAGTGAATTTTGAAACCATGGGCTATAGTCCAGCACAATTAAGCAAAAATGCCTCGGATTTCAAATTTCTGTATTTTTGTTAATAATAGGTTCTCAGAGCTATATTTTCAGATTTGTGTTCAGTTAGAGCTGTTTGTGACTATCAATATCAAAGAAATCGTGATTCGCAAATTCGGGAAAAAAGTGCATTTTGAAACCATGGGCTATAGTCCAGCAGAATTAAGCAAAAATGCCTCGGATTTCAAATTTCTGTATTTTTGTTAATAATAGGTTCTCAGAGCTATATTTTCAGATTTGTGTTCAGTTAGAGCTGTTTGTGACTATCAATATCAAAGAAATCGTGATTCGCAAATTCGGGAAAAAAGTGCATTTTGAAACCATGGGCTATAGTCCAGCAGAATTAAGCAAAAATGCCTCGGATTTGAAATTTCTGTATTTTTGTTAATAATAGGTTCTCAGAGCTATATTTTCAGATTTGTGTTCAGTTAGAGCTGTTTGTGACTATCAACATCAAAGAAATCGTGATTCGCAAATTCGGGAAAAAAGTGCATTTTGAAACCATGGGCTATAGTCCAGCAGAATTAAGCAAAAATGCCTCGGATTTCAAATTTCTGTATTTTTGTTAATAATAGGTTCTCAGAGCTATATTTTCAGATTTGTGTTCAGTTAGACCTGTTTGTGACTATCAACATCAAAGAAATCGTGATTCGCAAATTCGGGAAAAAAGTGCATTTTGAAACCATGGGCTATAGTCCAGCAGAATTAAGCAAAAATGCCTCGGATTTCAAATTTCTGTATTTTTGTTAATAATAGGTTCTCAGAGCTATATTTTCAGATTTGTGTTCAGTTAGAGCTGTTTGTGACTATCAATATCAAAGAAATCGTGATTCGCAAATTCGGGAAAAAAGTGCATTTTGAAACCATGGGCTATAGTCCAGCAGAATTAAGCAAAAATGCCTCGGATTTCAAATTTCTGTATTTTTGTTAATAATAGGTTCTCAGAGCTATATTTTCAGATTTGTGTTCAGTTAGAGCTGTTTGTGACTATCAATATCAAAGAAATCGTGATTCGCAAATTCGGGAAAAAAGTGCATTTTGAAACCATGGGCTATAGTCCAGCAGAATTAAGCAAAAATGCCTCGGATTTCAAATATCTGTATTTTTGTTAATAATAGGTTCTCAGAGCTATATTTTCAGATTTGTGTTCAGTTAGAGCTGTTTGTGACTATCAATATCAAAGAAATCGTGATTCGCAAATTCGGGAAAAAAGTGCATTTTGAAACCATGGGCTATAGTCCAGCAGAATTAAGCAAAAATGCCTCGGATTTGAAATTTCTGTATTTTTGTTAATAATAGGTTCTCAGAGCTATATTTTCAAATTTGTGCTCAGTTAGGAATGGTTTCAATGGTCAGCATCATAGAAATGGTAATTTGCGAAATCGGGAAAAAAGTGAATTTTGAAACCATGGGCTATAGTCCAGCAGAATTAAGCAAAAATGCCTCGGATTTCAAATTTCTGTATTTTTGTTAATAATAGGTTCTCAGAGCTATATTTTCAGATTTGTGTTCAGTTAGAGCTGTTTGTGACTATCAATATCAAAGAAATCGTGATTCGCAAATTCGGGAAAAAAGTGCATTTTGAAACCATGGGCTATAGTCCAGCAGAATTAAGCAAAAATGCCTCGGATTTCAAATTTCTGTATTTTTGTTAATAATAGGTTCTCAGAGCTATATTTTCAGATTTGTGTTCAGTTAGAGCTGTTTGTGACTATCAATATCAAAGAAATCGTGATTCGCAAATTCGGGAAAAAAGTGCATTTTGAAACCATGGGCTATAGTCCAGCAGAATTAAGCAAAAATGCCTCGGATTTCAAATTTCTGTATTTTTGTTAATAATAGGTTCTCAGAGCTATATTTTCAGATTTGTGTTCAGTTAGAGCTGTTTGTGACTATCAATATCAAAGAAATCGTGATTCGCAAATTCGGGAAAAAAGTGCATTTTGAAACTATGGGCTATAGTCCAGCAGAATTAAGCAAAAATGCCTCGGATTTCAAATTTCTGTATTTTTGTTAATAATAGGTTCTCAGAGCTATATTTTCAAATTTGTGCTCAGTTAGGAATGGTTTCAATGGTCAGCATCATAGAAATGGTAATTTGCGAAATCGGGAAAAAAGTGAATTTTGAAACCATGGGCTATAGTCCAGCAGAATTAAGCAAAAATGCCTCGGATTTCAAATTTCTGTATTTTTGTTAATAATAGGTTCTCAGAGCTATATTTTCAGATTTGTGTTCAGTTAGAGCTGTTTGTGACTATCAATATCAAAGAAATCGTGATTCGCAAATTCGGGAAAAAAGTGCATTTTGAAACCATGGGCTATAGTCCAGCAGAATTAAGCAAAAATGCCTCGGATTTCAAATTTCTGTATTTTTGTTAATAATAGGTTCTCAGAGCTATATTTTCAGATTTGTGTTCAGTTAGAGCTGTTTGTGACTATCAATATCAAAGAAATCGTGATTCGCAAATTCGGGAAAAAAGTGCATTTTGAAACCATGGGCTATAGTCCAGCAGAATTAAGCAAAAATGCCTCGGATTTCAAATTTCTGTATTTTTGTTAATAATAGGTTCTCAGAGCTATATTTTCAGATTTGTGTTCAGTTAGAGCTGTTTGTGACTATCAATATCAAAGAAATCGTGATTCGCAAATTCGGGAAAAAAGTGCATTTTGAAACCATGGGCTATAGTCCAGCAGAATTAAGCAAAAATGCCTCGGATTTCAAATTTCTGTATTTTTGTTAATAATAGGTTCTCAGAGCTATATTTTCAGATTTGTGTTCAGTTAGAGCTGTTTGTGACTATCAATATCAAAGAAATCGTGATTCGCAAATTCAGGAAAAAAGTGCATTTTGAAACCATGGGCTATAGTCCAGCAGAATTAAGCAAAAATGCCTCGGATTTGAAATTTCTGTATTTTTGTTAATAATAGGTTCTCAGAGCTATATTTTCAGATTTGTGTTCAGTTAGAGCTGTTTGTGACTATCAACATCAAAGAAATCGTGATTCGCAAATTCGGGAAAAAAGTGCATTTTGAAACCATGGGCTATAGTCCAGCAGAATTAAGCAAAAATGCCTCGGATTTCAAATTTCTGTATTTTTGTTAATAATAGGTTCTCAGAGCTATATTTTCAGATTTGTGTTCAGTTAGACCTGTTTGTGACTATCAACATCAAAGAAATCGTGATTCGCAAATTCGGGAAAAAAGTGCATTTTGAAACCATGGGCTATAGTCCAGCAGAATTAAGCAAAAATGCCTCGGATTTCAAATTTCTGTATTTTTGTTAATAATAGGTTCTCAGAGCTATATTTTCAGATTTGTGTTCAGTTAGAGCTGTTTGTGACTATCAATATCAAAGAAATCGTGATTCGCAAATTCGGGAAAAAAGTGCATTTTGAAACCATGGGCTATAGTCCAGCAGAATTAAGCAAAAATGCCTCGGATTTCAAATTTCTGTATTTTTGTTAATAATAGGTTCTCAGAGCTATATTTTCAGATTTGTGTTCAGTTAGAGCTGTTTGTGACTATCAATATCAAAGAAATCGTGATTCGCAAATTCGGGAAAAAAGTGCATTTTGAAACCATGGGCTATAGTCCAGCAGAATTAAGCAAAAATGCCTCGGATTTCAAATATCTGTATTTTTGTTAATAATAGGTTCTCAGAGCTATATTTTCAGATTTGTGTTCAGTTAGAGCTGTTTGTGACTATCAATATCAAAGAAATCGTGATTCGCAAATTCGGGAAAAAAGTGCATTTTGAAACCATGGGCTATAGTCCAGCAGAATTAAGCAAAAATGCCTCGGATTTGAAATTTCTGTATTTTTGTTAATAATAGGTTCTCAGAGCTATATTTTCAAATTTGTGCTCAGTTAGGAATGCTTTCAATGGTCAGCATCATAGAAATGGTAATTTGCGAAATCGGGAAAAAAGTGAATTTTGAAACCATGGGCTATAGTCCAGCAGAATAAAGCAAAAATGCCTCGGATTTCAAATTTCTGTATTTTTGTTAATAATAGGTTCTCAGAGCTATATTTTCAGATTTGTGTTCAGTTAGAGCTGTTTGTGACTATCAATATCAAAGAAATCGTGATTCGCAAATTCGGGAAAAAGGTGCATTTTGAAACCATGGGCTATAGTCCAGCAGAATTAAGCAAAAATGCCTCGGATTTCAAATTTCTGTATTTTTGTTAATAATAGGTTCTCAGAGCTATATTTTCAAATTTGTGCTCAGTTAGGAATGCTTTCAATGGTCAGCATCATAGAAATGGTAATTTGCGAAATCGGGAAAAAAGTGAATTTTGAAACCATGGGCTATAGTCCAGCAGACTTAAGTAAAAATGCCTCGGATTTCAAATTTCTGTATTTTTGTTAATAATAGGTTCTCAGAGCTATATTTTCAAATTTGTGCTCAGTTAGGAATGCTTTCAATGGTCAGCATCATAGAAATGGTAATTTGCGAAATCGGGAAAAAAGTGAATTTTGAAACCATGGGCTATAGTCCAGCAGAATTAAGCAAAAATGCCTCGGATTTCAAATTTCTGTATTTTTGTTAATATTAGGTTCTCAGAGCTATATTTTCAGATTTGTGTTCAGTTAGAGCTGTTTGTGACTATCAATATCAAAGAAATCGTGATTCGCAAATTCGGGAAAAAAGTGCATTTTGAAACCATGGGCTATAGTCCAGCAGAATTAAGCAAAAATGCCTCGGATTTCAAATTTCTGTATTTTTGTTAATAATAGGTTCTCAGAGCTATATTTTCAAATTTGTGCTCAGTTAGGAATGCTTTCAATGGTCAGCATCATAGAAATGGTAATTTGCGAAATCGGGAAAAAAGTGAATTTTGAAACCATGGGCTATAGTCCAGCAGAATTAAGCAAAAATGCCTCGGATCTCAAATTTCTGTATTTTTGTTAATAATAGGTTCTCAGAGCTATATTTTCAGATTTGTGTTCAGTTAGAGCTATTTGTGACTATCAATATCAAAGGAATCGTAATTCGCAAATTCGGGAAAAAAGTGCATTTTGAAACCATGGGCTATAGTCCAGCAGAATTAAGCAAAAATGCCTCGGATTTCAAATTTCTGTATTTTTGTTAATAATAGGTTCTCAGAGCTATATTTTCAAATTTGTGCTCAGTTAGGAATGCTTTCAATGGTCAGCATCATAGAATTGGTAATTTGCGAAATCGGGAAAAAAGTGAATTTTGAAACCATGGGCTATAGTCCAGCAGAATTAAGCAAAAATGCCTCGGATTTCAAATTTCTGTATTTTTGTTAATAATAGGTTCTCAGAGCTATATTTTCAGATTTGTGTTCAGTTAGAGCTGTTTGCGACTATCAATATCAAAGAAATCGTGATTCGCAAATTCGGGAAAAAAGTGCATTTTGAAACCATGGGCTATAGTCCAGCAGAATTAAGCAAAAATGCCTCGGATTTCAAATTTCTGTATTTTTGTTAATAATAGGTTCTCAGAGCTATATTTTCAAATTTGTGCTCAGTTAGGAATGCTTTCAATGGTCAGCATCATAGAAATGGTAATTTGCGAAATCGGGAAAAAAGTGAATTTTGAAACCATGGGCTATAGTCCAGCAGAATTAAGCAAAAATGCCTCGGATTTCAAATTTCTGTATTTTTGTTAATAATAGGTTCTCAGAGCTATATTTTCAAATTTGTGCTCAGTTAGGAATGCTTTCAATGGTCAGCATCATAGAAATGGTAATTTGCGAAATCGGGAAAAAAGTGAATTTTGAAACCATGAGCTATAGTCCAGCAGAATTAAGCAAAAATGCCTCGGATTTCAAATTTCTGTATTTTTGTTAATAATAGGTTCTCAGAGCTATATTTTCAAATTTGTGCTCAGTTAGGAATGCTCTCAATGGTCAGCATCATAGAAATGGTAATTTGCGAAATCGGGAAAAAAGTGAATTTTGAAACCATGGGCTATAGTCCAGCAGAATTAAGCAAAAATGCCTCGGATTTCAAATTTCTGTATTTCTGTTAATAATAGGTTCTCAGAGCTATATTTTCAGATTTGTGTTCAGTTAGAGCTGTTTGTGACTATCAATATCAAAGAAATCGTGATTCGCAAATTCGGGAAAAAAGTGCATTTTGAAACCATGGGCTATAGTCCAGCAGAATTAAGCAAAAATGCCTCGGATTTCAAATTTCTGTATTTTTGTTAATAATAGGTTCTCAGAGCTATATTTTCAGATTTGTGTTCAGTTAGAGCTGTTTGTGACTATCAATATCAAAGAAATCGTGATTCGCAAATTCGGGAAAAAAGTGCATTTTGAAACCATGGGCTATAGTCCAGCAGAATTAAGCAAAAATGCCTCGGATTTCAAATTTCTGTATTTTTGTTAATAATAGGTTCTCAGAGCTATATTTTCAAATTTGTGCTCAGTTAGAAATGCTCTCAATGGTCAGCATCATAGAAATGGTAATTTGCGAAATCGGGAAAAAAGTGAATTTTGAAACCATGGGCTATAGTCCAGCAGAATTAAGCAAAAATGCCTCGGATTTCAAATTTCTGTATTTTTGTTAATAATAGGTTCTCAGAACTATACTTTCAAATTTGTGCTCAGTTAGGAATGCTTTCAATGGTCAGCACCATAGAAATGGTAATTTGCGAAATCGGGAAAAAAGTGAATTTTGAAACCATGGGCTTTAGTCCAGCAGAATTAAGCAAAAATGCCTCGGATTTCAAATTTCTGTATTTTTGTTAATAATAGGTTCTCAAAGCTATATTTTCAAATTTGTGCTCAGTTAGGAATGCTTTCAATGGTCAGCATCATAGAAATGGTAATTTGCGAAATCGGGAAAAAAGTGAATTTTGAAACCATGGGCTATAGTCCAGCAGAATTAAGCAAAAATGCCTCGGATTTCAAATTTCTGTATTTTTGTTAATAATAGGTTCTCAGAGCTATATTTTCAAATTTGTGCTCAGTTAGGAATGCTTTCAACGGTCAGCATCATAGAATTGGTAATTTGCGAAATCGGGAAAAAAGTGAATTTTGAAACCATGGGCAGAATTAAGCAAAAATGCCTCGGATTTCAAATTTCTGTATTTTTGTTAATAATAGGTTCTCAGAGCTATATTTTCAGACTTGTGTTCAGTTAGAGCTGTTTGTGACTATCAATATCAAAGAAATCGTGATTCGCAAATTCGGGAAAAAAGTGCATTTTGAAACCATGGGCTATAGTCCAGCAGAATTAAGCAAAAATGCCTCGGATTTCAAATTTCTGTATTTCTGTTAATAATAGGTTCTCAGAGCTATATTTTCAGACTTGTGTTCAGTTAGAGCTGTTTGTGACTATCAATATCAAAGAAATCGTGATTCGCAAATTCGGGAAAAAAGTGCATTTTGAAACCATGGGCTATAGTCCAGCAGAATTAAGCAAAAATGCCTCGGATTTCAAATTTCTGTATTTTTGTTAATAATAGGTTCTCAGAGCTATATTTTCAAATTTGTGCTCAGTTAGGAATGCTTTCAACGGTCAGCATCATAGAATTGGTAATTTGCGAAATCGGGAAAAAAGTGAATTTTGAAACCATGGGCAGAATTAAGCAAAAATGCCTCGGATTTCAAATTTCTGTATTTTTGTTAATAATAGGTTCTCAGAGCTATATTTTCAAATTTGTGCTCAGTTAGGAATGCTTTCAACGGTCAGCATCATAGAATTGGTAATTTGCGAAATCGGGAAAAAAGTGAATTTTGAAACCATGGGCAGAATTAAGCAAAAATGCCTCGGATTTCAAATTTCTGTATTTTTGTTAATAATAGGTTCTCAGAGCTATATTTTCAAATTTGTGCTCAGTTAGGAATGCTTTCAATGGTCAGCATCATAGAAATGGTAATTTGCGAAATCGGGAAAAAAGTGAATTTTGAAACCATGGGCTATAGTCCAGCAGAATTAAGCAAAAATGCCTCGGATTTCAAATTTCTGTATTTCTGTTAATAATAGGTTCTCAGAGCTATATTTTCAGACTTGTGTTCAGTTAGAGCTGTTTGTGACTATCAATATCAAAGAAATCGTGATTCGCAAATTCGGGAAAAAAGTGCATTTTGAAACCATGGGCTATAGTCCAGCAGAATTAAGCAAAAATGCCTCGGATTTCAAATTTCTGTATTTTTGTTAATAATAGGTTCTCAGAGCTATATTTTCAAATTTGTGCTCACTTAGGAATGCTTTCAATGGTCAGCATCATAGAAATGGTAATTTGCGAAACCGGGAAAAAAGTGAATTTTGAAACCATGGGCTATAGTCCAGCAGAATTAAGCAAAAATGCCTCGGATTTCAAATTTCTGTATTTTTGTTAATAATAGGTTCTCAGAGCTATATTTTCAGATTTGTGTTCAGTTAGAGCTGTTTGTGACTATCAATATCAAAGAAATCGTGATTCGCAAATTCGGGAAAAAAGTGCATTTTGAAACCATGGGCTATAGTCCAGCAGAATTAAGCAAAAATGCCTCGGATTTCAAATTTCTGTATTTTTGTTAATAATAGGTTCTCAGAGCTATATTTTCAGATTTGTGTTCAGTTAGAGCTGTTTGTGACTATCAATATCAAAGAAATCGTGATTCGCAAATTCGGGAAAAAAGTGCATTTTGAAACCATGGGCTATAGTCCAGCAGAATTAAGCAAAAATGCCTCGGATCTCAAATTTCTGTATTTTTGTTAATAATAGGTTCTCAGAGCTATATTTTCAAATTTGTGCTCACTTAGGAATGCTTTCAATGGTCAGCATCATAGAAATGGTAATTTGCGAAATCGGGAAAAAAGTGAATTTTGAAACCATGGGCTATAGTCCAGCAGAATTAAGCAAAAATGCCTCGGATTTCAAATTTCTGTATTTTTGTTAATAATAGGTTCTCAGAGCTATATTTTCAAATTTGTGCTCACTTAGGAATGCTTTCAATGGTCAGCATCATAGAAATGGTAATTTGCGAAATCGGGAAAAAAGTGAATTTTGAAACTATGGGCTATAGTCCAGCAGAATTAAGCAAAAATGCCTCGGATTTCAAATTTCTGTATTTTTGTTAATAATAGGTTCTCAGAGCTATATTTTCAAATTTGTGCTCAGTTAGAGCTGTTTGTGACTATCAATATCAAAGAAATCGTGATTCGCAAATTCGGGAAAAAAGTGCATTTTGAAACCATGGGCTATGGTCCAGCAGAATTAAGCAAAAATGCCTCGGATTTCAAATTTCTGTATTTTTGTTAATAATAGGTTCTCAGAGCTATATTTTCAAATTTGTGCTCAGTTAGGAATGCTTTCAATGGTCAGCATCATAGAAATGGTAATTTGCGAAATCGGGAAAAAAGTGAATTTTGAAACCATGGGCTATAGTCCAGCAGAATTAAGCAAAAATGCCTCGGATTTCAAATTTCTGTATTTTTGTTAATAATAGGTTCTCAGAGCTACATATATTTTCAGATTTGTGTTCAGTTAGAGCTGTTTGTGACTATCAATATCAAAGAAATCGTGATTCGCAAATTCGGGAAAAAAGTGCATTTTGAAACCATGGGCTATAGTCCAGCAGAATTAAGCAAAAATGCCTCGGATTTCAAATTTCTGTATTTTTGTTAATAATAGGTTCTCAGAGCTATATTTTCAAATTTGTGCTCAGTTAGGAATGCTTTCAATGGTCAGCATCATAGAAATGGTAATTTGCGAAATCGGGAAAAAAGTGAATTTTGAGATTTGTGCTCAGTTAGGAATGCTTTCAATGGTCAGCATCATAGAAATGGTAATTTGCGAAATCGGGAAAAAAGTGAATTTTGAAACCATGGGCTATAGTCCAGCAGAATTAAGCAAAAATGCCTCGGATTTCAAATTTCTGTATTTTTGTTAATAATAGGTTCTCAGGGCTATATTTTCAGATTTGTGTTCAGTTAGAGCTGTTTGTGACTATCAATATCAAAGAAATCGTGATTCGCAAATTCGGGAAAAAAGTGCATTTTGAAACCATGGGCTATAGTCCAGCAGAATTAAGCAAAAATGCCTCGGATTTCAAATTTCTGTATTTTTGTTAATAATAGGTTCTCAGAGCTATATTTTCAGATTTGTGTTCAGTTAGGGATGCTCTCAATTGTCAGCATCATAGAAATGGTAATTTGCGAAATCGGGAAAAAAGTGAATTTTGAAACCATGGGCTATAGTCCAGCAGAATTAAGCAAAAATGCCTCGGATTTCAAATTTCTGTATTTTTGTTAATAATAGGTTCTCAGAGCTATATTTTCAGATTTGTGTTCAGTTAGAGCTGTTTGTGACTATCAATATCAAGGAAATCGTGATTCGCAAATTCGGGAAAAAAGTGCATTTTGAAACCATGGGCTATAGTCCAGCAGAATTAAGCAAAAATGCCTCGGATTTCAAATTTCTGTATTTTTGTTAATAATAGGCTCTCAGAGCTATATTTTCAGATTTGTGTTCAGTTAGAGCTGTTTGTGACTATCAATATCAAGGAAATCGTGATTCGCAAATTCGGGAAAAAAGTGCATTTTGAAACCATGGGCTATAGTCCAGCAGAATTAAGCAAAAATGCCTCGGATTTCAAATTTCTGTATTTTTGTCAATAATTGGTACTCAGAGCTATATTTTCAAGTTTGTGTTCAGTTAGAGCTGTTTGTGACTATCAATATCAAAGAAATCGTGATTCGCAAATTCGGGAAAAAAGTGAATTTTGAAACCATGGGCTATAGTCCAGCAGAATTAAGCAAAAATGCCTCGGATTTCAAATTTCTGTATTTTTGTCAATAATTGGTACTCAGAGCTATATTTTCAAACTTGTGCTCAGTTAGGAATGCTCTCAATTGTCAGCATCATAGAAATGGTAATTTGCGAAATCGGGAAAAAAGTGCATTTTGAAACCATGGGCTATAGTCCAGCAGAATTAAGCAAAAATGCCTCGGATTTCAAATTTCTGTATTTTTGTCAATTATTGGTACTCAGAGCTATATTTTCAAATTTGTGCTCAATTAGGGATGCTCTCAATTGTCAGCATCATAGAAATGGTAATTTGCGAAATCGGGAAAAAAGTGCATTTTGAAACCATGGGCTATAGTCCAGCAGAATTACGCAAAAATGCCTCGGATTTCAAATTTCTGTATTTTTGTTGATAATAGGTTCTCAGAGCTATATTTTCAAATTTGTGCTCCGTTAGGAATGCTTTCAATGGTCAGCATCATAGAAATGGTAATTTGCGAAATCGGGAAAAAAGTGAATTTTGAGATTTGTGCTCAGTTAGGAATGCTTTCAATTGTCAGCATCACAGAAATGATAATTTGCGAAATCGGGAAAAAAGTGCATTTTGAAACCATGGGCTATAGTCCAGCAGAATTAAGCAAAAATGCCTCGGATTTCAAATTTCTGTATTTTTGTCAATAATTGGTACTCAGAGCTATATTTTCAAACTTGTGCTCAGTTAGGAATGCTCTCAATTGTCAGCATCATAGAAATGGTAATTTGCGAAATCGGGAAAAAAGTGCATTTTGAAACCATGGGCTATAGTCCAGCAGAATTAAGCAAAAATGCCTCGGATTTCAAATTTCTGTATTTTTGTCAATTATTGGTACTCAGAGCTATATTTTCAAATTTGTGCTCAATTAGGGATGCTCTCAATTGTCAGCATCATAGAAATGGTAATTTGCGAAATCGGGAAAAAAGTGCATTTTGAAACCATGGGCTATAGTCCAGCAGAATTACGCAAAAATGCCTCGGATTTCAAATTTCTGTATTTTTGTTGATAATAGGTTCTCAGAGCTATATTTTCAAATTTGTGCTCCGTTAGGAATGCTTTCAATGGTCAGCATCATAGAAATGGTAATTTGCGAAATCGGGAAAAAAGTGAATTTTGAAACCATGGGCTATAGTCCAGCAGAATTAAGCAAAAATGCCTCGGATTTCAAATTTCTGTATTTTTGTTAATAATAGGTTCTCAGAGCTATATTTTCAAACTTGTGCTCAGTTAGGAATGCTCTCAATTGTCAACATCATAGAAGTGGTAATTTGCGAAATCGGGAAAAAAGTGAATTTTGAAACCATGGGCTATAGTCCAGCAGAATTAAGCAAAAATGCCTCGGATTTCAAATTTCTATATTTTTGTTAATAATAGGTTCTCAGAGCTATATTTTCAAATTTGTGCTCAGTTAGGAATGCTTTCAATGGTCAGCATCATAGAAATGGTAATTTGCGAAATCGGGAAAAAAGTGAATTTTGAAACCATGGGCTATAGTCCAGCAGAATTAAGCAAAAATGCCTCGGATTTCAAATTTCTGTATTTTTGTTAATAATAGGTTCTCAGAGCTATATTTTCAAACTTGTGCTCAGTTAGGAATGCTCTCAATTGTCAACATCATAGAAGTGGTAATTTGCGAAATCGGGAAAAAAGTGAATTTTGAAACCATGGGCTATAGTCCAGCAGAATTAAGCAAAAATGCCTCGGATTTCAAATTTCTGTATTTTTGTTGATAATAGGTTCTCAGAGCTATATTTTCAAATTTGTGCTCAGTTAGGAATGCTTTCAATGATCAGCATCATAGAAATGGTAATTTGCGAAATCGGGAAAAAAGTGAATTTTGAAACCATGGGCTATAGTCCAGCAGAATTAAGCAAAAATGCCTCGGATTTCAAATTTCTGTATTTTTGTTAATAATAGGTTCTCAGAGCTATATTTTCAAATTTGTGCTCCGTTAGGAATGCTTTCAATGGTCAGCATCATAGAAATGGTAATTTGCGAAATCGGGAAAAAAGTGAATTTTGAAACCATGGGCTATAGTCCAGCAGAATTAAGCAAAAATGCCTCGGATTTCAAATTTCTGTATTTTTGTTAATAATAGGTTCTCAGAGCTATATTTTCAGATTTGTGTTCAGTTAGAGCTGTTTGTGACTATCAATATCAAAGAAATCGTGATTCGCAAATTCGGGAAAAAAGTGCATTTTGAAACCATGGGCTATAGTCCAGCAGAATTAAGCAAAAATGCCTCGGATTTCAAATTTCTGTATTTTTGTTAATAATAGGTTCTCAGAGCTATATTTTCAAATTTGTGCTCAGTTAGGAATGCTTTCAATGGTCAGCATCATAGAAATGGTAATTTGCGAAATCGGGAAAAAAGTGAATTTTGAAACCATGGGCTATAGTCCAGCAGAATTAAGCAAAAATGCCTCGGATTTCAAATTTCTGTATTTTTGTTGATAATAGGTTCTCAGAGCTATATTTTCAAACTTGTGCTCAGTTAGGAATGCTCTCAATTGTCAACATCATAGAAGTGGTAATTTGCGAAATCGGGAAAAAAGTGAATTTTGAAACCATGGGCTATAGTCCAGCAGAATTAAGCAAAAATGCCTCGGATTTCAAATTTCTATATTTTTGTTAATAATAGGTTCTCAGAGCTATATTTTCAAATTTGTGCTCAGTTAGGAATGCTTTCAATGGTCAGCATCATAGAAATGGTAATTTGCGAAATCGGGAAAAAAGTGAATTTTGAAACCATGGGCTATAGTCCAGCAGAATTAAGCAAAAATGCCTCTGATTTCAAATTTCTGTATTTTTGTTAATAATAGGTTCTCAGAGCTATATTTTCAAATTTGTGCTCAGTTAGGAATGCTTTCAATGATCAGCATCATAGAAATGGTAATTTGCGAAATCGGGAAAAAAGTGAATTTTGAAACCATGGGCTATAGTCCAGCAGAATTAAGCAAATATGCCTCGGATTTCAAATTTCTGTATTTTTGTTAATAATAGGTTCTCAGAGCTATATTTTCAGATTTGATGCTCTCAATTGTCAGCATCACAGAAATGGTAATTTGCGAAATCGGGAAAAAAGTGCATTTTGAAACCATGGGCTATAGTCCAGCAGAATTAAGCAAAAATGCCTCGGATTTCAAATTTCTGTATTTTTGTTAATAATAGGTTCTCAGAGCTATATTTTCAGATTTGTGTTCAGTTAGAGCTGTTTGTGACTATCAATATCAAAGAAATCGTGATTCGCATATTCGGGAAAAAAGTGAATTTTGAAACCATGGGCTATAGTCCAGCAGAATTAAGCAAAAATGCCTCGGATTTCAAATTTCTGTATTTTTATCAATAATTGGTACTCAGAGCTATATTTTCAAGTTTGTGCTCAATAAGGGATGCTCTCAATTGTCAGCATCACAGAAATGGTAATTTGCGAAATCGGGAAAAAAGTGAATTTTGAAACCATGGGCTATAGTCCAGCAGAATTAAGCAAAAATGCCTCGGATTTCAAATTTCTGTATTTTTGTTAATAATAGGTTCTCAGAGCTATATTTTCAAATTTGTGCTCAGTTAGGAATGCTTTCAATGGTCAGCATCATAGAAATGGTAATTTGCGAGATCGGGAAAAAAGTGAATTTTGAAACCATGGGCTATAGTCCAGCAGAATTAAGCAAAAATGCCTCGGATTTCAAATTTCTGTATTTTTGTCAATAATTGGTACTCAGAGCTATATTTTCAAGTTTGTGCTCAATTAGGGATGCTCTCAATTGTCAGCATCACAGAAATGGTAATTTGCGAAATCGGGAAAAAAGTGCATTTTGAAACCATGGGCTATAGTCCAGCAGAATTAAGCAAAAATGCCTCGGATTTCAAATTTCTGTATTTTTGTCAATAATTGGTACTCAGAGCTATATTTTCAAGTTTGTGCTCAATTAGGGATGCTCTCAATTGTCAGCATCACAGAAATGGTAATTTGCGAAATCGGGAAAAAAGTGCATTTTGAAACCATGGGCTATAGTCCAGCAGAATTAAGCAAAAATGCCTCGGATTTCAAATTTCTGTATTTTTGTTAATAATAGGTTCTCAGAGCTATATTTTCAGATTTGTGTTCAGTTAGAGCTGTTTGTGACTATCAATATCAAAGAAATCGTGATTCGCAAATTCGGGAAAAAAGTGCATTTTGAAACCATGGGCTATAGTCCAGCAGAATTAAGCAAAAATGCCTCAGATTTCAAATTTCTGTATTTTTGTTAATAAAAGTTTCTCAGAATTAAATTTTCGGACTTGTGTTCAGTTAGGGCTGTTTGTGATTATCAATATCAAAGAAATCGTGATTCGCGAATTCGGGAAAAAAGTGCATTTTGAAACCATGGGCTTAGTCCAGCAGAATTAAGCAAAAATGCCTCGGATTTCAAATTTCTGTATTTTTGTCAATAATTGGTACTCAGAGCTAAATTTTCAAATTTGTGTTCAGTTAGGGATGCTCTCAATTGTCAGCATCATAGAAATGGTAATTTGCGAATTCGGGAAAAAAGTGCATTTTGAAACCATGGGCTATAGTCCAGCAGAATTAAGCAAAATTGCCTCAGATTTCAAATTTCTGTATTTTTGTTAATAAAAGTTTCTAAGAGTTTGTGTGTTCAATATCAAAGAAATCGTGATTTGCAAATTCGGGAAAAAAGTGCATTTTGAAACCATGGGCTATAGTCCAGCAGAATTAAGCAAAAATGCCTCGGATTTCAAATTTCTGTATTTTTGTCAATAATTGGTACTCAGAGCTAAATTTTCAAATTCGTGTTCAGTTAGGGATGCTCTCAATTGTCAGCATCATAAGAAATCGTGATTCGCAAATTCGGGAAAAAAGTGCATTTTGAAACCATGGGCTATAGTCCAGCAGAATTAAGCAAAAATGCCTCGGATTTCAAATTTCTGTATTTTTGTCAATAATTGGTACTCAGAGCTAAATTTTCAAATTCGTGTTCAGTTAGGGATGCTCTCAATTGTCAGCATCATAAGAAATCGTGATTCGCAAATTCGGGAAAAAAGTGCATTTTGAAACCATGGGCTATAGTCCAGCAGAATTAAGCAAAAATGCCACAGATTTCAAATTTCTGTATTTTTGTTAATAAAAGTTTCTCAGAATTAAATTTTCGGACTTGTGTTCAGTTAGGGCTGTTTGTGATTATCAATATCAAAGAAATCGTGATTCGCAAATTCGGGAAAAAAGCGCATTTTGAAACCATGGGCTATAGTCCAGCAGAATTAAGCAAAAATGCCTCGGATTTCAAATTTCATCATAGAAATGGTAATTTGCGAATTCGGGAAAAAAGTGCATTTTGAAACCATGGGCTATAGTCCAGCAGAATTAAGCAAAAATGCCTCGGATTTCAAATTTCTGTATTTTTGTCAATAATTGGTACTCAGAGCTAAATTTTCAAATTCGTGTTCAGTTAGGGATGCTCTCAATTGTCAGCATCATAAGAAATCGTGATTCGCAATTTCGGGAAAAAAGTGCATTTTGAAACCATGGGCTATAGTCCAGCAGAATTACGCAAAAATGCCTCAGATTTCAAATTTCTGTATTTTTGTTAATAAAAGTTTCTCAGAGCTTAATTTTCATTTTTGTGTTCAGTTAGGGATGCTCTCAATTGTCAGCATCATAGAAATGGTATTTTGCGAATTCGGGAAAAAAGTGCATTTTGAAACCATGGGCTATAGTCCAGCAGAATTAAGCAAAAATGCCTCGGATTTCAAAATTCTGGTTTTTTGTCAATAATTGGTACTCAGAGCTAAATTTTCAAATTTGTGTTCAGTTAGGGATGCTCTCAATTGTCAGCATCATAGAAATGGTAATTTGCGAATTCGGGAAAAAAGTGCATTTTGAAACCATGGGCAGAATTAAGCAAAAATGCCTCAGATTTCAAATTTCTGTATTTTTGTTAATAAAAGTTTCTCAGAGCATAATTTTCAGATTTGTGTTTAGTTAGGGCTGTTTGTGATTATCAATATCAAAGAAATCGTGATTCGCAAATTCGGGAAAAAAGTGCATTTTGAAACCATGGGCTATAGTCCAGCAGAATTAAGCAAAAATGCTTCAGATTTCAAATTTCTGTATTTTTGTTAATGAAAGGTTCTCAGAGCTATAATTAACTTCCCATCACGAAGTTCTTGTAATCGGTCCGATTTTCGAAATTCAAAATTTTTACATTTCTCCACGTTTGGTGGTCCCAGTAGTCGGATTCCATTATTTTTAGAAAGATGTCTGTGTGTGTGTGCGTGTGTACGTACGTTTGTGCGGATTCTTTCGTACAGCCTAACTCGAGAACAAATCAAGCTATCGAAGCCAAATTGGTTTCGTTCGAAGCGTGTGTGCATAAAGATCACCTGAACAGCTTTTGGTTAAAGTCCACAGGGTGGTTTGAATTTTATGACGAAAAAACTGTCAAAAAAAGGCACAATTTCACTTCTGCAATTAAAATAAATTTAGTTTTCCAATAAAAAAAGTTCAAAATTAATTAAATTTATAGATTACAGCTATCTTATCAGATAAAAAAATATGCATTAAAATATACACTGCCGTCATAAGTTTCCGGACAAATTCATATAAATCTTTTTTTGTTCAATTTTAATGCCAAAAGTTTCATCAATATGAGGTTTATTTAGGAAATTGACTAAACTTAGTAAGTTACTAACTATAGAGACTACCAAAAAGACTAAAACAGTAGTTAGTTGAGGCCATTTCATACATTGATGTGACCTTTTCTCTATTTCCTGATCCAAATTTCCACGGGAGTTCTTGAAAAATTGTTTCAGAAATGTGGACCCTGTAGGTCTTTCCCATTTCACATGACTGAGAATGACGTCTTCAGCACTAACACATGAAAACATCCTTAGAAAATTATGGAGCCACCAGTTTTTTTTTCAAAAACTACTCGGCTGTAGCTTGATGCTTTTTTATCGTTATAATATACTAGCAAAAAGAAGCTCAAAATCGAAAATGTTTCCTCATTTCTGTATCTCAAGCTTATTAGATTTATATTTGCGCAGTGGGTAGGTTTTGCGCAATACAAGCAGATTACAATTGATCATCTGAACATACTTTAGGCAACACTAAAAACAATCGAAAAGTCTGGCTCTTTAACACCCTTATGTTTTAAGAACTTTCCGAAGACTGAAACTCGTGCTGTACGGACATTTTTTACCAATGGTTTAAATGTTGAAAAAAACGTTGAGCAAAACATTTGGGATTGTCTCAATGCATATTATGGCGCATTCTGCATTTGGACATGCATCTACACCTTTAGAAAAATAAACTAACTCCAAATTGAAACCATTCTGACCACAATAAACATAGAAAGAACACCGATTCAATATCAGATACGATAACAATCGAAATTGTGGTATATGGGAAGGTAGGCACTCGGAGATAAGTTAAATAATAGTGAAAAAAATTCTGCGAATTGGGAGAATGCAATAAAGTTGATATTTAATTTTCCGCCTGGAGTATTCATATTCCACTCCAGTCCGATCGTTCGCACCATTCACTTAGAGTTAGGAGGCTTTTACACATCAGAAAAAATAGATTCATTATCTTTTTCATACTCTTTTTATAAAGAGCACTTTATTGCAATCGATTTTTTTTTCTATTTACAATATTGAGTTCTTAAAACTAAAATTTTTAGTTAGTTTTTTTCCTTATATATAATCTAAAATAAATTCATGTTTTTTTTTCTTGATTTTTCGACAGTCCTTGCAAAAGGCAACTTAAGTGTCAGGCAAACTAAACAATACAAACAAGCGGCAGTATGATTTATAAATTTTTCTAAACCAAAATTTACAACCATCTTTAATTGACGCAGAGCTTGACTGGGCTATTTACAACAGTAAACGAATTCGTCCCGCCAATTCACTTGTCAAATAAATTCCAAAATATAATTTGGCATCACTTAAGCAGAAAATTAAAATTACTAAGTCAAATTATATAAAAATAGAGGCAAACAAAAAAAATCACAGAGAAGATAAGTAAACAATAAGAAAATAAAATAAACATTTGTATAGCTTTCAAATCAAGCATCTTTGGATTGGGTTTGTAAACTCCAGATACAGATATATAAGACTCTTCTGTTCTAATCACAAATTCACATTTTTTTCGCTTACATTCTAAAGCTTATTTTATAAATTTTAGTACATGGTATAAAAATCACTTAATCCTAATAAAGAGTATATTGAAAATATGTAATGAGAGTGACAGTTTGTGTGGCGCATATATTTCGTCAGGTTTAAAACGGCTTCTTTTCAGCACTTTACCAGTCTTCATCTTCGTTGTATTCGGAGATTTCCAGCCGAAATGGGGTTTTTGCATTTTCTAACTTCCTGTGACAACTCCTACCGAGGGGATTGTGCCGCAGATCAACCACTTCTAAGCTATCACTTGTGATCATTTGATCTGTGTCGATTTCTGTGTAAAAAAAAAAATGTATTTTAAAATATGAAATTTTTGAAAAATGTTTTCAAGTTGGTTACCTATGATGGCATTGTGACTGGCGTCCAATTCGCGTAGTTTTGGCATTTTGAACACAACTGGTGGCAAGACAATGAAAGAATTATGGGATATGTTGAGGCGGGCTAATGATGACAGATCTGCCAATTCGTCAGGCAATTTAGCCATTTGATTGTGTGACAAATTGAGGTCTGAAAAAATTGATGAAATACCCAAATTTATTCACAAAGATTGATTTTTGGAGAGAAAATTTTGTACGAACCTGTGATAAGATTGAATTTGACTGCAAATTTGGGGGAAATTTTCTTTATGACATTTCCACTCAAGTCGCAAGTTTTTAAAGATGTGTTCCTCATCAGATGGTATACAGCTTCAGGTACTTGCATCAATTCACATTCAGACAGGTCTGGAAGTAAAAGAAAAAAAAAATAAACATGCAAGGCTTGGTCAAAAACATTTTTAAAACATTTTCTGAGTATTCTAAGTCCTTGTTCATCACAGTATTAGACTCAATCAATAAGAAAACCTTGCGAATTGCAGCTGAACTATCAAGTGAAATATTTTTTGTACGATCGATGGTCCCATCGGAACTCAAAACCAGCTGGACATCCAATCTTGTTTTGAGAAAAGATAGGCTAAGGAACACTTATTTTTGAAAGTAAGGGTTCTACATATTCGGTGAAATTCTCAGCAGAAGCAAACTCAATTGTGGAAGATCTTAATAGATGAAAAAATAATAGTCTTAGAAGATAAAGGACATAACTATATAAATAAAAATACAAACAACGTTCATAAAAATTTTAGTTTTTGAAAAATTTCAAAATGAGTTAAAAATCAATTCGCAATTGTTGCATTCAGAAACGGAACGGCTTATATCTCTGAAGTTGATTGAATGAACTTTACTAAAACAACAACAAGACTTTGAATTTCAATTTATTCCAGTTATTAACGAAGCTCATTTAAACGAAAAACCATAAGCTTCAATGCGATTCTTTAGCTGTTAAAAAATAAAGTTGGAGTGTATTGAATAACTTCGCTTGGACCTCAATGATAAAGACAACAGAATTTAAAGTCCATACAAGTTTTGATGATTGGAGCAATAAATTCCCAATCGACTTGTTTCCGAAGCTATATAGAAGGATTAGATTCTATAATTGTTTTCCCTATAGTTCAAAATCAAAGAAAGCTTTATATTTCTTCCCACAAAAAATTATGACATATTTAAACATAGTATAGAACTGTAGAAGCCGTAAACTTGTTAACTTGGCAATGGTACCAAAGCATTAAAAAATAAATCAGTATTTACGTGCCATACGTAGTTCTAAATCTTATATGTACTCGTTCATATAAGGTAGAGGAGACTGGCGTACTCATGTTAAGGTCTAGCAAGGACTAGCCATCGGATTCCGCTTCCTATCGGAATGTCATATGTTATTTTTTTCATTTCCCTTTCGGCTAGGTGCTCACAAAACTGCGACCGTCAAAAGTAATAAACGTATGTCAATTATACAGAAAAAAAAAGCTATTTGCATTCCAACGGTTTTGTGTATCTAATACTCAAGCACTAGTTAGGCTTAACTAACTGCCATACTCCCAATGTAACTGGTGCTCTAAACAAGTAAAAATATATGCAAGTCCTAGGCACATGTCTGTCGTTTTGACAGCTCTGAAATGGAATGGAAATGGGATAACCAAAAAAAAATTAAATTAGAAAAGAAGGTCAATACGCATAGACGGAAACAATTTCGTTCATTGATGTTAAACTAATATAATTTTAGCAAGGAATATTAGTCTGAAAAACATAAGCAACAAATTACATTAAAATAATATTCACTGTAAGTTAGCTTTTGTGAGCAGTAAGCACCCAAGATTACGTAAAGCAAAGTACGAGCATAATGCTTTTGAATACCATACCCAAACTTTCATTTTCTTGAGCATTGGTACACCTTTCAACAACTCTAACCACCGCGTTTGCCATAACGATTGATAAATAATTAATTACTAAAACAAATGGAAAGACTAAAAACCGGAACCTCAACCGTGTCAAGTAGAAAAGTGTATTTCATCCGTGGCTAATTTTATCACACGTTTGTAGCTGAAACGCTCTCGAATATCGTTTCACTATAAAACTATCATTGCTCTTTTGTTGGTGAAAGTCATAAGACAAAAAAACAGCTTAAAGAATGAGTAATACTTCGTATTTAAGGCACACAATGTTTATAAATAAAACCCAAACATTTACGTCCAACAAGTATTTTTGGTTTTCTATTGAAAGTTTGAGAATGCAATGGAAATGAAATTGACGATTGCGTATAAAGCTAAAACGATTGTTGATTGTTGAAAAATGAAGAAAGCACGAAAAGCTCGTTGGTTGCTTTATCTTTTAAGTGAAGCCAAGTCTTCTTTCTGTGATAAGATAAACGAGGTTTTTGTTGACGAAAATAGTCCAAGTATCTATAAATTTATTGTTTGGAAATTAAATTCGAAAAGCTAATGAAAATGTGCTGATTGTTAAAATATGAACATTGTTTTGTTTTTTTTTTAGATCAAAATTGATTTTTTTTGGGCAATCAATTAACCAACCGTGAAACGCAGCCGTTTGAATAAGATAAAAAAATATGCAACCAATTCAAAAAAAATGAATTCTATCAAAAAATTAAGTTCAAGCTGGAAAAGAATTTTGAACGACGTTTGGGGTTCAATTAGCTTGAATAATGGTTAAGCGTCCTAAGATAACATAGCTGCCTAGCATTCTTAACTTTAAGGCCCAGTTTTTTTAGTGCTGAGTTAATTGCGATTTAGCTTACACCTGAATAAAATTAATCTCGAGTTAACCCATGAAGCAGCTTTTCAGTGTCTTGTTTGACATCATGTTATCGATTAAGCTGTCAAAAAACTATCGAAATCAGTTAGTTGATTTAACAGGAATTTTTGTTTTTCTTCCAAAAATAGTAAAATTTATTATTTCAAACAATTCCCCCTCGCTCAGATCATCGCAAACTGAATTCAGCCCCAACATATACATTATCTTTCTTTTCTTTGAAAGAATGGCCCCGTTCCGGCACGCCTTTGCTAAACTGGTGTACTGCTCGGCTACGGGGAAATTTCTCTGGAACGTATATGGAGCAACAGAAATCAAATGCGGTATGACAGCTTTCCTTGCGTAACAAAGAAATCTTTGCTAAATTTCCCTCAAATATCCCTTAAATTTCCCCGTACCGACTCGCTACAGGAAGAACTGTCATCTCAGTTCATCTTTCTCGTAGCGGATCTGCGCTACGGCGTGCCAATTTTAACACAAACAGAAACGACGTCAATCTCTTCACTTCCTTTTTAAGTACCTGTCATAAAACATCTATTTATTTAATCCGGAGTTAACTCGCCAAACTAACTGAGCTTTCTGGGATTAACTCGGGTTTAACCCCCAGTTAAATTAACTCAGAGTTAACTCAACCATGAAAAACTGAGCCTAAGTGGATTAAGTGATTCTAAAAAGAGAACCAACTTTACAACAAGGAGTTTGCTTCAAAGCAGTCGTGACATCGGAAAATCAAAACCATAAATTGGCCATCAACGAACTGGCAGAAGACTGCAATATTGCTTATGGATCCGTCACATTTGGTTAACAAATTTGACTTAAGACATGTTGCTCTAAAGGTAGTGCCGAATGACCTGGATTACATTTTAATCAGGTTGAGTTACCACAAGCCATTAAAGTTAAACTATCTAGAACGATCGTTGAAATCGGAACGCTGTAGTTTCCTGGTCATATCCAAAAGACAAAATATGAGTCACAAAATTGTGATATCGCAGAAAAATTAACCAGGCTTCCAAAGTCCAAAACACTTATAGCGAATTACCTTCTGAGAATTGTGAGCACTCAAAAAAAGTTGATAAAAAACTCCCAATTCTGCTTCTGACGTCCCCCATAGACACGAAGTCCACTTTACATATTTTGAATTCTTCTCCTTATTCTTTGCTCACTTTGTGCAAATAAGGGAAGTCAAAATTATTCGGGAGCCAGCAAATTATTCAGTACGACCTCGCCATAATCCGGAACTCAAATCACTGTCTGTTAAAAACCTAGTTAAATGCAATGAGACAACATTTTTAAAGCTATTTGAGGTCTTTGAGTGATTTGCGAATACAAAAAAAAACCTTCGTTTTCATTCTTCAAAAACACAAGTTTTTTTGACTAAAACTGCACCCTATAATGTCACAACTATCCGTTATAAGCCATATCACTTTATTCAGAGCCATTTCAAAAAATTGTATAACTATGACTATCGAACATACCCCCGGCAACGCAAAGTTACTGCGCATGTCGGTTACCATGTCGTTTAAATTTAAACCGAAAGCCAAAACAAACCGAAAAACCCACAAAAAGTTGATTACTCGAATAGAATCTCAGAGAAAAAGGTAAATCAAAAAAATTCTTGAAATTCAAGCCCATAAATTGTATCCTCCTCCCAATAGATTTACAAAATGGAACCAGAGCTAGATATGAAAGTTCCTGACTCTGAAGTCATTCAACTGAGAAATCAGCAACGGACGCCGATAGCTCCGCCCACCGGATACACTAGACCCCCCACATCATCACTCTTTTCACGTGGAAATCTGATAAGTAGCCGCATAGGTGGTGACAAAACATCTCTGGCCAGGCCATCCACAGCGGTTCGCGCTGTGGGCTACACAGCCGACTCCGAGAAGCTCCTCGATCAGGCATTTCTTCAAAAGGCCAAACAACAGCAAGGACTCGGTGCCACAGCTGAGTCATCCGCAAAAGACGTTAATCCCTTAATCAGATATAGACTCTTAGAAACAAAGATATCAAGCCTTTTAGAGGCTTCAATCCTGCTCGCTGCTGACACAAAACCAAACTATACCGAAAGTCTAAACAAGGCAAAAGAGGCCTTCTCACTGGACCGCAATCTCCATCGACTACGAGATCAATATGGCGAGAATCTTTTGCACAACCTGGAGCTCACATTTGCGGTCTTCTTCAATCTAGCCGAACAATATTACAACAACGACATGTACGTCGAGGCCCTGAATTCATATGGCGTCATGATAAAGAACAAGATGTTTCCCCATGTCAATCACCTGAAGCTAAACATGGGCAACATTTACTTCAAAATGGGAATCTATACGAAGGCCATTAAAATGTATCGCATGGCTCTGGACTCGGTGCCGAGCAACCACAAACAGCTGCGCCTAAAAATCACCGAAAATATTGGCATTCTCTTTGTGAAGATGGGTCAATACTCTGACGCAGCGACAAGCTTCGAGTTTGTCATGTCGGACCGACCGGATGTACGCAGCGGGATACACTTGGTGCTGTGCTATTATGCCATGGGTGACGTTGAGAAAATTAGGAACGCATTTAGGTCGCTGGTGGACATACAAGTTGACAATGAAGATGACATTAAAGTCCAAACCTACATGGAGGAAAACGAGAACAGCTCTTACGTGTTTGAGGCCATAAAAGTGGATGAACTTGCGATATACTACAAGCACAAGAGAAACCTGGTGAAGAAGGCGATTACAATGGTTGTGGACCTCATATCGCCGGTTATCGAGGAGAACTACAACGATGGCTACTACTGGTGCATCGAAGTGATAAAAACCTCATCGAATCTGTCGTGGTTAGCTAGCGATCTGGAGCTCAACAAGGCGCTGGTTTACCTTCGACAGAACGACGTTAACCAAGCCATCGAAACTCTTAGGATGTATGAGAAAAAGGACGAAAACATGGCTGCCAATGCTTTGACCAATTTAAGCTTCATCTATCTGCACATCGGAGATTTGGAAAACGCAAAGCTCTGTACGAGCCAGTTTCTCGAATTGGATCGGACGAACCCAAGTGCTCTTGTCAACAGTGCCATTTGCGATATACAATCTGGGGACTTAAACAATGCCAAAACGAAGCTTCACACAGCCTTAGACGTGCAGCCCAATTCGTTTGAAGTGAACTACAATCTAGGTCTTTTGGCTGCGAAGAACTTAAGTGACGACGACATGGACTTGGCCGAGGAGCAATTCGTGAAAGTGGGACAACTTATCCAACATCCTCATGTTCACTATCAATTGGCACGAATCCACGAGTTGAATGGCTCCGCGAATACGGCGTTGGAGATCTACTTGCAGGTACTTGGCACCACTGGTGAAATGGACTCAAAGTTGTTTGAGAAATTCGCAGCGCTTTACGAGAACTTCGGTGATCATCAGGAAGCCAATCAGTGCTACAATGAAGCGTATCGTCTCAATCCTAGTGACATTACTATTGGCACTTCAATAGGGTCCTACTATGTAAAGTTGCAGGCCTTAGAGAAGGGACTCTACTATTATGAGCGCACCGTTTTAGCAGATCCCAACGATCCCAACCTAATGTTGAGGATAGCGTCTTGCTTTAGGCATTTGTACATGCCCAAAAACTATTTGGAGCTGTTTGAGAAGATTTACGCAAAGTTCCCAAAGAATTTGACTTGTTTGCGGTCCTTAGTGCATGTCACGAAATCACTTGGGATGATGGAGCTGCACGAGAAGTACAGCGCAGAGTATGCAAGGCTGGAAAAGACAACAACAGATATGCGACAGAGTTCAGCGAGGAATGGCAGCCAATCGAGGGGTAGGAGAAGATCCGCTTTGATTCGGAACAATGGGATGAGCACTCCGCTGCAGCATGTATCACAGGCCAGCTCTATAAGTGGCACAGTCTATGAAGGCTTTGTTCAGCATGTTGATCCGTTGGGACCACCTGCAGAGAGACCTCGAACTGGTATGGTACGCCGCTCGTCCGATGACTCCGGTGATGATGACAACGCTGAGCTGTTATTACCGATTTAATGCTCCCAATAAAGACATTTTGTTTACAAAGTTTTTGTATTTTCCTTTTTTTATTCAATTCCAATTGCTTTTAGTTCAAAAATCAAACCAACCGATTCATAAATGACAGTCGAATACGCTGAGTCACAAAATTTCGTATTTTCCGAAGGACAAGAAAGATGCATTTAACGGAATTAATGAGCGCATCGCTTAAATTTTAAATTTTATGGCGTGTGAAATAAACAAGCTCTCACTTGGGTACATCGGGGGATGGGAGATTCTTCAACACTCATTTGGACTTTTCCAAAACAATTTCACAATAGTTTGAAATAGATTTTTGAAAATTTCAATTATCTCGTAGAGCCAAAAATTATAGCTGGACTATTTTAATAAATGTTTATGCCTCTACAATTTGTGTGCCATGATTTGCATCAGCCCATCTTAATCAGGGTCTTGTAACACCCACGAGTAGGTTCAAGCGTTTTGCAATGAAAAATCTCAGATGTAACACTAAATCCGTAGGGAAAAAATAACGAGAATTCAAATGATTTAGTTTTAACTATTTCCTGCCTTACCTTACAATGCATTTGCGCAGATTGAGTGAAGAACTGTAAGCACTTTCAAATACTGTGGTGGTTTAAAAATATGATGATTTCGATTTTTTCTCTAGCGCGGCTTTCGAATAGGAATGAGGAAATTCCTCCATAGACTTGTTTGCCTTCGTTCAATTCGCAGTATTTTATTTGACATTGGTTGCTATGAACAGTTATTTCTATTGAATAATAATAAATTATTAGAAGGGACGGTTATGATCAGATTGATGGGTTGGACGCGATGAGTACAAAATTTTTCAAAGGTTTTGATTTGCTAATTAAATTCTCTATCATCGGTTTTGGCACTGACGTGTATTGCGATTTATTTCACTATAAAGAAATCGCTTTCAGGAGTCGCATTTCGTCAAGTCACAATATTTGGCTGGTTATTTTGATTAACATTTTCGGGAAATGATTCGTATTTTTTCGGGCAAAGCAGTGTCGTCATGTTGAAAATCTCGGCCATACAAATTTCTTCTGCCCAAAAGCCAAACCAAACATAAGCATTTGTAAAATTTCTTTGGTTTTCTTTCGGTACAAGCTGGAACAATTTTGTTTATATTTTTTTAACTCAGAATGATATTCTGGAATATGCTCATTCTTATACCCAAGTGATGGTTCCAATTTTCGAAACCTATATTCAACCGACGAATCTGGAGATATGAATCTTCAGCTGTTTTTCTTCAGCAGTTGCATATCTGTTCCACGCCTTCCCCATTCGTGCCAACAGCTCAAATTTTTTCAAACAATTTAGGAATTGTTGGGCATCGATCAAGAAAACTATTTTCGACCTGTTTCTGATTTTGAATTGAATTGTGGAAATTTCTTTGGGCTATTTTGCGTTGTCGCCTCTCGAAATATGACAGGTCTTTTTGTTGATTGGTGGCATGATTGAACCAAAGTGATCTTTGCATCAGCGGCAATCAATTCAAACATCATTTGCCCCTTGAAATGCTTGTATTGAAACTACAGTGGTTGTAAATAGGATTCGGCTTGGCCTTCAAACAGTAAGTCTTTAATATAGTTGAAGCTTTATGTTTAATTGTGCCTTGGCTTTAAATTTATCATTCACAAAGTTCCAAAAGAATAAGTCAAACGATCTCGACTTCTAGTAACACCAAACAAACAACAAATCAGTTTTAACACTTTAAAGAATTTACATCAAACCGATTTAGCAACATCAATAAAATTCCATAAAATTAATAAAAATAAAAGCGGCTTAATCAAAATTTAATTTGCAATGATTTGTGAAAGTGTGACCATTGCTTTTGTTTGCATGCATACGCTAATGAGATGAAATTATAAATCTTGAAGATCACTAATGTCGTAAATGTTTCATCGATAATTTGCATCGATACCTTTATTTAGTGATTAACATAATTTTTGGATTAAGCAATAAGCATAATCATATTAAACCTTGACTCGATAAAAGGTTCATACTTTAAAAATCTGCAGTACGCAAATATTCGTTATATGTGTCAAGGGTCCAACCACAATAAGACGGACGTTGTAACCAATGTCCCCTAACATTCCACTCATTCACAAAGAAGGCAAAAGGTGTCATCTTGTGAAAGTTGCTTCGTTAACTTTTGGTATAAGAAGTAAATTGTGAGGTGAAAAAATACCAGCATCAGACCCCATCCCTGAAGCCTTGATGTTTTGAGAAGCCTGAATGCAGGTTCTTCATTTCGAGCTGATATTCCATGAAATATTTAGGGAAGCTAGACCAAGCCAATTAAAAAAAAAATTAAATGCACATATGAGATTCCATTAACCTAGCTGTCATAAATGTTGTTTTCTTGCTCCTCTCCATGCAAGAAGAGGTTTTAAGTCAGAAGGCCTAAAATCACTTTTAAAATAACGTCTGGACTTGTGATAAAATTATCACATCTCTCCAAACAATAATTGCTTCAAAATAAATGTAGACTTATCGAGCCGTGTACCACAGTGCTTAAAAGGGGTAAGGTGCTCTTTAACCCGAAGCAAAGTGAATTTCGCAACCAAAGAGTCAGCTCTTTATGAGATCAATACAACAGATCTAGAAGTGACTTCATTAATCCCGAGACTCAAATAAATACACGCATTTGAAATAAGAACACAAAATACTGAGGCATCCCAATCGAAGACTCGCCTTCTTTTTCAGCTTGGAACAATCCAATTCCCGCAAAGCGTTGTAGCGTGAAGCGTGAAAACAAGCCTTAGCCTTCCAAACAATTTCAGTCTTCTCTTGAATTGAAGAGATTGATCGAAGTGGTGAATACCTTTTGCCATAATCCAATGCGTGTACGATTGTGTCGCATCTTATGGCTTAATATGCATAAGCTTTTGAACTTACTCCAAATATTAGCCCAGAAACTATGTTTAGCCTGCCATAACTTCTTATACATGGTTAAATATTAAGCAGCTTCAAGCTGAAATCGTCTTTGAGAATCGAATCTTTTGCAGGATTACAACATACGAAGGAGTGTGAGGATAGTAAATCTTAACTGTTAGACATAATAAAGTACCGTCGGACCCAATAATAAAAGCACAAATATTCACGTAGAGAATGAGTCGATCCCTCAGGAAGAGTTCCAACAATGACTCGGCGCAAATTCAATGTTTTTCAAGTGCAAAAAAAAAACAACTATGGCCACTGTAGTTAGAAAACGAACGCTTTCTATGAACATCTTCGTACACAGCGAATACGCTCTAAATCAATACAATAAAATCGAAAGCATTTAGAAATGTAATCGGGTACTTAACAATGCTAAAAACAATACTTGACGAAGTACATGATGGCCCAAAAAACGTAGAAAAATTATCACCTCTATTCGCCGCACAAAAAAGACAGAAAAGATATCTTCATCATGTTTTGCATCCTGACCGATCGCTGTACAGAGAAATTTGACATGGTGTTAAACTCCTGCAAACAGGTATATTAAGAGGCATCACAGAGGTTCCTTCCTGCCTGCTTGCAAGGTAATTTGATATGAAGTCTGTTGTGAGGATCGCTATTTTAAATTTTATAACAACTAACAGCAGAGGAAACAAAGAAAAATTTTTAATGATAACGAACGACCTAAAAGCTATAAATTCCAGGTCGTACGTTATCATATCCACACATTATCTACTTGTGAGACCACCCCTTTTAGGCCTACTCAATATATTCATCTACAAAATCTTATCAGGTTCGTGTAAGACCAAAATCACTTGAAAAACAACTCGGTCAAGTCGCCTCAGCAATTTAAGCTGAAAAAAAACAGATTTTCATTGATCGAAAATATGGCTTCAAGGTACATTTTATTAAGGTCACTGGTCACATGGACTGTTTCACAAAGAACTGGGTCATTTGATTTCCTTCACGAATCCCAAACCAAGGAACAAAGTCTAATGATCCCATAAACAAGTGCTGCTCGTGAAATACGTCAAGAAAATGCGTACCATAGTCCGCATGTTTTCAAAATACCAATATACATTTACACAGCACGCGAACTCTTATTGCGTTGCGAATACGTTGACATTGGAAAAATTTTCATTTTCTTTTTGTTTTTCGCAATTTCCTGAGCAAAAGCGTACTTTTGGTTTTGGCCCTCGGCCAAGTGGTCATTTTGAAGCGAATAAAGGAAATTTCGTATTTTATTAATAACAAATAAAAAGTAAACAACAAATTTGGTTTTGGAAAATTGTGTATTTCTGTGTAAACACACTCGTTGGGTTTTCCGCAGTCAGTTGAGAATTTTTCTTTGTGCTCGAGGGGCACAAAGACGTCCGCCGCGCGCCGCCCGCCGGAACATTGAAACGCAGAACAATTCGTGGCCTTATATCTGCTGCGCACTAGCGGAATAGCTTTCACGTGGCTACAACACGTTGAACTAGGCCAACAATGGAAAAGATTTGATGAATCGAATTGCTGGAAAATAGTTACCATTATCTTATCGGAAGAAGTGGCGTAATTTTGTTTTGCTTCGCGGTGATTAATGGCATCAGGTGACAAGAAGTGGAACAGGCAGCGGCAGACGCTACGCGTTTGTTTGGCTTTGTTAAGGTTTTGTCAGATGTTTTTGTTTGGCTGAGGTCGTTGAATCGCATTTAAAAACAAATTTTACAAGCGTAGATATTTAGAGCTTTTCAATTGTGAAGAGATTTGATGGCTTTAACGGAAAAGAAAAGTAAAGATTTGTGGGCTTAAATGAGGAGTCAACAAACGACACATTGTTGCAGATTTTATGAAGTTTCATCCAAGGCATTAAATGCTACTCCGCTTTTTTCAAACAGGATAAAAACTCCTTAAGTGAAGGATAAAAATCTTGCTCAACAAATCGCTCATCTCCGCAGTTTTTCTTTAGGTAGTCGTATGTTGGATAATAGAACAGGTCTTAGGGACCAAAAAAAAAAAAATATAATTATAAATATAAATACGGTTCTCTTAAATCGAGTAAGGCGATTAAAACGGCTTACAGTTCATGAGAAAAGGGAACTAGTTCGAAAATCAGGCAATCGAAGGCATCATGAAGCTAGCAGCATGCCAAGGACTGTGAAGGATGAAAAGTAGCTCTAGCTCGGTTTCATAATTACATGGATCGATGACCTGATTAGAGAGTTAGTAAAATTGTTAAGTTCTGTTCCGTAAAAGCTTACATATTTAGCGTTAATAATAATTTATAATGACCAATTTTCATACTTTAGTTTCTATCAGACTGGTAAGTAGAGAAACACCTCCGTTGGCACTGGAAATCGGATTAATTCACTGAAAAAATAAGTTTTGCGCATAAGAAGGACCACTACGTACGGAACATGAAAAACTCAATCACCTAACAGCTTTCTCTGTACCGCTGATGGACTCCAATTTGATTCTGTTATAATACACACATAAATTAATCTGAAGGATAATTTGGCATTTCTTTAAGAGTACCCACTGATATGGAAGCAGAGTTGCCTCAGCCAACCCATAAATTTCCTCTCCATTGTAATACAAGTTATCACGCTAACACAACGAAATTATGTATCAAGAAGCTGAAGGATTCGAATAGAAAATGATGAAAATATGCATCAGACTGCAATTCAGGATTGTGATAAAGAGGTTCATCAGCAGATTATTACCTTCCAAGGATGCAGTGAAAGTGACACTTAGCAAGAACATGCCGAATTGTGACAAGAAAATCCTTGAGTAAGCCAGGGCCCATCACAACCAGACGGATCAATCATATCGAAAATCGTTATTTAAACGCAAGGACGTGCGAAACGTACGTTCAAGCAAATGCTAAGGCCGTTAAGGATTTACGGTATGCCAGTATGCTAGAAACGACGATGCACTCAGTCGAATCTAAAAGCTTAGCACAAAAAGCATAGAAACCGACTTATCGGAAATGTTAACCACAAATGTAATCCAGGCGACTAGATTGCAATAAATAAAAGCAAAGGCATAGCTTAGAATTGATCCCCATCCGAGCCTATTGCAGCAACTGACAATTTTGTGTGGTTTTTGGAATATTGGTCGTCCTAAAAATTCGTGAATGTGTGATTTCTCGAAATGAAGGCTTAAATTGGACGCTTAATCTTCCGAATCAATAAAATTACAGTCTTTCCTTTGGCTATGTCAAAGATAGAGTTCACGGTTATATGTCACCAATGATCACCAATGAGGCGTTACAAATTTTTGCAACCTTGTTTAATTATATGTTGTACTATATTATACATATTATCCGATACATTGAAAAACATACGGGGTGCAACTCCCTCGAAAGATGAAAAAATACACAGCCAATCTGGCGAATCTCCGTTCTAAAGGCCTCCTTCCGGAGAGCAGAAAGGTTTCCAAAAAATTTATAAATATAAGATAGGTTTCGGAGTACGATACTAAATAGGCAGCGTCTCAGCTTGTGATCGCTTTTCTATTGGAATAAAGGAAAGAATCAATGCGCAGGTCATTTAATCTTGTCTTTGACCTTTTCAATCATATCGCTGCAGAGGCTTTTGATTGTCTCAACTGCAATTTAACTTTTTTGGGACTTTTTAATGACGGCCTGCAAAAAACTGGCCGATTTCAATCACTATTCACAGGCCTTCGTAGATGACCAAAGAGACGACGCTGATTGCGTATGAGTCCGATCCAAAGATGGAGGTAATTGTTAAGCTCAACCTGTTTAGGAACGATTGGCGGTTGGATTGGAGCTGCTAGATATCCCAGAATGAACTGGGGAAATATTTTTATTTTATTTTTGTTATGCTTGTTCATGAAGTTACAATGTATTATTTATGTATGTACATCTTTATGTAGAATTCACATTAGAAGACAAAAAGTTGAAAAATTGAACATATACGTTTAAGTTAAAAATTAAATAACAATTAAATTAAAAGTTTAAGGGTGAAAAGATAAAAAAGAAAGTTAAGTTAAAGGTTACACTATTAATATTGTTGTTGTTCTAAGAGGAGGAAAGAAAGGACTGCAGTTTTTTACGGAATCTCATTTCACTACCTATTTCTCTGATGTGATTCGGGAGACTATTCCACAACCAAGCGACTTTTACGAAAAACTGTCGTTCAGATACCAGACATAAGAACCAAGGCACCGACTAGAGAGATACGAAGGTTGGCGTGATTTGAGAATATTAAATAACAAATTAAGCGTTCTGTTTTTCAATAATTTGCCGAAAGACATACCGTACATATTTTTTGAGAAACTAGACACGTTATCGAATCTCCTCAGGCCGTAAATGTAACGTGCGATATTATTAATTCTCACATTGAGCTTCCTTCGGCCTATTGAATCGCAATCTGCAAAAGTCTCGCAGCCGTATATCAGAATGGGAACCGAAAGCGTTTTTCAAAGCATGTTTCGGGTCTTAAAAGGGGTGTAGTCCTTAGTGACCGAAAGTGTGCGAAGAGCGTCATATAATTTTCCAACAATCTTATTCATTTGGTTATCCCAAGTTAAGTTTTGATTAAAAACGATACCTAGATTGTTCACAGTATTAGCATATTCTATCGGAGCACTACAGCAAAACGCTTAAATATAAACTGATCTATTTTTGTATAAGTTTCTGGAAGACCTCAGAGAGAAAGGGTAGAATGGTTTTGGGTCTATATTCATCTTTACGACCTTCTTTAGGTAAAGGGATGAGTTCTGCTTTTGACTTTATTCACCATCTTAAGAAAAAACCCGCAGTCACTGATGAGTTGAAGCTTTATCAGTACCATCAATATCAGTCTACTGAAGGTTTTTTTATTTTAACAGTTATATAGCTGTGGCTCTACAATAGACAAAGGGGGCTACTTCCATTGTGACTCATGCTTATTGGAAAAGACTCAGGATTACGAGAGGCAATATCAAAGGACTTTCCTCCATTTTTATGATCTTTCAGTAGACTTGCTTCGAAGAAGTCACAAGCAGCACTGGTCTTTTTTTCAGCTTGTAGAATGTCGTGAACTCACAAAAAAAAAATTACGTACACACCGTTTCTTATCATTTTTCAGAAATTTACAAAAAAAAGACTTAATAACAATTTACTCAACCCATTAGTATCTGAATGTCTGAAAATGTTTATTAAATTTTATCTCGACCGAATGATGGCATCTATCATCACCGAGAAATTGTTATGAAACTGTGCATGCATTTGCGTCTTGTTAATTAATAAATGCAACTAAGCTACTTCGGAAAATAAATGCATGTTTAATTTCTGACCTACATTTTTCTTTTTTTGTGCATAACGCGTTAAAGGTTTTATTGTACAACACCACTCCATTCATAATGTATCTTTCGCATAAACTCGGACAAAATTACAATGGGGCAATTAACTTGATTTCATTTTTAATGAATTGTTTACCTGTCTCTCGAGAGGCTGCTTGACTTTGACAATGATTTCAGACACACAAAAGCAATACTTTTGGTAATCGTTCAATATTCCACTTCCCGTAACCGATTAGATATGGTTTGTTTGTCAACAAAAACTTATCGCGTAGTTGCTAGACACTTGAGAGGGTGCAGAATTTAAAACGCATAATGCGAGTATCAGCTCAGTCGAGCGACTAATGTAAGTTACTGAAATGAGCGCGAGACTGGATAGTAGGCTTGGGTATGTAAATTTTAATGCTAATTAGGCCTACAGCACAAAGCGAGCTTGATTATATCACTTAGGTTTTTCATAGGAAAGTGAAAGAGCGCCATTAATCCATACAGGTGCTTACTAGTGTTTTTGAAAAGGCAGACAGAGATTAAACTTTTCTGGAAATATGTCTCTTGAAAGGTTGTTCCATAAGTTTCGTTGTTCTTAAACAGGAAGTTATGAGTGACTTCAAAAACCCAAAGAGAGAATACTGAAGGCGATAAGGCCATCTTTCCGAACATTGCAAATCGCCAAGGCGACCGAAAAATACATTTTTTGCACATTGTGGGCCTTTCAGCCGTCCAATAAAAAACATATATTTCTTAGGAATATTTCATTATTATATATTTCATTATTTCGCGGTAACAAAAGTTAATCATGGTTCTGTATCGCTTACCAGTCACAGTTACCGGTGTACTAAAAAAAGTGATGCTCAACGACTTGGTGCACCATGTAGTGACTTCGTCAAAACCGAACATCCGCGACATTTTCAGCCTCGATCTAGTTCTCAGGGGAACTAGCTCTTTGAATCATAACAATTCTTCGCTGTGAGCTGCTTGATGCTTATGTTTGAGCAGTCTGTTTGGCAGTGCCGGGAAATATGCATCAAAATCCCTAATAAATTGTTCTGGAAATAAAAACTTAAAAAAAAGAACTGACAGTTTTCAGCATATGCCAAAGTTATAGCATCTTTCGACAGAGCGATACATTTTGAGCCTTCTAACATTTCCTACGGCTTAAATAATTTTTAAGATTTTCAATGAATTGCATTTTCAGGGTTAACAGCTTAAATCAAAAATGTCATCAGATGCACAATGAAATGTGTACCTTGGCTTTGTACCCAATTGTTTATAAGAAAAATCCTTCAAGATGGTAATTATATGACCAATCGTCGTCTGAGTTATTTTGAACAATAATTAGGTCAAAAATTAAAATTAACTATGGAAATACTTCTCCAAAGACTTTAAGGAATTGCTGACTTTACATCATTACATCGTTTACATCATTATTCTTTCCGAATTAAATTTGCCAACATCTTCCACCTTGAAGCAAGAATATTGCTATTTAAAAAGTTTTTTGCCCTTAACGCGTTTCGTTTTTCTTCAACTTATGCAGCAAGACATGAATGGAATGGTGTTTGCTCAACTCAACTCATTTGCAACACAAATGGCACTCTACTTTAAGTGGGCTGTGCATCTTTTACCCATCATTATGAATAAATATTTCGGGTCTAGTGCCAACATCTGTGACCTTCTTCTCAATCTAATGAATAGTCAAATCTTAAAAGTGAGATGTGACCTTTGTCCATTTTCAGGGCTAATACACAAAATGAAGGGCATACTTTTTGAGAGGTTTGATCGGACATATTTTTTTCATTATTAGGAATAGTTCACGCCATATTTTGGACATGAATACAGGCATACGACTTCTTCGGCAATTTTGACGAAATCGTTCATCCCAAACGTTTAACATTCATAGCGGCTCTAATTTCCTCTCAAAGTTGGTTTCGCGTTCCTCCGATTGAATCTAGAAACATCTTATCGTGATAAAAGAAAGTTCTTCCGATGTCCAGCTGCGATTAGATTATGTGGCATTATTAGTCATTTGCTTAGCACATTTTGACGTTTCTCACATTTGAAACCGACATGAAATGCCGCAAACTGAAAAATTGTCGTTTTGCCAAAGAGTTTGATTCGTTATCCAATGAAAATCTGTAAATAACTAACAATTCGAATACCTATCAGTTCGGCAAAAAAATTAATAGCCAGTTGCCAGTCAATGTAATGATGAGTACAACTGTTTGACGCAAACACTTTCAAAGCAAAAATGTAAAAACCATTTTGATAAAACAATTGTGAAGCTTTTCGAAGACCAAAAGCACGCATTGAAATTTATTCCCTTAAATAAAAATATTAACATAAATGATTGTGATGGGACTAAAATGCTCACAAAATTTATTCTGAAACTGGACCTTTGATGGTGTCTGATGATATTCCGATGATCACTGTGAACATATGTAAGTGCACAGATTCGAGATTATTGAATATGTTTCAAATAAATGTAAAGAAGCAGCAGGCCTTCACAAAAAGATTAAAATTAACAAGGTTATGATCAGGCAAATTCTCTATTCAGAGGGCATTTGGCTATGATAGCCATATTTATAAAGGCGAAGACGAGATCTGCACATGATGAAATATTCCCGTGATTGTGAGCCTTTATGACCTTGTCCCTCTAAAGGCGTCTCTCTAAGTTCTACAATGTCTGCTAAAGTGTAGATAGTCGACTTCGCAAGCAGCTCTTTAGAACATTTTCGGTTTAGAATAGCGTTATCAGCCCGTGACTTTTTAAAACCGCTTTTTTATCAAAGTAACGATAATTTTCTAAGATAAAATGCATTACAAGGCAAAGACAGCTTGCTCGGGACAATAAGGTTAAGGTACATCAATTAGTAAAGCGTTATCTTTTTCTAGTTTCGGAAGTAGTACGGAATTTTGTGAATAAAAGAATGAAAATATAACTGAACCGAAGAGTCTCGATGTGTCTCTCCCCAATAATCATTCACAAAAGAAAATATAATAATTAAAACCATCTTAAAAGTCTTAATAAGTTATTAACAACAGGCCCAAGAGTCTCATGGCGAGGTGAAGAAGAAAAAGGTTATCCCAAGTCAATAGTTTGCTTTAGCCTCTCGTTGTTTACATTTCCGAAGTATTAAAAAGTTTTTAATATAATTTCAGTTTCTCTTTCTAATGTCGGCCGACAAATTTTAAAATATTACAGTAGTTGGATTGGTGCAGTTGGTTCAAATTACGTGCTTTCTAATGGATCAATTGAATTTGTAAGCATTACATTGACAACAGATTGCTGATGCATCTTTCAAAACACAAAAACTGCACTTGCTGGTATATCAACTCAAAGCGAATAATATACTGGGAATTGAAAGAATGCAAATAAGTCGAAATACAAAAAAACCATGGCTCAGTAGTAAGCGCGTCCACTTTAAAACAGTGATAGCCAATCCTTCGAAGGCTTTCTACAACAGCTGGAACAATATCTTTTGAGGATATTCGATACCGGCAAAAAAGTGTAGGTCGAACCTCGTAACTTGTGCGAAAAATATATCGAGTACTTACAAGTGGTAAAGCAAGTAAAGATCACCAAAGATCCATGCACCATGAATTTTGATTATTTTATTTAATAAACGGACTTTTGTCAGAAGCATTTCCCGTTTGTATTAACGAACACATATAAATTCAAGGAGGCTTAAAAGACCGCTTGTTTTACTTGCATTTATGACTCAGTTCGATTAGGATAGGCTTGGTAAATGTTTGCCTACACTATGACGAGCTGCCGGAATAGAGATATTTGCTTCACGGCATTGATTCCAAAGCACAATTTATTTTGTTAATTTTGCAATTATTCCAATTGATTAAATCATATAATTTATTTCCTCGAAAAACTCGATTACCCGCCAAGTATATACTTAAGACCGCCGAAACAATTAGTGCATATAACACACGCAAATCTATTAAGTAACAAACAATTGCTTACGCATTTCAACAATTCGACCAAATAGCTTTGCCTCAATATCTACTCTAATTTTAATAAATTCAATTGATTTACAATTTTGAAGTTTTCACACATTTCCACTTTGTTGCTGTTCGCAGTGAATGTGGAAAAACTTGCAGAAAACAGTTCCTGGTGAATTTGTCGTCTTAAGTAGCCGTTTAGGAGCACGGTAAGTTTGTATTAATGTCTTTCTGTTTTTTGTTGCTGTAAAAGTGCCATGACGCTGGCTTAACCTTTTCGATTGCATAAGAAACTTTGAGCGGTTTTAATGTCATGTTTTGTGTAAAGACTTCCTATTGGCACTGGAACTACCATGATTAGATAATACAGGTACACTGTACGCATAATCGCGTGCAACAATTGCAAAAGGCCATGTTTACCTTCAAACACTTGTCATGCCGTGACTTAGTCTTAAATGACTTTCTTACAGGAAAAAAAAAACTAACGCACAAACGAGAGTCACTTGTGGCAGGTTGTTTTTTTTTTTTGTTTAGTACTCACCTAATTTGCTATTTTCTTTGGCATCCTCACATCGGCCGACGACTTTGATGACTCCGCGTCCGGCGATTGGGGAAAATGTGACAATGCCTCCGATCCGGGCAATGTGTGGTGGGATCCCAGTGGGCTCGTCACCTCCATTGTTACCGTTATTGTTGGCGGTATTGGTAATATCATTTCCAAAGGACGAGCGTGGTGGCGGTCTCATTCTGATTGATATTTTTTTTGTTGCAACTTTTCTTCACTTTTTCACAACTTTTTAGACAATTTTTTTTGGTTTTACTTGAATTACAATCACGCAATTAAACTCACAAAATTTATTGAGTATTTATCTCGTAAAGTTTTTTTTCTTTTTTCTTAAGATTTGAATTTTCTCTTTTCTTTTAACGTGCACTGCCTCCGTCTTCCGCTTTTCAAATGGCTGCGAAGCTTTCGTGTCAGCTGTTTTTATATCACGGAAGAAGAAAGAACGCGATCAACGATCGCGCAAAAATATATATTTTCTTTTCGTGTTTTCTTTTTGCGTTGTTGTGTTTGTATGTTGGTTTGTTTTTGTTTTCGTTTTGAAAGCTTTCTTTCTTTGCTTTGATGTGGTATACTCGTACTGTTGGGTGATACTGGGGGGATTGGCCTGCATCATGATGACGATGATGATGGTACAAAACAAAGGAGTCAAGTGATTAGAGCTTTTCATTACTCAAACTGCATTGATTATAGAAATGAAGATTTGAGAGGAAAATTGGCCTTGAACTCCGGTGCGTCTATTTTCTTTGAATTGAAAATATTTGTAGATGCGAGCATGGCGTTGCATCATTGAATTAGATTTTTTTTCTAAATTTATCATGAACTCAAATGTAACATTGATTAAGAGCCCTTTTTGCGAGAGTGGTCGGTGATTTTTCATAGCATTTTCTTTTTCTTTGCAATTTATATCCCTTTTAACCTAAATTCCTATAAATAGATACACACTTACAAAAATGTAAAGAAATTGTATGAGTAATTTATTGGACAGAAAATTTACGTTTCAGATCTACCAGCTTCATAAACGATTGTAAGAGATGACATTTTTATTAATTTTGTTAAAAGAATATTAAAATTAAAACACACTGCTTTGAATTGAAAAGAGGAAGCATTCGAATGACTGCGTCGGTTGGTTTGATAGAACGCTTTTCTTTTAAAGCCATTTGAATATATTTTCTATCGTTTTGGTCAATTTTTAGTTTACGGATCTCAAAAGAAAAACCACTTTGATGTCTGGCTGTGTCTATTTGTCAAGATCTTTTTTTTTTAAAACCAAGACTGCGGTTTGTCAAGCCAGGAAGGCATCACGGGTTCTGTTCCTACCGGGATCGTTGGTCGAAGAAGTAAGTAAGTATGACTGCAGTCCCTAGTCGACGCAGCCAAAAGATATCGCTATTTTTCCGCATATTTTAATACTCGCAAGGGAATCATGAAATTTGGCAAGAATAAATGACTATTAAGGAAAAGTCCGAAAACTGTAAATTTGTAAGTAAATAACAAAAAAAAAATATATTGTAAATCAAATTTAACACTTGAGTAAAATTTAATATAAACTTACTCATGTATATGAGAAATTGAATGTAGGAAAAATATGTCCGGTGGTACGGAATCCATCGTGCCCATGTCCGACTTGTACTGGGCCACTTATTTTTAAAAAATTCTCAACCACTATTAATCACGAGTGACTGATCTCTGGATTCTGGACTCCCAGGTCCATTGCGGAAAAGAAATATAATCAACATGACTGATTCCATCATAATTGAACTTGGTGTGCAATAAGCCGATTGTTGGCCTCCATTTATGGCCAAAGCTCATCCAAGAATCAATCCTTAAATTCCAGAAAGAAAAATCAATCATCATGCCTTGATTGCATCACATCTCTCATTGGTGTCTTGGAATAAATAGGTTTAGCTTTTTTTTATAGCTGACGAAATGAAAATAGGCCTCATTTGAAAAGATGTGTTTTGAGCAAAATTTTTCGTCGATTGTGAGCTGTTCTGGGTCAAGCCGCAACAGAGAAGCGATATAGTCAATTGAATCTTGCAAGTTCATAGTCAGAGATTCTTATACAGAATCCTCCTCAGGTTGATGTAACTGCACTCTGCAAGAGGTGAAACATTCTCCTTTGAGTACAGAGTCGAAGAATATTTGCATATAAATATTTCTTCCCCGCAGAAACAATATACCACACATGAAACTCTATTTTCGGAGAGAGATGCGGTTTTAAAGATGGTGTTGAAGGGGAATTTCATAACGAGCTGATCCATATAAGATCGAGAAGGAAAAGGGCTTTTGACAGTTGATAGCGGCCATACTGTTGAAGCTTCCTCCGTCAAATTGGCTGTCATTTATTCAATCTGTTTTGTCAAATCACCATGGCTGGATATAGCGTTTAACAAACACGTGCAAATAATTAAATTGTTTTATCAAAATGGGTGTTCTGTTCGGGCAACGTTCCCCGTGCTTCGCCCATTTAACGGTCGCCATAATCGTCCTTCCAAGAGGATAAGTTTGAGTTCACTGGTTCAGTAAACGATCAACCAACATACGCTCGTCGACAAAACGTGAGATCTACTGAAAACTTCGCTGCTGTCCGGGACAAGAACTCGGCGTTTCGCAGACCACTACTTTGCGAATTGTGCGTCAAAATTTCGACCTGCCTGCGTACCAAATTCAAATAAATCAGGAGCTGAAGGTAAAAGACCGTAGGAAATGAAGTGTATTCGCTTAATGAGCTCTGGAGCAATTGGAAACTGACAAATTGATGAATAGGTACGTCAGATTTGAAGAATAAGGGACGATACGATATGGAAATGAAATCCGTTAAAAGTCACAGTTCGCTAAAGATTTTGGGCATTTGAACGATTTTTTATTCCAAACGAATAAAACGTTTCGATGAACTCTGACACACACTTTGTTTTATTTTGTAAATTAAAACAAAGGAAGCGCTTAATGAAAAAAATGAAAATACCTTTACTTCCCTTCCAGAACCATAGCATGTCCGAATCCATCCCGTAACAAAGTTGATATTTTATTGAAACGTCTAAGCTTGAGGAGGAGTTTTGCATGTTGACTCTCTAGAATGTCAGAGGGAAGCCAGCAAAGCAAAGCAAAGATGGCCTCTATTGGGTAGGAAGGGTAATTCACTGTGTTAAGCAGAGTCATCCATGCTTCATCCATGGGGTCCACGACCACGGCGTCACAAGCAATTAACAGACAAATGCAAAATCCACAGATTGCTCTAGTATCCAGGTCGTTTTGTAAGACGACGATGGTGACTACACTTAACCTATTGAAAAATCGGTTTGATTCGAAAACATTATCGACGTTCTCGCTGAAACCTTATTTCACTTTGCTTAAAAACAAGAAATTGTTGAATGACTGTGCATGTCGACTGTTGTTGTTCCATATTCTAAACCTGTCCCGCACCTTGGACAAAACTGTTTGTTTGTTAAAATGCCTCTTTAATTGCAGCTGTTATGAAATAGACAGCTGACAGCTGACTCGAGGTCTTTTATGCACTGTGTGATGTAGAATGGTTTGTATGGAAGGAAAGCATTTCCGGTTGTATAGTCCCTTTATTATGCTAAGTCTCCATTTCGACTCAAAAAGCAAGTCACTTCACAGAAAAACGTGACCAACAGATAAGACTAGTGCATTACCTAAAGATTCTCTTTAAAAAATGTATAAGATTAAATTCAATCTACAAAAAGTGATTTGTGAACTGACCCCAGAATTTTTTAAAACTATTTTTATATTTCTAGCTAATTAATTGCAAATATTTATTTTGAATCATGTTCCAATGTGAATGAAATATTAGGTACACCTTCTGGTGACTCCTGAGTCTGACGTAAATTCTTGTGCAAATTGGATGTATGTACCTACGTCAAGTCATCTGAGCTTTTTTGTGTTCCGACTTTCAACCCAAATAGAACTACCTTTGTTCTTTAATTTATCTTAAATACTTAAGAATAGACTTAAAAAAATTAACATAAATATATTACGTTGTGTACACGCGAAAAAACCTAATAATAAAATCCTTAAAAAAAACGACAACAAAAACAATTGAAAAAACATGCTTTCATTTTGGCACCACGCTTGCATGCACCATTACGCAATTGATTTACATCTGAAATTAGAAAAACTGCGTTTCAGAGACTCTTTATCGGATCATTCTAAACTTACCCGACAAATCGACACATTACATCTCGAAGTGTCAGTTTTCGCGCGATAATTCTATCGCCGAGATCAATGAAACAAGACTGAATCTATTGCTGCGAATCTCGCATTCAAGAGGCCATCAGCCTTTGACATAAAGAAGGGAAAACAGCAGCAAAACCCCTTGGGCCGGTGCCAAAATTCGCGCGCGCACATCCAACGTACACCGTCGTTGATCATCAGTCGTAAGTACCTATTTTAAAAACTGGGCATACGGCCCATTTGATTGCCTTAAACGAAAAATAAATATTGCGTTTGCCATGGGAGTGTTTTTTTATACGCAGTTTTGCATCTATCAATGCAATCGTTCATCTCAGCCTGCAGTTATTTTATCCATTACGGGTCACCTTCAAGCTTTGTCAACCATTCCCGCAGTAGCACCGTCATTACGCATAAGACGGCCAATTCTAGGAACAAAAGAAGGCCAATTCCGGTTAAGCATTTTGTTTGTTTTTGTCCCGCTTTATGGGATTTTATTGCCCTCCTTGGTTGAATTAATTTATTGCCAACATCCGTGGCAGATGAATTTTGCGTTGTCCAAAGAAAAGCTTTTCCGTTCCGTTAATATTTTGGCCGAAAGCCACTAGCGCTTCTGATCGGGTGGGCGGGCATTGATACGTAGACAGAACAAAGTTTAAATGGAGCTCTTTAGCCAACTGCGACCTCAGACACACGACGCACGACTTTTTGTCAGTTCATTTGTATCGCGTGGCATAAAAATAGACAATTTTCATTAAATTAAATTCGGAAAAGAGCAGACGGAAATTACGATTCATTTTTACTTAATTTTGAATATAAGCCAAAAAGTACGCAACGGAAAATCTTTTAAAAATAAGGGAAAACAGCCGACGACAGAATGTCTGCTCGTCCAGTCGGCAAACGGTTGCAAATTTCGGAAATTGAACTTTTGATGAGCAAAATCTTTCTTGAGGTCATATAAACTCTGATTTTCTTTAATCTTTTCTTGACCTCGAGTTCATCCGCCGAGTTTGGGTGGATAAATAATAAGCCATCGTCCAAAAATTATTTCTTAAAAGTGTTGTTTTTTCACAGAAATTTAAATAAATCCACATTGTCCTTTCTAGGGATACCTGATTTCTTACACAATTAAAAAGAATTATAAGGGTAGTTTTTTTTTTGCATTCTTTAGTTCACGTTTTTGACCACTGTGGTTACATATCGTGAGGATGGAAAGTCGTCCTGGTTTTGCGACCCAATGGCACATTTCGCATTGAGTTTTGGATGCATTAAAATCCACTCTGTTTTTATATCTCCACAGTAATATGCTAAAGTTGATTGGAGTAACAGAAGAAAACGATGTTTTACGTTTAACATATGGTTCAGGATATCTTAAAAAACGTTAAACTGGCAAAAAGAGTAGTTTATGCAAGTCGAAAACGTGTGACGAGGCAATTTCTCATATTTTACGGCTCACCTGTTTGGGGAATATAATTTTTTTTATTAAAAGTTTTGCTGACAGTTAAAGATATAAATATCTTATTAGTTCTGGGAACCTTAATAATTATTCTAGATATTTAAATATGCATTTATGTATGTTCACGTAAAGCAAAAACTAGAAAACAGAATAGGAAAATGAAATTATTACTTATTTTTAATACATTTGATTCCATGCCATTCATTGGCGTTTTAATTTGTATGCGTTCCAGTGGCCTCGTATATTAAAAGGGTAGGTTCCACAATCAGTGTTGCCCAGTTTTTTTTGAGCCATAGCACCGTTTCTAATATTTTCAGCGTTAATTAATTTTTATACCTTGGGCACCAACAAAATTATTTTTTCAGTTTCCCAAAAAAAAAAAAAAACAAACATTTATTAAGTTCCAGTCATAAATAAGTGTTACCAAGCCTTTGTGCGTCCAGTTCTGATCTATCCGAGTACAGTGGTGGAACATAATACAGAGTTTTCTAAAGAAAGTGCTTGCGAGTTTGCATGCGATTTACATTCCAACTTTCGGCATAAGCAAAAAAAAAACTATTGGATGCTTCCGGAGTGTCTAGGATTGACAACGTTATCATGGGCTTTCTGGAGCATCATTTTGCGCGATCGGTAAATGTAATTGAGAACGAACTCACATCGGGATTGTATTATCCTAACACATAGCACCTCAGGCGTTTTTGTATTGAGACGCACATGGCTGCTTGTCGGACTCGAGCAATGTTCCCATTATATACTATGGTGCTAGAATAGCAACAGACAGAGTCCTGTAGAGCTCCTGACTGGAATTACTGTATGAGCGTACCTCAAAAAGAGATACACTAAATAATGAACGGCTGAATCCCAGCAAATACTGGTGGCTCGATTGAGTAGGATGTTAATTATTTGTGGGTAGTTGTGAGTAGTTGAAGGTAGTTTTTAGTTTAAAGTTTAAGAATTATAAAAAAATAAAACAATTTATTTTCCCATTTTTTATTACTACTTATATAAACATTTTAGTTAAAATATTGTATAAAGACTTATTGAAAATATGTTAAATTTAAATTAAGTCATAAGCACCGTCATACATCGGTCATTTACTTTGTATATAACATTAGTTTACACGTATTGTAATATAAGTATTTTAAGTTTAAGTTATCCAAAAATAAATATGTACCTAAGTGATTGTTAATTTATAAATTATTATATTTTTTTAACTATCAATATAAATATTTAATGGTAATCCATTCTTGCGATTGCACGAAAATAAAATAAATTATAAATTTATTCATGTATATAGGTACAGTAAAAAAGATTTGCCATTAAATAAGTTCAGAGGTATACGACTTTAAGGTTCCAATTTTGCAAATCACGCCTTAAGCAATTTTTTGATTTACTTGCAAGACAAAGCGAATTTGCAAAATTGCATTTAACATCTCTAAACTTATTTTGTTCCTAAGTTTGCTTTTGACAAGGTTTTTTTTTTTTGACTAAAAACGCTTTAAACATTGCCATTGGAATGTCGCAAACAAAGCAGTTTCAAGGCTAGTTCGTGAATCCTTGCAACAGGGTTTTCTCTTACTGAATCCCGATAATTATTGATTTCTATCCACAATTCTTGGTAGGTTTCAGCGTAAAAAAAAAACGATTTAATGGAGCACTAAAATTAAAATCAAAGCACTAAAATAACCCCCGAGCACTAAAATGTCATTTTGGGCACTGAAATCTTTTTTTGAGCACTGAAATTAACGCCGAAAGCACTAAATTGGCAACGCTGTCCACAATCGGGTAGAGTACAAGAAGAGCGTAAAAATCGCATATACCCTCCCCTTGATATTTGTTGCCTGAATTCTCAACGCAGACTGATCAATTTCTTGAATACGAATGGTCGATAAGGTGTTCAATCTATAAAGAAAATAAGAAGCCGCCGTTGCCAAATGTAAAAAATTAAGCTAGTAAAAAATTAGTGTAATAGAGATTAATTATTTTTTTGAGTGAATTACAATTTTATGAACGAATGTTTATAGATCTTTAGATCTATAGTTCTCAGTTATTATGTTAAAGAGGAAAACAATATGAATTTGTCTTGTAAATATGCATATGGAAATCTTGAACTACTTAATGCATGTGTTTCTTTAAAATAAAAACAGATGTATCTTTATTTATTAAATGATTTTTTTTTTGTTAATGCAATAGCACAAAATCATCGTAGGCATCATCATCATCATCTTTCGGTGAAGGTACCCCAACTCTCTTTTTATCTCAAATAATTCTCTGCTGTCCTTATGGCTTTATCGCAGGTACTTTTCCATTCCTTGAACGTAATGTTTGCGACATCTTCTTCCGCTTATTTCTCGAAGGCGTCCAGATCAAACGTTGTCCATATATTTTCAATTAGGTTTAAGTCCGGATGGTATGGTGGTAGCCTGAGTACTTCATGGCCTGCTGATCTTATCATGCCGTCTATTTCACGTTGCGGATACATCTTGTTTTGTTTATGAAATGACATACAGGTAAACTTTAAGATCTCTGTGCAATATTATTTCATACCAGCCTATTAATTTATTCCAAATTTTTTGCTTATGAAGTTGTTGCGCGGTTTTTTGATTTGTTGAGATACAAATCATTGTCCATTAGAATAACCGACGGTTCAGTCAGCTGCTGCAGAATCTGTTCTCTTAACTATTTGTAGAAATCATCTCATCATGGTATTCACCGGATTTCAATCCAGATTTGAATATGAGAAGAGCTCCATCAACAAATCCATTTGATCCACCAGCATATAAAATTGTAAGCCGTGATCCGTTGCCGGACTTATTTTATCCTTTGAACTTTAACGTCCGTCCTTTCACGGAGGATTCTCCTATTGCATTCCGTCTTGCGAAAGGTGAATCCTTTTTTTTCAGAACGCTCCAAACTGATGCCTTGCTTATGCTTATTTCAAGTTCATCATTGCTCTTTTCTTAAAGGCGCCTGGTACGACTTTTTTGTAAAATTGGTGCAAGTAGTAGATTATCTAGTGCCAATGAGAAATTTGCTTTTTAAGTGGTTGAAGTGTTCCAATTTGATTTCTTTATTTGATTATTTGCGACTTTGGACTTTACAAAAGTCCGACAAATTCTGATGTTTTCTTCACAGCTGCCCCAATGGGAGCTCGATTTTGTTGATTGATGGCGTTATCCAAATTTTGATTATCAATTTTTAGTGTCAGGATTTTTGCTTGGCGTGTTAAAGGGCTTCCGCGCTTGAAGCAGCCCATTATATATTTCTTTACTTGTACTTCTTGGAAAGTTTTTAAAATCATAAACTAAGTACATGTTTACGTTTATATATACGCAAAAAATAGTGATTTGGTTGACCAATTAAATATGCACTGAAGGTTCACATAAAGCAAGAGCAGCAGTGGTCCAAGGATCGATACCTGCGGTACTCCATAGTTTACTGATAAAGGATGAGAACACCGTTTCTGTATAACTTGTGTTGAGAGCATCGAAAACTTAAAATCTTTCCTAAGCTTGTGCAAAGAGTAGAGTGTTTGTCTATGTCGAATGCTTTTGAGAAGTCCAGTAGAGCTAGAATCGTAACATTATTTTTTTCGAAAGTCATTCAGTCTTGCAACACCATTTTTGGTGAAAACCTGACTAGCTATAGCTGAGTAGCTTTTCCTAGTGAGGAGATCATAAATCTGTAGCAAAATAGTTCTTCCAAAAACCTATGAGCGATAAGCGCATAAGCATTAGATTTTTGAGAAAATAGATATTTTAGCTTGTTTTCACGGCCAGGGAAAAACGGATGGAGTTGAAAAAATGCGTAATGAATGGCAGTATGTGTGGAAGCAGGAGTTGAAAAAAAAACATTTATATGGATTTCATCAAAACCAACAGAATTCGATTTAATAGCTATCATGGCTTTTACAATATTTTTTTTACATATCCTGTGAAAGTCAAAGAAGAACTCATTGAAACAATATGGTGAGAATTCGAATGGGTAAGAACTTGCTTCAGAAACATTGCTTGGCACTATGGAACTCAAGTTAAGCTGTTCACAGTCGATGTTTGTGGGAAGTTTTCGATTTTGCTTTCTCAACCCTACCTCTCGAAATTGAGTAAGTAATTTAAATGCGATGCGGAAGTCTCTAAAACTTATTATTCAAAGGCTGCAAACAATTCAAAACAAGATCTTTTACTTAGACAGAGGAATTGCATTTTCTGTCGAACATAGTGAAAATACCTACAAGAATTAGAAAGTTATCTGACAGCTATATTACAACCTTAGATGCAGAATAACATAATTTTAATTAAAATTATTAAGTATTTATTAAACTAATCATCATTTATTTTCATATTTATCATTAATCTTATTATTAATTTATTTAATTTACCAAATTATCCAATTATTTACTTTATTTATCTATTTATTTATTTGATATCCCTGCATGTATTTTGGTTTTGATTTGTTAACTTATGCTTTGATTTTGTAGTGTTTCTATCAACGAACTTAATTTAATCGTTAAATTAAGCTAAAACTGAAATATTGTTTTAGTCGTTGCGTAAAAACTTTATCTCTATTAATGTGAAATAAAACAAAAATCGACATAAATATTTTAATTCTGATTCAATAAATACATTTCAATACAAATTTGCTGTAAATATTGATAGAAGTGATATTGATGGAAGTGAATCCGAGAGTGACTTTTAATATGAGACCACCTCTGCTTTCAACACCACTTCCCAAAGACACTATTATTAAGCCTCCGCTGTTTGTCCGTCCACCCGTCACAGGGATGTATCCTCAAACGTAATATTTAGACACTTGTTATTTTCACAGAATGTAAAATAAAACAAATTAAGTAAGGTAAGTAGGTATGATGGAGGGACAAAAAAAAATGCTTTTAAAGTCAGAACTCAATTTTACACCAAAAAGTAGGCGATGAAATTTAAAACTTATTTTTAAATGCAACCCAATTTTGCCGCAAAAAATTATTTAAAAATCAACTTCAAAATTTATGGTTTGTTCGGAGTCGCAATTGGCCACTTTTTTCTCTGTTACCTAAGGTACCTGGTGAGCTGTTTTCTAGTTTACTTTTCTTGACTTCCTATTTATTCTGGAACACAGCTCGAGCAACCATACGTTTTCGATGACCCCCAGATCTCTAGACTGTACCTTCTTTTTTCTAATGGGTTTATTTGCAACGAGGAAATTCATAAAATTAAACCAAAAACTAAAGCGAATCCAAGCAATGCATTAAATCAAAAATTAAGAAAATCCCCATTTCAACCTTGCAGGCAGTGTAGTATTTAAAAAAAAACCGGCCAAGTGCGAGTCGGACTCGCGCACCGAGGGTTCCTTACAAATCTGTAGGTATAAAAGTAAAAAATCATCCATCACGACAATCTATAAAAAAACATTGCTTCATGCCATATTTCAAGGTTCTTGGTTGACTAGAAGTACCCTTTATGTTTTTATTCCCTTGCGAGTGTCGAAAATTTGAGGCTTAACGGCTGAATCTCCAAGGGACAGTAGACCTGAGTGTTTGATATAAATTCCAGCTTGATACTTTTACGCGTTCCTTGAGAATAAGGGTCTTGACCGACAGATGGACGGACAGATAACAAAGCGATCCTGTAAGGTTTCCGTTTTTTCCTTTCGAGGTACGGAACCCTAAAAAAAATTAAATATCTTTCAAATGATACATAAAACAAAATGAATTACAAAAAAAAATGCTTACTGCTGCTTGATTAATCAGCCATCATTTGTTAAGAAGGGAAAGTATTGGTCCGAAGGCACTTCCTTGTGGAATTCCTGCATTTATTTTCCTTAGAGTATTTATATTTATCTTACTTACAAGAGCCCTCTGGAACATCTCTTAGCAGTTTAAAAATAATTCCAGTCCTCGATGCCAGACTTGATCAAACACTCTAGCCCAATAGCCGATTTGATTTTCAAGTGTGTGTGTTTTTTTTTTATTTTTGGATTGAATTTTTAAAATTTTTCAAAAAGGGGCAGGAGCAAACCCGGTCTAATTATAGAAAAACAAGTTACAATAAATTTGAATACCATTTTATTTCATTTCATCATTTGATTGTTTAAACAAATCAATCAGTAAGTCGTGCTCTTTGATAAGTAACTTACATTCAGGATTCTATTTTTTGTTTGTCATAAATGATTTGTCTTATACGAAAAAACAAAAATAAAATTAAATCAACAATATTGATGTATTCCGTAATTTGTTCTTACTTAAAACCTAACACAATATGTGTGAAAAAATTCATTATATACTTGTAATAATTGATTATTGTAAAGGCAAACAATTTGGTGTGACTTTCATTGACACTACTCGTGTCCAAAATAATTTTGCTAATCTCTTTTTGTTTTTGTAAAATTCTATTAGGAGTCCTTAGAATGGATGTATGCATTTGTATGTATATGGGAACATTAATTTGGTTACATAATTACTTCTTGGTATTTAATTTATGCGTTAAATAGTGATTCAGGTTACCATTAAGTACAATAATCCATCAATAGTTTTGTTAAATTAAGGGCTTCATTTATTTCGATGCTACGCCTTGGGCATGTTGTAAGCCTGTACATAGATATAGCATGATGACACTGAGAGCCTGAACTCGTTCCTCTGATTTGCCTAGATCGAAGGCTCTTCGAGCCAAAGCTTCTTTGCTGGACGTTATTGATACGCAGTCGGGGTCAATTGTTCGATTTGTTTCGACTGATGCCGACTTAATAATTGAATTCTCATTGGGATTTGTTTCGAGAAGTTTCGAGTGGTTGGAAGTCTCACTGTCCAAAGCCAAGCGAAGTTTCGTCAACTGAAAAAAATCGAATTGAAAAAATTTACAAACATTAAGAAGAAAAGAAAACATACCAATTCGTTGATTTTTTCAACTCTCTCTGTTGCCGTAGCTTCGCTGTAAAGCTCTTTGCTAGCTTCTTTGGCTAAAGTCATTACATCCTCTTCCTGTCCAATATTAATGATAGGCTCCGTTATGCTATTTATCTGTTCGTTTGTTAGTTGCTTCAAATCATTTGGAATTGAATCAAGTAGTTGCGTGACAAGTATAAATGGACTGACTTCCTGATTGGCTAGTGACTGTTTTCTAAAAAGGAAATTACAAGGTAAGTTCCGACGTTTTTTAAAAACATTTCTTAATTTACAAAAAAAAAGGGAAACATTTTTTGGAGCGTAGTCAACATATACTTCAGTAAGTATTTCAATTTCTATTGGCTTAGAAGGCAGTTGCTTCCACAGGCTAAAAGGCCAAGATTTTTGGAGGGGTTATGGCTTGACTTCGGTCATCAATTTGCCGATGAATAGCCGCTTGACATCTGGGATCGAAAACCGAAACTTCTGTTGGTAAGCGTCTTCATATCTGTCTATCCCACCAAGCTACATATCTTTCCGAGTGACAAGACTCCTCGGACACAAACCTTACTCGTTTCGATATAGCTCATCAGTTTCGTCTTTGTCGGAGAAGTCGTGGAGACCTATATCCCCACGATGAAGATATTGATTCATATCGTAATCAAGTTGAGAAGATCCCAAGATAACTTGATCATAAGATGCACTTTCTTCATTTCAAAGAAAGATAAGGTCTTCCCTTACCGCGCTGTTAATCTGACGCAGGCTCAAATGTTTTACGGCCCGCAGCATGTCGTTGCCATTTGAGTCGATTTTGCCCAAAACCTGCTTTGTAGGTCTATTTCACTTTACACAAAGCTCTAAGAATTAAAGACCATCTCTCTAAAGCGGATCCGAGTGATTTTTCTCTCAAAGCTTCGTATACCACGACAGGGATGATAAGGGGCTTGTCAACTGTCAGTTTGGCTGTCATAAACAAAAAAAAGATTCATAAATTTTTTGTGACTTACCTAGGAGAATGCTGTGGACTTGGAGGAAGGCTCTTACTGTTCTGATTCAATGGTGTTGATACGCCTGGTATCGTCAAATTATTAGCTGAATTGACTCTTTTTAGGCCTTGTGCTATCAGGCCTGTCAAACTCTGTCGATGGCTGATAGCCGAATCGGATCTAAACTCATTGGGCCTTTGATCCTCATCTAGCTGTTCATCAAAGTTCTCATCCAATCCAGGAGCTTCAGTAACAGTAAATTCTGGCTGCAAGCCTATCGCCCCAGAACAATCTACCGGTCCACAAACTGTGGAATTTTCACACTTTCTAACACATTTCTTATGGCAATTCATTGAACAATCTTGACACTGGACGGCATCTTTTAACCATATCTTTCTTCCACAAAAATCACACTGTGTGGTTCGTTGAAAATGCATGCGTACGAAATTGTGCGTTTTAGGAATTGTTGTTTCAGATGGTGCGGCAACTTCAGACTTTTCATTTTCATCCAACTTATCGGAGGAACTCCTTTAAATGAAAAAAAGTTAATGTGTGTAAAGCGGTTGAATCTTAAACATTTACTTAGTTTTAATGGCTTTCTTTGCTGGCTCAGTCTGGGCTGGATTTCCGTCCCACGAAAACGCCATTAGGATATCGCCAAAACAGAGATTAGGATTAAAGCCCGAAAGTGGCGCAAGTTGATGATAAGTCCTTTAAATGATAAAAGCAATTATAAAAAAAAAAGATTAAAAATTTTTCAACAAATACTTACATTTCGTTCACAGAAGGCGGCAGCAAGCTGTAAATTTTCACCATCTCTATTAAGCTCGTTTCAGAGCATTCAACAATCAAATTTTTGATGGGTAGGCTCAGGAAACCAAGCAAAACGTTTCCACTAAGACTTTTCCCGAACACGCTTATGTTAAGAAATTTGGATTTGTCGTTTAGGTTGAATCGACAGAGATCATCCATGTGGATTAGTTGCTCTTTGGAACAATCAATTGTTGAATGTTGTTGAAAAAGTTCGACGTCCAAGGGTTCAGTGACTTTAGTTGAGGATGAGGCTTGTGCCTCGTTAGTAGCTTTCAACGGTTTCGTGCTTGCAGTTCCATGCTTACAATCGTCTGGCTGTTGAGCTTTCGGGTCGATAGTTTCCCGAATAAGCGTCTTCTTTATGGCCATAGCTATAAGTTTTGTCTTCTTTGGTGAGCTAGTCGGTGTGCTCGAGTCGCTGGAGGAATGAGTGAGTATATGACGCGGTGAAGAATTGCCCATTGAAGGGCCCGGTACAGAAATTGGCTTTGAAGGTAATCCTTGTTTAGTGTCTCCCAGGTCCTCGTAGATGTCTGTGTCCTCTGCAGTAGCATCGTTACGTATAATACCAGATACAAGACGTTCTATTCTTAGAACTATAACGGTCTTATTCAAGCCTTTGACAATTTTCGCCACTTGTTGAATAGTATTGACACGCATTCCTTCGATTGCGATAAGAATATCACCTGACTTTAGATCAGACTTAATAGCCGGAGTATTGGGAAGTACCGATTCAATTTCCACATAATATTCACCCTGCTTAAAGACAATTCCAATTTGTTGATTTTTGGCCTTATGTATCTCCACGTTTATGGAAACGAGGACGTTGCGCTCGTCCTTCTGTAAAGCTGAAATAAATTCAAACGAAGCCATTGTCAGCATGCAAAAGACCTCGGTAATTGTTGGCTTAGGGATAAAAAGTCGAGAAAGCTCGGAGATTTTGACTTCAAGGCAGCCATTTGGGTGGATGTCTCCATCAAAGTCTTCTTCGATTTGATGAAAAAATGGCTTCATGCGAATTTTGTACTTGGGTAGAGTATGCTTGCGGCGAATTGCTCTGCGAATCTGATTTGATATGAGACTACTGATATTCGATTGCATTTGGCGGCCTTGAAACTTTGACTCGATTTCTAAATCCAAATCTGGATCACCTAGAAAGCTAAGGGACCAGTGTGAATATGGCTTACGAGTGAATTGTAATCGAGCTAGACCGGAGAGGCGTTTCACTGAAAGAGAAAATTGTCATTATTGGTGGTGATTGGGTGGTGATCTCGATATGAACCTTTTAAAGTTAATGATCCTTTTTTACCCAAGACCATGTCAGCATCGACAGCAATTCGAAAATTCCCCGAATATTTCAATTCCATTAGCAAGTCCAAATTTTCTATTCGGCCTTCGGTTTCATGAACTTCCACACTGGCTACTCGGAGGATTTTAATTTCTGGAAATTGGTCCCCAATGTCGAGATCCTTTAACTAGTAAAGAAAAAGAATATTTAATTTCTAGAGTACTAAACATGAATAGTCAAAAACTTGAAATAAAGCCTTTCTATGATGACTTTTTTTACGCGAAAAAATCAAAGAATGTTGTAATTTTTGAATGCAGGAAATAATGTCGCTTTTGCTAGTCTAAAAGATGTCTAATTCTTGATCAAAGCACCGCAGTGGTCAACATCAATTAAGTGTTGTAACTCATTTAATATCACAAACACTGCCGCTCACGGGTTTTCAGGAGCGGAATAATGACATAAAACATTGTGGGGAGCAATTAAACAAATGTTTCAACTTCGTCCCACCATGTTTTATCTAAACCGAGCTTTTGATCTTAACAGATTTTTTTAAACTGAGCACATTTTCTTTTTTTTAATGATCACGCGCGTACAAGGGGCTATGACTACCCTTAAAAAGTTAAAACGTAACGCGAGTGGAACGGATCAGAGAGAAAATAGGGATAAGTACTGATGCACTTTGTTTTTGAATTTGGAAGAGCGTTCCTAATTCGTGTTGTGCGGCAATTAAACGAATCACTTTACTTGACTGTACGACCGAAGTTGGGCTTGAGGGTGAACTGATGAGCATTCCTAGCGAGACAGGTCTTACGGTGAAAGTGATAAGGTGGTGGAAGGCAGCTGGCTAGTTGGCTGGAGCACTGCTTGTGGTAGAAGCGATAAAATATGGTTAGACAGGAGACGTTTCAACGGTGGTGGACAGAGTCAATTGACTTTGTAATATTTTTGTCACCTATGAGTTTTATCGCTCGATTTTGAATTCTATCCAGCTGGCTAAAGATGGTCTTTGGAGCACCTGCCCATAAATGGGAGTTGTACTCCAGTTTTGGGCGAATGTACGCTTTATGTGGCAGTCGGATCAGATGGGGAAAGTATTTTTTGCATCGCTTCAGAAAACCTAGACATTTCCCAGCATTTTTGGCGACAACAGTAATGTGATCATTCCAACCGATGTTGTTTTTGATACACCAAGTTGGAAACTACCAAGTTCTGAAGACTTTTTTGCTTCAGCAATGCAAGTGCCATTCATGGATTGATGTTTGATGGATTGAGTTTTGGAGGCATGAAATTCCACTCTATTCGTACAGCCCCATGATGTTGTATGCTGTTAATATCGGAATTTATCGTGGTAGATCGTTGGTGATCGTTGGTGAAAATTAAAAAGGGAGTTGGTGACAAAACGGAGCCCTGCGGAACACGAGCATTTATATGGTGGATATCAGACTCGGCACCGTTCAATACTAGTTAAATTGAACGGCCCGAAAGAAGAATAAGAGATTCGTCGATACCAAATGCACGCATTTTCGACAAAAAAAAAGTCTGGTGCCAAACTCTGTCAAATGCTTTAGAAATATCAAGCGCAACAATCTTGCTTTCACCAGAAAGATGCAAAGAGGTGAGATGTACCATCAAATCACCAGTGGATCTTTTGCTACGAAAACCGTACTGCCGGTCATCGAGGAGCTTATGGGTTTCGAGATATTTCATTAGCTGACGGTTCCATGACCTTGGAAAACAGGGACGCTAGTGCAATGGATAAATAGTTGGTGGGAGAAGAGGATTCGCCTTTTTTAGGGACAGGTTGAACAAATTCTGTTTTCCATCTACTCGGGAAGGGACCAGAAGATTTATGCATGTCAAGATCTTTGAGTACTCTTGCTACTGTGCGGAAATTGGTCCGTCCCATAGAAAAGTTGAGGCGCTCGAGTACAGGAGGCGGCAAAGCAAGTTCTTGAAGTGTTGAGGTGACTTTTGTTGTTGCTTTGTCCAAAGTGCTGACAACTTGAATGTCATAGTAAACGAGTGTCGGGATGGAAGATGAGGCACAATTTTTTATATTCTTCACGAAAGACCAGAAGTTCTTGCTAACCTTGGGACAATGTAGCATTTTTGTCTCAGATTTCGTTCGTGGGTAAATTTTGCACAACGGATTTTCACATTGCAGTCGTTTCGAGCTTGTTTGTAGCTTTTTCTGGTTTCCTCAGATGGATTAGTTTTGTAATTCCGAAATCTTAACTCCCTCAACTTGATAGCTTCTTTACGGTTCGAGTAGTGCCACGCGTTAACCTTTGACTTGATTTCTTTCACCCTCTGAGAGATGAAGTTTCTCAAAGCATGGAGAACAGTGTTGGTGACCATATCGGCGACGACATCCACGTCGCTATTGAGGAAGCATAGCGACCAGTTAAAGTTCCTAAAGAAATCGTTAAGGCCATCCCAATTGGCTTTCTCGTATTGCCAAATTATTCTTTTAGGAACTGGTTCTTTAACTGTTGGGTTGTGGTACGAGAAATCAGCCGATAATAACAATACGTCTAAGGTGTATTTATTCTTGTTCAGAGAATTGGCGAAATACATCCGTTTTTTTTTAAGGAAATAATGCAAAAAAAATTTAAATGACCAATTTCATCAGGAGAATCTAAAGCTTATGGACGAAACCCCTTTCGTATAAGATTTTTTATGAAGCCGTACGAAATATCGTGACCAAAATTTAATTCTCAAAACAAACGCAATATTTCGAAAGCTCGAAGATTAGCATATTCTTAGTCCATACGTAGTTTGCGTAGTTTTTTAGTTTCATAGTGTTCGTTTGTGTAACATTTGTAGTCTATTTAATAAATTGTTGTGCAGCGGAGCAAACCTGAAATAACGAAGAAAACAGGTATGTTCCTTTACGAGCAGAACTACGACGTAAGTATAGGACGTTCATTTCAATGCACTACGAAACTACGAGGCTATGAAAAAACTACGAAGTTACATGAATCCCCCAATTATGAAGGACTAACAAAACCTTTTTGAGTTCGAATATTCATAACATCCATAAAAATAAAACCTGTCACCGAAACGTATCGTATCGATTGGCAAATCTCGCTAAAGACTTAAGCTCGGAAAAAGAAAGAAAATATGGCGAAATGCTGAAGTCATTACGTATTTACAACCAAGCCGGCAGGGTGAAAACAAAACTAAACAGGTAAGGAAAACTGGTGTTCAAATTTGATTCAAAGTATGCGTTGACTTTTCATCGAAGACCTTGAGACCTTTCAAGGACCGAAAAAAGATACAAAGAATTTTTAACCTCAAAATAGCGCAGTGCCATCTGAGACATTGCGACAAGGATTCTGCCTCGACAGTTCTGCCATATGGTGCTGACCGCTGGATGAAAAGCAGGGAAACAGAACTGAAATTGATTAAGGGGGTATTTAAGTCTAGAAATTTGAAAAAATCAATTTTTTTTTATATTTTCAAAGTCTTAGGCTGGGCGCTCACTTGGCAACTTTTCGTTGCGCAACGAAAAGTTGCCGCTGTTGCCGGCAACTATTGCCGAGCAACTTTTGCTTATACAGCGCTCATTAAGCAACTAGTTGCCAGCAATGTGTGCAAATTACAATAACTATGGATTTCGAACAAACTTTTATTGTTTGTGCATTATTGATAATACTGAGAAAAAAAAACAAGAAACAAAAAAAAGCACTTGGTGCATCCTATAAATCGCGATAGAAAGGAAAAAGGAAAATATCAAAGCCTTTTTCTGGTCTTTTAAATGTTTATTAAACAAGCACGGCCTCTTTTCCACTTCATCGATCAAAGTATTTTCACCAATAAGCACCGCACACATTTTTCTGGTCACAACCTACCCCGACCGTTGGTCAAAATAAATAAAAACCAGAAAGTTGCCCGGCAACTAATTGCCTAGTGAGCGGTCGAATACATTTTTCTAAGAGAGCAACTTTTGAGCAACGATTGCGTTGCTCAAAAGTTGCCGATGTTTGGCAACGAAAAATTGCTCTCAAATTGCGTTGCCTAGTGAGCGCTCTACCATATAAGCCAATACACTTTTTCTGAGCAACTTTTAGTTGCGCAACGAAAGTTGCCAAGTGAGCGCCCAGCCTTACTATTCAAGAAAATAATTACAAGAGGATTTTTCAAAATTCAAATTATTTTCGGAGATATCGGTATTTTGCTGACCCGGCATCCAAACTGGTTCGCCCGGACCTAATCGAACAAAAGACATTAGGAATTCTCCGTCTACCTGAATCCATACTTCTTAGTAAAACATCCTTTGTATATATTTCGTGTAATATTTCGTGTATATATTTCGTGTAATACAAGAACCCAAGGTGACTTGTATCTTTTATATTTAGTGTTCACTTACGTCAAGCTGCTAACAGTTGAATTCTAATCTTCAAACCACGTGGAAGTGGCTTGATGGAAAAGATTCGGGTTTTCGAGAGATGATGCCTTAGGGCTTGTCTTCGGCTTATATAGAACTCCAGAGTCTGAGTACAAAAAATTCTATAGTTATGAAGTCCTGTACAACGGGGCAAACCTGATCACAGTGGATAACTGCCTGATTAAATTTATTCGAAGTCATATTCCACGAGCAATGACTTCGAACAACAACTTGATCTCCGGGGCTTTTTACCCCAATGTTATGCACCACGAGACTATGCGCCTTAACGGCCTTATTCCCCCTCAAGCGTTTCTCTATTAAGAAAGAAAAGGTCTGGTCCAGGATAGATTAGCGGTACCGTTAATCTTTCACTTTGGTCGTAAAGCTGTGGACAGGCGAGTCAACTACGACCAAGACGTCGCAAGTAGCTCACCGGAGACTCTTCGGTTCAGTAGGGCGGTATCAGAATGCGATAGAGCTGATGTCGTAAGGCAACATCGACACTATTCGTGGCTGGACGAAGGATTAAACTCTGTCGTTCTTTAATTTTTATGGTGCCATTATGGCAATGGTAGCATTTCCCGTCAGCCTTGGCCGGCTGAGATATTTATATCTTAGGTAGCATAAGTAGATAGTAGTTGGTAGTTCTTACGTTATTTAAGTTACATTAAGATTTTAGGATTTATATTAGTTTAAAATTTAGATTTTAGGTTTAGCGTTAAAAACCTCAAAAATAAGTACATGGGTTAAGTTTTTTTGCTTCAAACAATTAAAATATTTCTTAATTTTTAAATAGTTATTTTAAATTAAATTAAAAAAATAGTAGTAAATCGAAAGACATATTTTAAGTTGTTTATCTTAGAGCGGCCGCAGAGGGCCTGTAAGTTAGTACATAAATAATTAAGTCAATTAAGCTAGCTTTAAGCGTTTTTGTCAAACATGTAAGTTAATGAATTGAGAAAATAAAAATGCCTATTGTATAAAAAATCCTCAGCGCAAAGATCGAGAAACAAAAACGCGATTTCACTATTTAAACGTGTTTTTCTCGAAACTGTGTTTTTCAAAACAATACCCTCGATTTCTCAGGTTCTACTGAACCGATTTACCTGAAATTTTTAGAGAGTCTTCTTCATAGTCTTGTCCATGTCTGGAACTATCCTCATCCCCAAATTTTTATTACTTTTATCTTAAATTCGAAACAGTCAAAAAAATTGGTACACATTGTTTTTTTCAAGCATTCGCATTTTGCATTTTGTGAAAAAAAAATTTCAAAATTTTCCGTAGTTCCTGACATTATTCCACATTAATAACCTTTTTTTTTGGTTTCAAATTGCTATGAGGGCTGAAATCGTGGGTACGGTTACGCGCCAATTTTTTGAGACCCCAACTTCATCAAATGCTAATTTTTGAAATTTTCAACTTTTTTTTATTTTTTTCTGTATTCTTGTTATGTTAATTAATAACTTATAAAAAAATGTATACAAAAATTATTAATCGCCTTGTGGCACTTCAAAAATTACATAAAATTCATGCCTCTAGACTAGAATACCGCCTTAATTTTTCGAATGAGCTATACCAAGATGTGGATTTGGTTTAAAAAAGCAAATCAAGTCGACTACAGAGCAAATGGAAGCGACAACCAAGACCAAACATCCATTCGCTTGATCTTGACAATTGGAAGCAGCCTCTCCGGAATCGAAGAGCGTAAAAGTCTACCGTGTCTTGACAGAGACCATTTCAATTATTATCGTAAAAATTTCCATTATCATCAACGAGTTATGAACTGGCTGCTCAAATCGGAAAGTATGATTTTAACATTCATAAGATCCACAAGTGGTTCCGAAACTAGTTCAATGGCTATTCAGTACTGCCAAAAGAACAAACAAAAATTCAAACCTCATCTAACCACCAATAACACTTAAGCAATACCCCCTTCAAATAAAGAAACCCCCAAGACATAGTACAAGTAAGACTGCTGTCTGCATATATACAAGTGCATTTCTTAAGTGCCGGATGAGTGTCCCTAATACTTCAGCTTATCTGGTCTTATCTTTCTTCAGCACTTACCGTCAACTTATCGAATAATTTGCCAGTGGTAGTCTTTGTAACCAATTCATCCAATTCCAATGTGAGTTTCCGGTACATCCACTTTCGTACCCTGGTCGTGTGCTTCAGTTCGTGGAACAGGAACTGCATAATTAAGTTGACAGCCATCAGGGGGTTATTATTCTCTGGATCAGAATTTGATGCATTTCCACGAATATCCTTTATGGAGAACAAAAAAAAATAAAATAATAAAAAACAAGAGTTCTTGGATATTTTTTGAACCCTTCTCGCAGCCATATTGTGTCAAGATACGCAATTAGGGTACATACCTCGGGCAGCGAATACTTTTCATTGAAGTTCCTTTGTTCCAGGCTTGCCGTCGGCATGTTGAAAAATCGCACATAAATGTAGTATTGGACAAGCAACATAAGGACAGCTCCGATGACCAAAGAAATAAAACAAAACATAAATAAGCCAGCCAAATCCATTTTTACCCGCGCCCTTTTGATCTGCCCTGCTCTTTGCTGACGTATACGAAAGATTTTTATTTTTTCTTATTTTTTAAGGGCGTGGAAGAGGCTTCAGGATAGATTAGAATTTAAATTGTCTCCGTTTTGGCGTTCAGTTATTCACTCCATGGTTATCCTCTATTTTGGCACGATGGCCTAGATTTTGTTTTTTTGTTTTTTTAATAAGCCACAAAATAATTTTGACAGTCTTTTTGAAAAATTTTCTACGGTCACATAATTTAAACAAACTAGCGCGCTCGAGTACAAGCGAACCCACTAAACTGACGAGACACTTATTTTGATGGTAGTGGTGGGGGTGGTTGTGGCGATGCCATGCAATTGCAAGGGGTTGCAAGGTTTTGTGGGCAGTTCGGTTGATGTAAATACACAGTGTAAAGTTGTTTGGTGTTAGTAAGAAAAATCAATTTCGACGCAAGAGTTGACAACCGTCTTGAACAGCTGTTTTCGATTTGTAAATAAACCGCAAAGCCTATGCGATGGAAGTTTGTTGTGTATGTCTACCGTGAGAAGTGTATGCGTTGGAATGCGAACGTTTTGCTCGAAAAATTTATGAAGGGGAGGAATGAATTGCGGTGGGTTTTTGAGTTGACTGATGCGAAATGAACTGTGGGATCTATTTTTAATTGGTTTTGAAAGTTAAAGCATTGTTTTTTGTTAAGTGAGTTGGAGAACGAAAGGTCTTTTTAGAGTTTTGAAATCTAGGGCTGAAGTGTATTGTCTGTTTCTAAGCCTTTGTTTGCATCTTCTTGCCTTACTTCTTTCGTTGGATATTGCTATTTCTTCATGTTCAGCCATGTAACGACATTTTAGCCTTTCGAGTTATTCTCTCTATGCCAAATCAATTTGCTGACCCGACTGTAGTTACGTTAGCTAAAAAAACCGAATCTTCTGTAAAGGTGTCTTCGTGGCTGGGGATATCTTTCGTATGTTCACACAACAAGTAGTATCAGTACTGATCAATTAATACCTCTTGTTGACTTCTGACGGCAATGTCCTTAAACGAGGAGTAACCACTGCCTTATAGGGAATCTTCCATGTTCCTGATACAGTTCCGTATACCGAACAATGGCGTTGGAAAAACATGTCGTAGCTTATACCTGAAGCCTTCATTTACCATTTCGCCAAACACATAACAGACGTCAACGAAAGCACAAAAAACGTATATTTTTGTTTTCGAATGTTATTTTTTCCGAAATTTGAATCCTGAAACAAAAGTCCTGTTCAGAGATACGACGATTGTCTGCGATAATCGGTTTCGGCGTTCAAAAATAAATTTTTCGAACTTTTTCGACAAAATTGGCAGAAGATTGTTGAACGTGTTGCAACCTTATCATGACAGAAATTAGTAAAGGATTTAAGTACTAACCAGGAAATCACGCAAGATTTTTAAATTGCTTAAAAAAGTTCGATCGCCTTCACAGTTTTTTTAAGCTCGCCAGAATCGTCCGTGTCTGTTCAATGAAAGGTTTGAATGTTCCCTCAAGGGAGTCAGAAATAAAGTCCGCTTCTCTTTATATCACAAGTCCATCCTGCATATTGATGTCGAATTGGAAGCTTTCGCTTTTTAAATTTCCTTAATTCTGGAATAACTCAGAGTGCCCTTTCATTACACTTAGCTGCTCAGTTCTGCAATCAAAGTTCTATCATTTCCTCTCAAAAAGGAAAATAAAACACAAAATTTTTGAATTTTATTTTTTTCAGTTAATAAAATGTTTTATTTTTAATTTTTTGTCATTTTTTGTATTTTTTTTAATCATTTTTCTGTTTTTTTTTCATTTTAAATATTATTATAATATTTGTTCTCATGCTTTTTTTCATTTCACTTGAATTGGTTTGTTTTTTTAAAAATAACAGTAACACATTTAAAATATAAGATTCGGCTTGGTATCGACAACATGCTTTAAAAAAAAGCTTAAAACTAATAAGGATTTTAGTTTTGCTCTATATAATAATAATTACAAATCATTATCTAATTTGTTTTGTATTAATTTTTTTTTTGTTCTTTCTTTTGTTTTTGAATAGATCTCAATAATAATAATAATAATAATAATAATTATAGTAGTAATAATATAGTACAGTGATTTGAAATAAAATAATTACTTTATGCTTAGTTTTGTATTTATTTTTTATTTTACTTGTTTTGCAATTTATACAAAGTAGCAAATTTATCTAGCATAATATTTTTTTTTATGAATCGATATCGTTTCAGATGTTGGTTTATTTTATTATATTATTCATTTTTTATGTTTCTTTCAATATTTTGTGTATTTATATGGATATATTTGTTTATGTATTTTATATATTTGTAATGTTTTTTTTTTTGAGTAACAAAAAATTATATGGAATTTATAATGCTAACTTTGCGTTCATCAGTTTGATTTTTTTCGGTTTCTGTTTAAGTATTTTTTTTTATTTAATTTTTTAATGAGCATAATCATAGGATTGGACCATTTTTTTATTTTTGCTTTGTTAATTTATTGATTTTGTTATAAGACAGTAAACGTGTTGGTTGTTTGTTTTGTTTTTGATTTTACTTAAACAGAGTTTTAATAAAATATTGTTGTTGTGTGTGTTTTGTATTTTGTTGTTTCATCGGAGTGTCGTATTTATTGTTTAAATCACTAAAAATAGTTTGCAATAATTGGATTTTTTTTTAAATATATATAGAAAATCATGTTGCATTTTTTTTTTTGGTTTTTATTATAAGAAAGAATGAACAAACTACAAGACTTGTAGAGCATTGTAGCTGAAGAACTTATCGATGGGTTTAATAAGAAAGTTTCCTATTTTTAAAATTTATTTTCATTATTGTTTATTTTTGTATTATGTTTAAGCGAAAATAAGCTTTACTGAAAAATGGAAATAAAAACATAAAGATATGAAGTGTGTTGAGATCAGGGCAAGAACATGACAGGTCTTTTCTTTCTTTCGAATTCACAAAGTTCAAAATAGGTAAGCGTTTGAGCAAGCACAAGCTATATCGCACAATTATTTAAAGTAAACTGTCTTTATTTACTATATTGAATCGAATGAAAAGATCCGTCAGATTTGACAATTTGTCTTCTTTAAGCGCGTCTAGAGCTCTTTTCGTCTCTTTGCGAAGGAGCTGAACAGGATTTCAGGAAGCAGCAGAATACAACATTGCTTTATTATATTCAAAGAATAACAACAGATATTACAAAGAGCACGAATATAATGCAGCGACAGCGAAACTGAGGTTCAAAGAGGATGCTCGTCCCAATGAACTCCCTGACTAATTATTAAATATAGCTGGATTGAAAGAACACCTATTAATTAATGATGGCAGTTATCCCGGTGAATATAAGACCTTTTTTGCCTATTATGAGAACGCATTAGACCCATTGTCAACAATCAGATTGGTCTATATTAGTGTTGTGTCAAAATCGATTAATTCACAAGCTCACGAGACATCAACGCTTCAGCGCTTTGTACACCAAAGGGACACTAGAGTTTAGGAATACCTAATTCTGTTTAGGGCACACTAGTGGAAAATGGGCTTAATGAAATAAATGTAAGCAATTGAAGGCGGCTAGCTACAGATCGTCATTTAGAAATTTCTTGGTTGATGCCTATTAAGAAACAAAAAACCAGATATAAAAATCTGGAGAATTTTTTTTATCATTGGCTTGAATTATTCTGAGAAACTTAATATGATAATTTTTTTTGTTGATCTTTCGCGGGTTTGCTTATGCATTGCGCGATGATTCACCTGTATTTAGCCATTATTCAAATTTATCAAGGACGAGCCTTTTGTTCTATTCTGTAGTAAAATTTTTTGTACCTTCTTTTCTCGAAATTTGAAAATAGATTTGTTTCGAACTTTAAACAGCGCTTCTTGAATATTTATTAATATTCGACTCGTGACCTGAACCCATGCAGAAGTTGTTTTAATGGAATAAGGAAAATAAATTTATGTAAAAAGTAATTTATTTATATGCAGTTAAAAATGTTATAGTACTCGTTGGAATTAATTTTTATATATTTGAAAAAAATAATTTCGACTTTATATATATATATATTTATTTATTTATATTTTGTTTAATAAAAATCGTAGACTGGCAGTTTTCATTATAAACTTGGATTTACATTTATATATAAATCATTTACTTTCTGTTTAAATCAACGTTTGAAAGAATTCAAGGTTTTTTTTTTGTTTTTCAAACAAACTCAAAAGTGGCTTGCTGCTCAATGAAAATTTGTTACAAATTAATAAATGTTAAATTTATCAAGAGGAGATGGTGACAAGCAAAATATATCGAAATGAGATTAAAGATCTAAGGAGAAGTACACATGAATAAGGCAATGATATAAATTCGATTTAATGCATTTATTTAAATATTATTCATACACAAATAAAAAAAACATTATTTTAATATTTAAGGATCTGTTAATATTATCAAAAGAGCAATTTTTTGTTTTGTCGAAAGCAAAAGAAGCGAAAGGTACGATTTGGTTTTAATATTATTTTTTTGGGGAATGACAACAAACTATATATAATGGTAAGCCTAAGAAAATAAAAACGCTAAAGCAAATATTAAAAAGGTTTTCCAGTCAGTCTGATTGACTCTTTCGAATAGATTTCAACAATGCAAAAGGAAATCTTTGCGCTCTGTGATGGTAAGAGACTTACAACGGTTTGTATGATGAAGTGACGGACAATACACGCATATAGCACAAATCCATTCCCACTCCCAGTTTTAAAGAGGTTACCTCAGCAATTAAAAGGCTCTTGAATAAGAAGGACGCCGAATCTGCTAGCAAACTTTTCACATAGGGTTGCGGTGTTATTTTGGCAGATCCTCCATGGTATTGAACGCTAAAAGTTAACTATGGAGGCTTGAACATTCACAAAGATTTAATTTCATTGGCATCATGGCAGCTTTAATAAAGCTCTGAAGCTGTGGTGCGAAATCTGTCAGTCTTTCAACCAACAGTCAATATAACAATTATGTAAACTCCAAGATGCAAGTCACATTCCAGGTATATTTATTTTGAGTACATTGATGGTTGCATGCTTATCATAGCTGCATTTTTAGATTAGAGCTTTCAAGATAGTTCACTCTGCAGTGAAGCAGAATACTCTGGCACCGTTGACTGGACTTATTTTTGTAAAGGGCTAATTTTTGTATATTTTCTGGAATCGATAGTGCTCAAACACAAACACTACAACTGACCTCTCATTCGAATTGAACCTTTCTAATATTTGCTAACAAGCCATTTTTCTTTTCTATTAAATAAAAACAAACTGAAAAACGTCACTAGTGTCGATTTTAAATTAAATTATATGAATAAAAGCTATAAAAAATTTCTGTATAATATAAACGAAAATAAAATAATTCTGTTTCTGTTGTTTTAATTGTTTTTCTTTTATTTGAATTTTGTTTTCGTTTTGGATAATAATTTTAATTGGATTTTTTTTTAATAAATATTATTTACAATAAAGATGAATTTAATTATCGTTAAGTATGAAGCGTTTATGTGAATTTGTTTTATTTCAAATATGTAATTTATTCGAAATAATATTAATGTATAAATAATGTTATTTAAATGTATACTATTTTTTTTTTGTTAATATTTATATTTGGTTTCATATTAATTATGTAGTTAATGTCTCTTCCTTAATGATTGGTTTTGTTTTCTCTTTTGTGGCTGATTTCTTTTTTTTTGATGATTTAATATTATATATACTTTAATAATATATAATTATTTATATACTTTTTATTGAAGGCATTTTTTAAACTATATTTATATAATTTTTTTTTTATTTTCTTTCTTATTTTAAATAGTTTAAGTATTTTATTTATTAACTTACATAATTTGAATACGATATCTAGTTTTTTTTGCTTTTTTTGTAGTTTTTTTTCTATCTTATATTTGTAGTTATTATTAAAAAGTTAGGTATGAAATTTTTTAAGTATTTTTTTCGAGTTTTTTTTGTTCTTTTATTTTTTTAATAATTTTTACCTAATATTTTGTTTGAATCATTTAAGACGAGTTCATGCTCGCTTAGTTAGTCCTGAAAATGACACCGATTACGAGTGTAAGGTGTGTGTGTATTTTTGTTTTGTTGTTAATCGTTCAGGGTGTTTGCTATTAATCATTGAATAAAATTGCATTTGTTCATTTTATTATTTGAATAACTAGTGTTAATTGTAATAATAAAATTCATAATCATATTAAAGTATCCTAAAATTTTTATTTTACATACCGCCATACAGAAAGGAACAGACCAAGCTATTCTGTATTATTTAATTTTTGGGTTTTAAGTATAAAATGTTGTCCTTTTTTCCATCTGGGATGTTTTTTTCATTGTCTAATGTAAGAATGCTATAAATTACAATTAATGGACTTTTGATATTTACAAATGTAGATGCGCCCTTCAGGTTTATGTGTTATGAGTATGGTTTGCATATTAATATTTCTTACGTAAGATAAAAAGTGCCATGGATTGATACAGACTAAAACGTTGTAAAAAAACGTAGCTTGCATTGGGGCATGAACATGCGTTTTAAAATGAAATGAATTGAAAATGACTTAGTCTTCTTTTGCTCATTTTCTTTATAAGAATATTCTTCAAAAGAAAAAGTACCTCTTGGTTTTTTAATATTTTTTGATAATCTCAAAGCTTTAATTTCATTTTTGGGAATGTTGTGTTAATCAACTTTATGGAATGTCTACAATTACAATAACCAAAGACAAAGAGTCTTGAAAAAAACGTATAATCTGGCTGCAAAAAAAAAGGAGTACCAATAATTTTTTACAAAAATTTCTTCCATTTTAGTCATCCTCTTCTCTTACGTAAGAAATCTTTCGTTAAGAATTAGAAAATATAAAATATTTTTTTTTTGAAGAAAACCATTATTAATGGTAAGCTTTTAAGAGATGTGAGACCGAGATGAAAAAATTTACGTAATATTCCTTTTATTTACTATTATTTTGCATTCTTTGTTGTATTTTGAATTAATGTTTTTTCTTTTATCTGCAGTACAATGTCGAAGCTCATTAAATGTACAGCAAATTTCTTTGAGTTATGTACAAATTGTTAAATTTTTTTTTCTCGATTTTTGTTCATTTTTTATGTTTTTTTTTGTTTGTCTGTTTAAGCTGGCCTATTTTCAAAGAGCGTTTTAAAAAAAAAATCAAATTAAATAAAATGGTTATCGATAAAAAATAAGTATAAATGTATTTTAACCGCTTCGTATCGCATCGTAACTTTGTGCGTTTGCTGTTGTTCTTTTAATTACATTTTCTATTTAATTTATTTGCTTGTTTATCTTTTTGTTTCTTGCTATGTTCATTAGAGGTTCATTCTATAGGTACATTAACTACAATATATAGATAGTAACATTAACTATTACTTTTTTCGTGTTTGTTTTGTGTTTTTTTTTTCTTGGATGTTTATGCTTAGAGTTATACATTTTTATTTCTTATTTTTGCTTATGATGCATTTTTAAATTTACCTATCTAATGGGTGAATGTGTAAAGCGAAAATAAATGTTTTTTTTTTGTTGTTTTTATAAATATTAAATATTACTATTTTTATTTTGCTAAAAAAAAAAATACTCTACCATATGTTGTCAACATAATTAAAATGTTTGAAATTTCTTTGGCGATTCATTGAAAAAAGTATTTATTGATTTATTAGTTTGTTTTTCTTGTTTTTATATTTCTGCTAAACTTTTATTTATATCTCTCTTTGGTATCATTTTGTTTGGTTAGAATTTTTCTAGTTAAATATTAAAAGAAAATAAATAGTTAAAGACAGTAACAATTAGTTAAATACGTTTTGCTTTTTTTCAATTAACAATCCATGCAAGATATATGTACGTATCTTTTGAAAATTTTCGTAAATAACGTGTTTTTCTCTCTCTCGTTGGTAACCATAATGATTAACAATAACGAAACAGTTAAGAACAAAAAATAAAAAACAACGAATGTGCTAGAATAAAGTTGTAATTGTATAGCATTAAAATAAAATTTCAAAATGCAAGTTTCAACGAACTCTTTACTTTTCCCATATTAAGGACAAACGCATATACTTTTATGTGAAGGTACTATTCTTTCCGTTTATATAGGTATATATCTTTATATATGAATTTCTATTACATTTAAGTTGTAAGTTAAAAAAACCAGCAGTTAAAACCAACTTGGAATAAATGTTCTTTTTCATTTCATTTAATTAATTTTGTTAAATATTTTTTTTTATATGCATATGTGTTGTTTCATTGGAGGGGAAACGTAAAAATCGTAAGCTATATTTTAAAGCTGTGGCAATATTATTTTGGGATATAATTTTCGCTATAATTCGTGTATTTTTCTTCTATGTGAGTTCCATTTTTGGTTACTAATAATTTCAGATTCCTTTACACTTACATTTTGTACAATTTTTAAATATTCTTGATACCGTGGCTTATAATGATATTTAAAAAAAAAATAAAGAAAATAAATAAATATATTTTGTTATTATTATTTGTAATGTGTTTTGTTTGTTGTTGTTGTTTTTTTTTCCTAGCGTATAAAACTTCGAACTTATTTTAGCGGATTGTAGAGAAAGATTGACTATTAATTAAATGTTTGTTTGATTTTTGTTTTGTTGTTGATTTCGCTGGTTGTGTTGTGTTATAAATGTTGTATTGCTAAACCCAGATCTGTTCCCTGCGGTCACGCCGTAGTCAAAGCCTTTGCTAGCACCAGTCTTCTTCGTCTGAATCCGAATGTCGTGTGTGTAGGCCACCTTTTGGCTTGTAACCATTTAAAACTGGCGAAGGCAGAACTCGTCCCGTTCGTCCCATTGCAAGAGCCTGTTCAAAGGACAGAGGTGCAATATATTCCAGTCTGTAAGAAGAGAATGTTGTAACATGTGTGTGAGAAATTAATTTTCACCCATCAGATTGGCCCGATATCCATGCATTATGGAGGAAAGAAATGGAGATGAGCACTGTGTGCTTGGATCAAAGATATGAACAAACGACGATGCTGATCGAATTTGGGTTTTCATCAATTTTTTTCTCATGTTTTTAAAAAAAAATAAAATAAAATGGAAAACAAATGTCCTTTTCATTTAATTGCAATAACAATCGCTTGTAGTTCAGGAGGACGGAGGGGAATTTCATCTAAGCAATTTCAATATTGAGGTGAGTCTGTGGGCTCTTAAGCTTTTTAAAATCTTTCCTCCTTCAACTGGTTTTGTCTGTAAACTAAGACTATGAAGGCTATAGCCGGGAACTAGTTGAAGAAATTGAAATTGTTATCTGTCGCAAGCTATGAAAATCGTAAAACCAAGTATGGAAAATTTAAAAATGAATTCGAAATGCAGCAAACAGACAGTATATGAAAGAAGCTTAAAGAGACAGACAGGTGAGTGCAAAGGAATGTGGAAGATGCACCGCGGAGTCATCGATAGACTCAAATCCAAGTTGGCTTACACCAGGGAAGTCTACTTAGTCCTTTGCTGTTTCTGATACCATGATTTAAAGGAAAAGTTACGGAAACCAAGGTGCATCGGTTAACGTTTCTTTAATGAGTACATGCTTTGAAGATCAGTGTTAAATTAATGGCTATCGTTTATCTTCTCGGGCCCATTCAAAACATTTATTTGAATTTTCAAATTATTTTCAACAATTGTGAAGCATCTAATTATAAGCAAACAATGACGACATCAACTATCGAACAGGAGTGGCAAAATAAGATTTAAGGAAGCCCTCACTTCAAAAAGTCCTATCTCAGTTGGAAACTGGAAGAGATGAAATGTCAATAAATGTTCCAGTTTGATCGCGTAAAAGAGGCAATCTTAAAAGCCCTGGATCACATAAATGCGGCAATACCACCATTTTATTGGCCTCAGCAACGAGCTGGCATAAGACCGATAAGCCTTCGATATTATTTTAAAGGCTTGCAGATTAAACAATAAGAGGATACCTGTAGAAATGCAGAGCATAACATTGCCTTACAGGATGAAGAAGGCACATTGATAAAATGGACCTCCATAGCCTCCACTGAATTGGAGATATAATTTGATCAGAAACACTGTGTAAAAAAAGAAATGGATTCACAAGGAAATGGAAGCAGATAATTAAGAACTCCTTGGGCAGGTTCAACGAAAGCTTGATAATAAATAAAAAGTGTGTAGTAAAAATAAAATAAAATTACATATTTGAATTAAGATGATTTTGTTTTCGCAAAAATGTTTTTTTACAAAACCATCCGATTTCAAAATTGTACTCAAAAACCCCTTTCATACCTTTCTCTTTCCAGCTCTCGCTCCCGATCACGTTCCCTTTCGTATAGCTCCCTCTCCCGATCTCGGTACTCATACCGCAGATCATATTCCCTCATTCGGTCTCTATAACGTTCCCGATCTCTATCGCGTTCCCTACTACTATAGTACATGTCTCTTGGATCCCGCAACAAGTCGCGGTGGTGAGGCAATGAGTGAACACTATGAGGTGTCGAGTGATGTGTCTGAATATAAATAAAATTAAATTTATTAGTTTTATTAAAAGATATTAAAATTTTTAAATTTTTTTAAATCATGTAAATCGTACATGCGTTGGACTTGCATTCAGTTTTGGAAAATTTATATTTGTTGGCTTCAACTGCAACGTTGATGGCTTGCACGGTGTCGGCGGTAGACGTCGGCCTGCTCCACCTCGTCTCGCTGCCAGTACGGGATAACTATGCTGCACATGTGTACCACCTTCGAATATGACAACAACCAAAAAAAAAACAAGAACATATTTCCAAATCAGATACAATCGCATCAAATGTAGTAAAAGGATATAAGATCATGAATGAGAGTGGCAAAAATTTAAAAAAGACCAGCTACAATGAGTTGAAAAATAAATTTAAACAAAAAAACAATATAAATAAAAGTTAATGTTTCGAAATTCGATACAAGGATACACTGAGATACTGAAAAAAATTTACATATACATATGTATATATATAATAAATTTGATATTTATATATATAGATAAAAAATGAGAGTGCGAAAGTACATGCTGATTGTTAAAATGTCAATAATGAAGTAGTTAATGTTATGTGAGTTAGAAGGTGTTTCAAATGTTGCTCCTGTTATGTGAAATATTGATAGAATGAGTAAAGAGTTAACATTGTATTTTTCCCCTTTCATGCGACCTTAATTATAAGAAAGGATACCTGCCATTAGTAAGTGTTACGTACAAACGAATATGAGAACAGAATCCTCGTATAACAAATCAATAAAAATATAAACACATAGATACATAAACACAAAAAGAAGAAGAAAAAAATGTTTGAGAGTAATGAAATGTAGTTTAACACAAATGAATTGGTGATTAAATTTTGTTTTTTTTTTTAACTGATTGTATGTAAGAGAATGTTTTATTTTTAATTTGTTTTTTTTTTTTTTGGAAAATATTTATCGAATTGTTTTTATCACATATTTTTTTTTTTAATATATGCTTTTTTTTTTGTAAGTCATTTGCAAAAGTACCCATTTCATCAATCCCAATACTAAGTCTATCTCTTTCACGCATCTCCTGAAGTCGAGCGGGACTTGGCGATCGTGATCTTTGACATAGACTTGTCGTCCCATATGTGGGATAAGGCAGGTGATTGCGCCTACTTCGAGATAAATGGCCACCATAACGAGAAGGTGAAGGCGAACGGGCCGGACTTGTCGATGCTGACCATGAACCTACAGTGGGGGGAAAGATATATATATCTAAATTTGTAGTTTCAGATTTTCTGTTGTTGTTTTATTTTTTCAATTTCTTTTTTTTTAGGTTTTTTTAATTATCTAGCCGCAAGACAGTGTTAAAGAAAGTGTGTTATTTTTGTTCTCTTTTTTTTAACGAAATATTAGAAGTTTTTTTTATTTTGGACAAAACAAAATATTTGAAATATTGAAATAGAACTCGAGAAGCAGTATATTTAATTTAAAAGTAATTAAAAATAAAAATAAAAACTATTTTAACATTAAATAAATAATAAATTTGGACAGTTGAACCTTTCTAGCAAAAAAAAAACAAAACATAACTGGGTCTTTTTACTTGAAAACTCAAATAAAGCAGATTTATTTTATAAATACAAAATACGTTTTTTTTTTTTACGAAACAAACAATAAGACATTAAAATCTTACTCTCACTTTAAATTCATCGCGAATGGGTGGACGAAATTTTTATTTTGAATAAAAAATCTAAGAATCTACTTTAACTAACTCTTAAACTTCTTTGGTTAAAGGGGTGATAAAAATGGTTTATTATACAAAAAGGACTAACCTATTTTTAGTTACATAAAAGTATACTATATATCTAGTATTTTCTTTACGAACGGGGATAAGTGTTTTTCTATTCCTTAAGTGGTTAATGTGCCAATTGCGTGTGAAGTTTTGAATCACACCTTTTCCAACTTTGTGAAACTCCCATGATTACGTGTATGTGCAAGGAAAGAGAAGTCAATATGTAAATAAATAATTGCAAGAACTTCCTTTTTGCGGTTTACCAAAATATGAACAAACAAATTCATAGGTTTACCCTCGTACTTATGTTTACAAAGCCAAACTATTTAAATCTTCCATACTTTCAAAGTTGTTGAATGTCGAACAAAATCCTGTGAATTAGGTTAAAGTTAATAGGTCGATATCAAAATCCTCCGTCCCGTTTCGGGTTCCACCCACGGAAGTGAGTTGAAACCAATTACACCTGAGTTTCTCAAACCACTACACATTCTTCTCCTAATTCTTCCGCTCGCTCTGTGCTACACGCATTATAAGAGTTCTTATATCCTCTTGAAGAGCGAGCAAATAATTAAAAAAAAAAAAAAAAAAAACTATTTAACGAAAACAGTCTAGACTATTTGAGGTCTCTAACAATCTGAAGATTGTTTTGCAGAAGATATGACGCCATCGAAAATTCGAAGAAGATGATGAAGACACAATCGATAGGTATAACATGAAAGAAGAGTTGATCTATCTCGAGACGATTTTTACTTCCTAAATGATCCTCTGTGAAGACTCAGTGGGAGCAGTCGGTGTGTTTTGGTTTCTCTGAAATTCCCAACTCCATGGATAAAATACGAGCTAAATTATGTCGAACGAGCAAGGTCATGGTGGTTTCTCCTTCGAGCACACATGTGGCCTATAAGAACCAAAGGACATTTGCTATTTTTAAATATAGTAAAGTATATGGTGAATTTTAAACAGATTTAAACAGTGATTTGATTGTTTCAAGAAGAGCCATTTTTTCCATTGCTTATTACACTTGAATACTGCTATGTCTAAATAGCTTAAGTCGATTGATTTAATTTTCACTCATATAGTTATGACTTTTCTACATTTTTACACAACTTTATATATATAGTCTCTCTCGAAAAAATATTGAGGCATCTTGTTAACACCTCTCTTGTCTTCAAGTTTTGAGCCAAGATGGTTCAAAATACTAAGCCCCAGTCGAAACTTGGGAAGTTTAACTTTTGAGTGAAAGAAAGTATTCTCTTTCTTCTGGTTAATAGTGTAAGTTCGGTCTTTGATGTGGATCACATCTTACCCGTTTTTGTGTACAGATTTGAATAGTTCCTGCCACGTAGATTTCGATCGATTGCTTATCATTGAAAATAAAAAATTACCCGTGATCAGAATATATAAATAATCCGCATGACTGACTATCTTTATGTCTTTTCTGTGAAAAGCTCTAGTATTTGGTTTGCAATGAGAAACCACGGCAGTGATGAAATTACTAAATTTTTGGGTGTTGTATCCAAATGGTTTAACTTTGAACGGAATCTTTTGCTATCAACTTCCCCTGTTTCAAGGCCTTGTTTACAGAATCAGTGAACGCATAGATCTTGCACCATGATTTGGTAAAACGATAAATAAAAAAAAAAGCGCATAGCAGGCCTTCAGGATGGTATAGCAAAACGAAAACCATTGAGACAACTTCAAAACGAAGTCCAGTGGATATAAACAGACTGGTTTAAAGCCTAATATACAGATGAGTTAAAATTAAAGGTCTTGCTGCAGTTAAGATGCTCCATAACTGTGTAGTCCAAACATGCAAGCAGGGGCCTCGCTCTATAATTGTCTAAGCATGTTTCTGGTGCATCATTGTTGCAGATCTCATCCGTAATAGTGCCCAAAATTTAAAGACAAGCTAAAGGAGATACTTCAGGTAATATAGAGAACATGGAAAAAAATCAAGCAGATCGATTTAATGTCTCGATTGGTGGCCAAATTGTGAGGATTGTTTGACGACAAGGAGTCCAAATTTGCATTTTAATCCCAAGCCTTTTTCTGTACAAGGCCTGCTTGATTTGGTCATTTGGTTTAATGCACGTTATTTTGATAAATCTATTTGATAGTAAAATCAAAAAAGAAAATGCATTGTCTAAAAGCATATTAAATTTAAAATCTTTTTTGGTTGATTTTTGATACAAAATTCAAACCACAAATTAAACTTCGTGTGTTCATTTTGCATATACGCATTTAATGAAAACAATTTGGATTCCATAGCTTTATTTGCGAGACGAAAACTTTGCGAACAACAGCAAATTGACAATTTAGAGTTTTACACTACATCGACTTCTTTGCGACTACATGAGGTTTTCTTCTCATCCAAATGAAGGCAATTTAACTGGTCAACATAGCCGCCGAAATGTGAAGGAATGTGCGAAAGATACAGCGAACTCTACAAGCTGCACAATGATAGCACGAATCTAGACCGTAAGCCAAAAATACGTCGGCTACAATGGCTTAGATTTTTTCGAATCTCTGCCACATCTAAAATTTAAAGTTTTAGGTCCTCATCGATGGCCTGTTAAGTAAGTTCAAAGCAACCCTATGTCATTTTACCCATTTTAATATCAAAACCTAATTTGTTAAATAATGCTACCGTTTCATGAATACCGACTTCTTTCGGACGGAGGTAATCACATGACTGAGACAATTTTTGACAACAATCGGAAAGTTTACAATTTTCAAGAAAGAATAGTCTTAGAAACAAATGCCTATGTTTGGATTATCCTGAAATTGATTTGTTGAAATTCTTATGAATTTGACAAACACATACCATATTCACGGGAGTCTCACAAAAAAACAAATAATTTTGTTGAAAAAAGAATATGTATTTTTTAATAAGTTACAAGGGGTTCTAACAAATACACTATGACACTAACCAATACAAATACATATATTTTGTGTAAAAGTGTTTCTATATACAATAAGATTGAATAAAATTGGAAGTGTTTTGTTTCAATGAAAACGTGAGAAATAATATTATTATTGAAATGTTTAGAAAAATAATAACAAACTTAAGAGATGTGTTGTTATCAAAAATACGAGTTTGTTTTGTTTGATTTTTTTTTTCTTGAATTGCGTGTGTTTATGTAAGTGTCTATTCTATTGAAATTCTAAACTATTCTACTTAATTAATAATTATTTTGAAATATGTTACAAATATTTGACACAACCAAAATAAATAATAAAACAATTAATCACGGAAGCAAATTTTTTAAAAGAAAAATTATTCAAGTAAAATAATTTACCTAAGGCATAAATTAATTAAAATCAAAATTAAGTTTAATTTTTTCAATGCAGAAACACCCTAAACCGCTTGCAATACGATTTTTTTTTTGAAGAGAAAATTTTATGAATCTTATGATTGATTATTTTAAGACACAATATGTGGTATACGCGAGGGTGTGAAAAAAGCGGTCAATTGCGGGTTGAACACGAACTCTAGGGATTGCATCCCACCGTCAAAGTATCACTTTATTTATTTTTTTTATTTTAAATTTCTCATAGTCTAATTCTTTGCGTAAAATTGAAGCGATTTTTAAACAACACGTTTTTAATAACGACTCTGTGGCAGACGAACGGAAGGACAGTGCAGTGAAATGTTGGCACCCTTGAGGTACGGAATCATTAGAAGGAAAACGATTTTGAAAATATTCTCCTGGATTGTTAGGACTCTATAGTCCTCAGAGGTTCCCCGAAAACTGAAAAATATCCTCAACCAAGACGGCTATTACTGTGATTTAGAACCAACAATGAACAATTTCGAAAATAAAAGAACTCTGGAAATATTACAACTGGCGAAATGTCTGCAAATCTCTGGAAGTGAGCAGTTGAAAACGAGGTTCATCAAACTCAGCATAAATCTACATCAAAGGTTTCGACTGCGTAGACTCGTTTACTTGAAGAAAAGGATTACACCAAAATGCTATTGAAAGGAATGGTCTTTCAATCAGGCAGATCGTAATATTTTTACTTATCCTCGCTTGACGAACATCATTTTTCTGAGACTTGAAATTTTTTTTACAAATTCAAAAAGTGGCCTCATAACGATTAACTATAGTAAAAATTTAAGAAACGTTTGCGTATTAAGAAAGTCTTCTTACCAACAAAATGGGTATTTATTCAAGACACATTGTGAGCAGTTTCTAAACGATCGGGATGGTACGTAAAGAAATTCTCGAAGCCACTCTAGAAGAACTTGGCATGACCCCAAAACGAACAAAAAAACAGCGAAAGTGGTTGCTTAACGAGCTAACCCTTATTGATGGTGAAGATGGCCTTTAAGGTTTGCGTGGGTGAAGGCAAGCTCAGCGAGAAGAATGTCTTCTAAATCTGTCCCATCTATATAGAAGTCAATCGTGATATATCCCAGCTTCGCCGTGCTTACAAGATTCTATCCACTGTGCTGTTTAAATGTCTGAGCATGTTTTGCAACATGGCTTTTTGCCTGCCAATAGATCAAAATGATACAAATCGAAGAAAAGAATCGCATACCAAAGTAATTGTCGGGATGCCGATCAAATAGTGGCGGTGTTCTGTTCGGTTGGAACTCAGAACTTCTGAACAATTATACACTTAATCCCGATTCCAACGAGGATATGAGTTATTGTATGAGCAGTGAAGAAGAGGAGTGGATCTATCTAGAGATTCATTGAGGCCATCGATACAACTTCGTTTATGCAAACAACTCAAACGAGAACTTCTAAATCGAAGGACAAAAATTGTTTTTTTTTAAAGTCTCGTTCTCTCTCTACTTTAAGACGATGATACCCTAGACAAAAGGGTAAATTTGAGAGTCCCCCTGAAAAAAAAAATACTGAACATACGGTCCAGTTATATACAATTGGAAGCTGTATATGCTGTACGAAGATGGTAGACAATGCTCCAGCAAAGAGTGTGTCCGACACACGAAAAAAATAAGGATTGAACATCCGTATCACAAAATCCCAGGAACTCGAAAGCTTTGTTAAGTAATGTTTGGATGTTCTCCAAGCGTTTTGTACAACAATGTAAAAATGTCAATTTTTTGAATTGTCTCAACCTGGCTGTAGTAGTAGACCACCCTGAAATGTCAATCCGTTTTTGTTTTGAAATTCGTACTCGATGAATCCATAGTGAGCAAACAATTATCCTCGTTATATTAATAAAACTATTGCTATGCACTTGTAGCTTGATTCTTGTGCAAAGAAGGTATTGAACTTCTTGTGTGGTGACACACTGTTTCCATATATCGACTGAGTTGTGTTTCGCAACTTGTTATACAACATTGAACACTTGTCTAGCTGTTTAATTCGGAAATAAATTATATTTTTTTTACATTTCCAAGTAATCATACACACATAAACAAATACTTAATAAAAAAAAGTGTTTATATTTTTCTAGCATGCTCCCAAGGAAGCTTAAACAATTAAGCATAAAATCGCAAAAAAAACACTGTATTAAAATCGGGGAAACAATTTACATTTAAATACTAAATCATTAAAAAATGTTGTTTTTTTAAATTTTCAGCAAATTAATATAAAATTTATTAAGAAATAAAATAAATCAGTTTACTTAAAAAAAAAAAAAACAAACAGCCTGTTTAGCATAGAGGTAGAATATTTAAATATTTTTTTTTTGTTTGTTTTTATTTTAATTTTTGAAAACAAAATTCAACTACTCGTTATAAGTATTTTTTGAATTACCTCTTGGATATCGAGTAGGGTGACCATAACTATGCCTAGGATGACGGGTCTCCTTGACCATCTCTACAACATTAGATACGGTATCGGAGAACCCAATATCATGATGTATATATTGATGACCTCGCCGTCTAGGACTTGGAGATCTGGCCAAAGGAGATCCGTTATGCCTACAAATGATATTCAAAAGGTATAATTTTTTTTTTGTTCAATATTTATGTATCAAAAATGTATTCCAATCATTCAAAGAACGTATTCGAAATACCTACCTTAGACTAGGTGACCGTCGATGGCCGTTCGTGTACGCGTGACCAGGATGCAAATGGCCAGCATCGCCCCCAGTTAACGATTCCTGAGAAGGGTGCCGCGATGGAACATCTTGTAGCTCCAACATCTACCGAGGTTCCACAATAAAAAATACATGTCAGTAAAATGAATAATAAATCACTTTTTATTTTAATATAAAATTAAACAATCCATTGATCAAATTTTTGAATTCCAATATGATTCTTAGCTTGTTCTAAATTATGCTGTTTTGGCAATTTTTTTAATTTTCTTATAAAGCACTTTGTTCTGTCCTTTTGTCCTATATTTATTGTTTTTTTGTTTTTTGTTTTATTTATTTAAAGTTGTTTAAAAACAAAATAATAAATGAAGCAAAACTCAAATAATTAATTTATTAAAATCATGCTTTATGTATGATCATAAGTATGTACACAATTGCTACATGCAAATGCAAGGATTTTTTAGCAAGTCTTTGTGCTAAATTTATCATGCTGAGTGCTTAAGATAAAGATCCAGTTCAAAAATATATTGTTTTTTAAGTTTGCAAATATTTTTTACAAACGACATTATTCTTACATTCATTGTACTTACCGTTGTGGTTATCTGACTTACGAACACTTATACAATATATCTCAAATTATTTACTTAAACAGAAAGACACAGATACATACTGGATTTATGGATAAAAAAATATTAAAATTATGAAACTAAAATTGTTAAAAAAAAATAAGGAAAAACATCAAAAACTAATGCGGGGATGATCCGAATGTAGTTCTTATATTCAGAACTATTGTAAAATTTCTGATTCATGTGGCTCAACTAAATGTCTTATTAGATTAAAGTAAATAAATGGTAAGTCTATACTAAGCATGGACCTACTCAGCTGTAAGGCCAACTGAAACTTGATTTGGATTTTTTGAATACGAATCTAAATTGTTTCTAGTAAAATAAAATATTTGTTAGTTCCGACTAAAGGATAAACAAATGTGGTAGAGTTCATATTTTGAAGTTAATATTATTATTCTTTCCAGGCTTCAGATACAAAAAGTAACCAAGTGTCACTATTGAACGTGCTGAGAGTGATATAAGGTTATCAAAAAATTCCATGGTGAACTTCAGATACGGAAACGAGCATTGTTTTCGAAAAGAAGATCTGATGTTAAAAGTCTTTAAAATATCAAGATCAACAATCTTAATTTGATATTAAAGTTTGAAAAAACAGGGAGTGGTTCTAAAATAAATTAAAACGTTGGTTATTTCGAAGTTGTCGTGATTTATGTTGACCTTGGAGAAAAGGCTCATAAGTGTAGAGAAATAGCTTGAAAAGATTAGATGATTTGTTCGTTTTTTTTGGGCGGACTTGAACTTTTTGCTCTTGGACTCCTTGTCCTAATGAATTAAAGAGTTGCCAAAACGTCAAGGAAATATAGTGGCAGATGAAGTTAAGGTTTTGGTTATTTAAATAAATGATACTCATGCAACTAAACGCCTTAAACGAAATTAAAATTCGCACTTTAAAGGAAAAATTAAATTTTAAAAGGTCTCGGTCGAAAGTAAGCCCCATATCAAGAGGTTATTCGATTCTGAACATTTGCACGCTATGGGAAAATTAGGTCGTATCAATTTGTTAATGTATGCGCTACAATCCATTCTGAGGATGTTTTGCTGACATGACATTTATACTCTCAGACAATTGTCGATACCTCGCAAATGATTGGCCATAAACAGCTAGATTTAAAGCTTTTTAGATAATTGATAAAAATCAAAATTATTGAATATTTCTTCTCTATTTAATACTTAAGTGAAACTGGTTTATTGAGCTAGAGTGCTGATAAGTTTTATGATCTAAAAAAGTCTTACAAAAAATTAATAAGTTTCGACTATCTGAGATTATTTATTTAAAACTTGAAGAAAAATATTGTTTTCATCTGAAAAAAATTACAGCTTTTAAAAACAAAACTAATGAAACGATTTATTTTATATAAGGCCTGTCAAAATGCTATCTGAAGATATATAAAAGCTAGTCTTTTAAGTTTTTGACTGGAAAAAGGCGTTTACAACAGAACAACAAAAACACCGATTATTATTATTTATTACTATAAATATGGGGTTATAAATTCTAAATATATATTATTATATATTTATAGATAGGTTTACTAATATATATATATATACTGAACATATCGACAAATCACATCGGGAAATTATATTTTGCGACTTTTTTGTTTTACCACTTTAAAGATTATCACCTTTTTGTTTCTGAAATTTCAAAAAAAAAAAATATGGAAGAGGTAATTTTTAAAATTAAAATTGTTTTTAGATAAAGAAAGTAAAATTGAAAATAAAAAAATAAGTAAAATGAAAATATGCGCATATAATTTATGTAAGTTTGATTCGTTGTGATTGCTTTATTTATATTTTACTTTGGGCTTGTTTTTTTCTATATATGTATCGGATAAGAGAATATTTAAGGAGCAAAGCAATATATGAAGAACTTTTTATTATTCAATTGAATTTCAAAATCACTTTTTTCCGGAATTTAAAAGGAGTCGTACTTCCTTAACTCCGATTTTATTTTTTAGAATTTCATTGTCCTACCAATGAAATGGAGCTATAATCTTCTCTGGTAGAGTCTTTTCCTCCAAATTAATAATTTTTAATGCCAGAAATGAAGAAGAACATCCACAGAATGATATTGAATGACCGTCCTTCCTATATTGACTGACTATTTTGTCAAACTTTTGGTGAAGTTTTATAAATATTTTCACTATCTATACCCATGGATGAGACATGGGTCCATTACTTAACAGCTGGAATGAAGAAACAGAAAAGACAGTGAACTGAAGTTAATAATCTTTAGACAAAGTTCTGGCCTCAATTTTTTGGGCTGAACGTGGAAGAATTACCACCCTCGCCAGACTACGCAGCCTCAGAAAATGTTTTTAAAATAAAAGGGCTCGATGGTAATTATTTCTCAACAATCAAGAGCTGGAGTCTGCAGTTCCATACGATTCACGTCGCACAGGTAGATCGATTTGCAGAGGTCGAAAAACTGAGACAAGGCTGTATTGAAATTGTAAATGAAAGCAACACAAATTCCCAGGCGCTTCATTATTGTGAAAATACACAAAAGGGTAACGATCAAATCGGAAGAAAAAACATAGTCAAAATAATAACTCTATGATTTCTAAAATGGTTAAGACAACGAAGCCAACGATTCTGGGTAATGTTAATTTAAGAACGTTTTCTGCGATAGAATGATTTTTTTATTTTAAATTTGGTTGTGTTCCAAAAGAAAAAGCAATCACTTAGAATAAACGATACAAATTAATACAATTATGTATAAAAAACTAAAGATTTTAAGTAATTATTAATTTTTTATTTTACCTAATTGATCGCTTTCGTATCGTACTCCGACGTGCTAATGTCGCCAAACTGTTATGATCAGCGTCGCCATTATTATTTGTGTGGTTACCATTATTATTATTACTATTATTATTATTATTATTAGCCAGTAAATGGGTTTGTGAATTTGCACCTTCGTTATTGTGCTCTAAACTAATGGAACCTGTTCGAGAGCCTCCCTTCTCTAGTGCAGCCATATCAAGCAAGCAATTGAAGAATGATTGTTTCTGTTTTTTTTTTTCGTGTCGTTTTATATGATTTAATTGAGGATTGATTTATAGTACATTTGAGCAATATTGTGAATTTTATGCAATTTTTTTTTTTAAGTGTTATTAGTGAGTATTTTACATATTTTTTTTTGTTTTTATTCGTATGCATCCAATGTTCCGGTTTGTTGGTCCGAGATGATCGAAATTGTTTTTTTTTAATTGTAAATGATTTTTTTTTTGTTTAATTTTTTAGCAAATGGTTGCAGTGAGCAAGAGCAAGAAAGATTCAGAAAAATCAAGCAAGAAAATTTGATATTTATTAAAATGCATTTTTTTTAACAAAAAAACAAAAAAGAAAAAATGATTATTTATGTAATACAAAAAAAAAATTAGCAAAAATTGTAAAACTATTTAAGGAGAAAATGTTAAACGTTTTTTTTTATATGTGTATATTAAATGTTGTCTTAGCTTATTAAAGCACGTCCTATTTATTTAAATGAGTATTTTTATATTTTTGTTTTTTTTTTCTTATTAAATGATTGTTAACTATTGACATGCAGAAACTAGCTAAACTGTTCTATGATGGTTATAATAAAGATGATCTATTCATAAAAACGGTTCTAAGAACTATGAGTATGGTTTTATAAAAAAGTTAATGTATTTTCCAGAAACCCATTCGAATGAAGTCAATTTTGATGATTGAGACGACATGATATATTTACAAAGGTTGTTTATTTTTATGTGCATATTTTCAAAGAGACAATGAAGCTTTGGACAAATGTACAAATGTGTGAAAGATATTTAAAAATTTTTTTTTTCAATACATAATTTATCGAATTGATTTCTGATACAATTAAAAATAAAATAATTTAAAAATTGTATTTTTTTTTATTTAAGAAACAAAAACTAAGGATTTTTTTTGGAAGAAATTAATTATTAGAAAGCTAGAAACTCAATTTGAAATAAAACATGCCAAGTAATGGAAAATTAAATAAATAATATGCATGCAAAATTAAGTTGCTAAATTATAGTTTTCGTTAAAAAAATTAAAAACGAAGTTTAAGTTTTTAAATATAGGACAACATTATGTATAATTGTTTTTATACTATTTCTAAATGGTTACGACTATTTAATTTATATAAATTTTTTGTTTAATATTTCAAATCTAATTTTATAATTCCCTAAATCACTTAAAACTAAGGTTAACATCTTAATAATATGAAATAGTAAACTCTAAAACTAAGACCATAGCATGAACTCTAAGGAACTCTAAAAGGCAGCAATTAATTAATGAGTATAAAATTTACTAACGAGCAATTAATTCACTACGTTATTTTTTTTCTTTTGTATCAATTGATTTGAAATAAGTTTTATCATTCCATCTGGTGCCAGAACTCATAAAAAGTAAAAAAAAAACTAAACAGAAAAATAGTTGGTTATTAATTCGGAAGTTATGTTCTTTAAATTTAAACTTGAATGAGAAGAGCAGACCATATTTTTTTTAGTATTGGGAAAGAGCAGCCATAAAATGTTAGGAAGGAGAGTACATCAACAGACTGTTTTAGAGTCTGTTAAGAAAAAGGTGAGTTAAGGTTCGCGGTAGAATTACATTATTTGGCCCAAAAGCAACCTTATTATGGACTTAATAAAACGCTTCATGGCAAAAACATGTCCTGTACTCAAGATCAGAGTCAAACTCTCAGGTTCCCGTGCTTACTCACCACAAACCGGTTGGTTATGGACATTAAATTTGTACAATTTCATGGACTTTTCCGATTTATTGGTTTTGGAAGAATCAGCAAATAATTTAAAGATTTTTCAAGCATTTAAATTATTTGTGACGATTGGGCAAAGTTTTAACACTTAAACACCTTGAAAGTATCTAAGCAAAAAAAAGGCTTTAGAACATTATAGTCTCCAGCTAACTATATGTTCGCAAGAAAAAATCCCATTAATATATTTTAAAATAAAAGCTTGTTTAGCGTTTGCTTCTTCTCTAGTCAGCTCTTCTTTCACATATAATTTTGTTAAAATTCTTTTAAATGTTTTTGTTTTTAATATAAACTTAAAAAAACAAGAACAGATATGTGCGCTAAAAATGTTCTGCAAACAATCATTATTATATGAAAAAATATTAAGCTGTTTCGTAATAAAGCGGCCAATTAATAAAAAAAAACAGCTCAGAGAGTTAAACAAAATTTGAAAAATATTTTTAATTTAACAAAAAAATAAACTAATATAAATTGTTTTGTGTAAATTTTTTCAAATGGATTGGATTCGCAGAAGCAAGCTTATTTCAGTAAATAAGTAATTGAATTTGTTTGCATTTCAATATTATTTACTCTTGAGGAGGGACTATTAGGAAAGACGTTGAGATAAAATTCTAATAAAATGGATTAACGTTTAAAGTCTATGCACGTTATATTGGTATTAAATGTCACATAGAAGAATTTCGAAGAGGATCAAAAAGGTTTAGTGGAAAACATAATCATTAGCGATAAATTTATGTAATTCAAATGCCAACAAATGAAGCGGGAAATATATATTAAGATTTTTTAAATGTTTTTGCGTAACTAAACATAAAAAGTGATTAGAAGATATATGTATAAACATTTTGAAAATATTTGCAAAGACATATACCGGCTGATCGGCAGCGGTAGGACTATTTTTCATAGCATCATCTTTCTTGGCCTTATGTTTATTGGACAACATTTTATTAGAAATTGCAAGTCGTTATTATGTGAATAAGAAAAGTAAATAAAAGAAAATTAATTTAAGAGAAAATGTGTTATTTTTGTATATATGTAAATGTCATAGAAAAATTAGTCTACTTAAATGTTAACAATTGAAAACCATAAAAAAAAATAAAGAAAATAGAAAAACAAACATCAATAATAACGATAATTATATTTAATACCTAAGTATTTGTGCAAGTTTTAACTTTGCTATGGTCATGAAACTTTTTACCTACAAACATCTTTTATTTTCATTTTACCAAAAAGGTTCTCGCTTTCAAAATAACACTTTTATTTAATTGTATAAATTTTAACAAAGCTAAGTAATACAAATTTTACTTTACTTAAAAAAAAAAAACGAATTAAAATTTCAAAAATACTAAATAAAAAACAATATATCGGAATTAATTAAGAAGAAACTCAAACAGAACACAATTATAATTGGTGCGACATAAAATACCTCCTTCCAATTCTGCATTTTTTTTTATAATCACACGTGAAATAAATTTAACAGAAAACGATTTAAGTGTTTACGACGTTACACGAAAATATATATTTGCTTAATTTATCAAATTGTGTTCAAAAATCCTATACTCTCAAAAACGTTGTTCAGTTATTTTTAAACAAATAAAAACAAAACCGTGTCTTAAAAATATTAACTAAATCTCAACTCAATTTTGTTACGATTGCAAGGAATGGGGAATATTGAGTCAGGAAATGCGCCCCTTCGAGTCTTAAGTCGCCTATGGCTTCGCGATATATTTATATCCAGTATTATCACTCAAATTCTGGTCTCCATCATGTAGACGCGGGTTTTTCTTGGGTGTACCTGCTCATATATGAGAGCTATGACGTAGCTGGAGTGAATGTACCCTTTTTAATCGTAGCCAGTTCAGACGGAGTGAAGTATTTCTTGCGACAATTTGCAGTTTTTTGGAATCACGGTCAAGTGGTCACAAAGAAAATTTGTATCGAATACACATTTCGTGGATAGGATATGTTGCGCCTTTATCCTTACAGATGTTTTCACTGGTCATGTTAGGGGATTCATTTTTAACTTAAGTAGCAATAAAAAGCATCAAATTTAAGATTCACATAAAAACTGATATTAAATTTGTAACTCGAAGCTTTAAATACGCTGTTGGAATTGGATTTGATGAGTCAGGTAAGAAAGCATAAATGAAAATTATTAAGAGTTTCGGAGAAGGAGCACTGAGGCACAATGCATGGATTCCCAGCTGCGTTTATCCTGAATAAGAGTCAGCCTTTTAAATATCATATGAAATATTTGTGACACATTTTGGGCGCAAACTAGGCTTCAGAAATCTTTCATAGGTTGTAAACACCCAATAAATTATATGTTTTAACGAATCACTTCATGGCTTACAAGTGAGAGACCTCGAAAATCAGAACCTGCTCTATGACAGAATTTACCAAATCGAAACTTAAAACGCTTCAATTTTTCTCTCAAACTAGTATGGAAAGCGAAATTGCTAGCCCAGAAGCAATCTGGAGTTAATATGATGGAAAAAACTCAAGCCCCTCTTATTACCTTGCAATCGTTTTTTTTTTTTTTGAAACAAAAAATCGATTTCCGAATTTTACTAAAAATAATAAAATTATATAACACATTTATTAACTTTGTCTACATATAATTTTGTAAATATAATTTTTGTATGGCTTTCCTGTTATAAGAACCAATATCTATTTCGTCACAAAGTTACGAATAAAGAACTCAATTCAAAAATAATATTTAATATTTTACATGTTTTCTTTTTTACAAAACCGAAAATAAAAAAACGAAACAAAAAATCGTGTTTCGCCAATACATATAAAATTAAATCGATTTACTTCTTTAATTTCTATTTGTTTGTAGAATGTGGTGTTACCTAAATAATATTGTGACAGGTCTAAACAATTATAACTTACCGGCATGCCAGAATCTATTTGGCCAAAACGCGTATTGCGCCAGGATTCTAATATAAGAAAACCAGCGTAAATCTTCCCAACTGATAGTTTTCCTTTGTTCAGTTGATCGCTTTTCGGCACCAACAAGTCGAGAACTTTTTTGGCCTGTAACGGCCATATGTGCGTTATGGTTTCTCTTAGTTCACTATCGGCCTGGTCCATTTCCTCAGCTGATAATAAAATATTTATAATTAATGTATTTTTAAAGAAATTTTTTTCCAAAAATATATATGTCGTAAAAAATCCCAGATTACAGACGAGAAGACCAGAAATGAGAACAAAAAATAGGCAGATTTTTATTGGTGGAACACGGGAATGGGATTCCTCCACGAAAAAAACTATTCGTTTGGAAAAAAAGCCATCAAATGCAGATCAAATATGTACACGAAGGGTTTCGTACTACTATACAATATACATACGAGTATAACACACGAATTCTTTTAACAATTTTAAATTTCACACTACCTTGTTATGGGGGGTACGAGTATTGTGTACGGAGAAGCTCCTTTATTTTTAACTTTATACTATTTTTATTTATTGTTATTATGGCAGCCATAGTTCCAAGTACCTATACAGCCCTCTTACAATCGGACGAACGGACAGCGGAGTCTAAATAAGTGTTTCAAACCAACCACACTTCATCAGTCGGCATTGACTGAAAAACCACTGTCTTTGGAGGTCAGCTCTACTGATTCTGCGGAGATTAATTTATATCCCTTTTTCCAAGAGCTCAGGGATGTAGGTTCTCTTCAAATAACGAATGTCTCCAGGAAACAAAGACCAAAACATGTGCCTTACGTGAAAACAGGCACATGGTTACATTTTGTAACAAAATGGTTTCTACATTTATTTGAATACGAAAAGTTAGAACGAAAACACAAAAGTGGCGATATCAAGTCTGGTAAAAACATCAAGGAAGTCTGATCTCTGAAAATGTGAGAAGAGTCGAACATTTTGAATTGGTTTACCGAGGAGTTACTATCATATGACTGAATCCAACACTACAAACAATTAGCACGCCAAGTCTGCAGCATCCGTATGTTGGATTGCCTAAGTGGTCTTTATTGATGAGCACCTGGAAAAGAGAGGTTAAGACTCAAACTTAACAGACAATATCAGAAGATTGAGAGAAACTTTCAAAGGAAAGATTCGGAGTAAAATTCGACCTAGAGCGCTATTTAAATAGGACAACACATCCGTACCCAAACCGAAAGTTTCGATGGCTGCCATTGGAGATGAGCGTCGCAGATTGCTCGAACATTCTAACAGTTGTTCAGAGCTGGCAACCAGCAATTTCTGTGTCTTTCTAGTCTCAGGAGAAAGAAATTTGAAGACAAGAGTGAAGCGACCACTGCAGAAGAATTTGATTCATATTTATTCCTGAAACAGCATCGATAACTCGAAAAGATATCGACTAAATAACTTGACTTCGACAGAGGTCAGATAAGAAAATCTTATGTTAACATCGTGTTCACATGAATATATTGTCCCCTTATCTATGTTGAAGAAAAAAACCTTCTGTCAGTTTTGGGATCACTTGGGTAAAATTGTTGTCATCGCAGATTCACAAGAGGTAAAAAGCTGAACTCAATATGCGTTTGCCGATTTAATGATCAACTGTCTGAAAAAAATGCGTTAATTTGTTTTTTACAGAACTAGGAAAGGAAAAAGTTTTTTTTAGAATATTTTTTTGGCTTTTTTTAAATGAACTTCGCGAAAACATCTCAATCAATACAATCACGCGAAGAATTTCTGTTTGTTTTCAGTGCAGAACGTTTAAAGTTCTGAAATATAATTTAGATGTTAAATTTGCAATCATACAAAACAAATGAAAGAAATATTAACAACTAGTTTTTGAAAAACTTCCCATACTAACGAAACTACATAAATTCAAATAAAATATTGAACAAACAAAACAAAATTACTACTTACCTGATCGCATTTTAATACTGAGATTTTCACGTATCAGTGCAAATAAGGTCGTTGTAAAATTCACTCTAAGTTCATCATCCAGCGGCATATTCATACGTATTAATTTTTTGTAGGCGAGGCGATTGGGACATTTGTTACCGAACCCCAACGGAGGATCCATGTTTTTTAACATATCATACATTTCTGTGTAGTGAATTTTACCCCTAGAAAAATTTAGCAATAGGATTGTTGTTTTTCAATCATCATTTTCGAGATATTTTTTTATTTTTCGGCCAGATAAAAACAAAAACACATTATTGTTTGACCATAATAAACAATAAAAAATTTAGTGAGAATAAAACGCTTAAATAACTTTATACAGCAATATACACACACACAACAAATGTACAATTACATTAACGATGAATGCAAATAACATATTTAAATGTTGAAAGAAATTATTCAAGTATTAGTAGTGTTTTTATTTTTTTAGATAACAGCTTTAAGTATGTGGTAGGAAGTTTTTAACGTTTGGTTTTTAGTTTAAGGGTAGAAGAGTTGTTTTCGAAAATAAAGCAAGATACAGTTTAAGAAAGTGTTTGTTTTTGGTTTTTTGCATACGCATTTAGGTTAGTTTTGATATGAAACAAATACGATCAAATAATAATCAATTTAATAGTTTAACATAGGCGTTGTGTTGACCTGAAGAAAAGTGCTTGTTTTTGCTTTTCTTTTTTTTTTATTTGTGGAACACAACGAACAAGTTTTTATATATATAGTATATATAAAAAAATAACAATTTAAAAACAAATAAAATAAAATAACACCAATTATTTTATTGAATTTTATAGCAAGCAGTTTAAGAATACAAAAATTATTTCTCTGGCAATAGTGCGAATGGCTGCAGTGTGGCTTTAACAATCTAAATGCTGACTCAAATGATTTGCAAAATTAATAATTTACTTATAGAACTTTTGAAATGAGCTAAGAGCTTCAACCGATTGAAGTCAATTGGTCTTGTGGTATATCTTACACTTAACTGTGGCTCTGTTGAATGGTGGAAAGCAGCAGATGAAGGGAACTTAAACTTTGCAAAATATATGAGTGATCATTTCGAAGGACCCTTAACTTCAAGGGAAAATTACTATCCTCATAATTGGCAGAGCGTGTAGTATGATTGGGTAAAGGATTGAAAAATAAAATGTACTTTGGTTTAAAACTTTACTTGATGGATCAAAGATAGAAACATTTACATGCACATGTCTTCTTTCACCCAGATATGCCTTGCGTCCTACTTGTAGGAGGGTAAAGAACACGTACCAACTCGAAAAAACAGTGTGGTTATAAACTTATTCTTCATGAAAAGAGATGTTTTAAATGTGTTCAATAAAAAAATGTGTGGTTTCACAGTTATATATTATTAAGATATTGCAATACGGAGAAATTGTCCGAATACGAAGAGATTGTAACAAACTATTTAAGGGTAGTCATAACCCTTTGAAAGATAGTAAAATATAAAAAAAGGCGTTGGCTCTGACGATGGATTGGTTGTTGTAGAGTTTGGCCACAAAAATAATACTTTTTTTTTATTAACAAGTTATTTAATTAACATGGTTATTTAAAAAAAAAAAAGAAATAACCTAGCTGCGGAGATAAGAATTTGTGTATATTCTCTTGGGTATTTTAATGCATGCAATAATACTTGTTGCGTCCTTCTTCAGGATATGATCCTGTTCGAAATAGACCACAGCGTAAAAAGTGGTTTCATTTTTAAAACAATAAATATAAAAATTATGTTAACGAATTCGAAGTAACTACTTTCCTGTTTGACTATTTTTTGAAAAGATTAAGCCCCATTCATGATTGATCAGTTAAAAAAGGCATACTATACAACCGAAATGAAGTCTGTCAAATTGACTTAAGCACAAATTATATAAAATTTTGCTACACATGAAATTGGAAATATTGAGTTTCGAAAACAAACAATAGCTCCATCTCCTACATGATCTGTGGTATTTGTCCAATCTCTTATATCAACTATTTACATTTTTGTTCCACCCCAATTTTGAAGATCTTTAGGTGGCGCTAGCCTACGTGGGGTGAATTTCAAGGTATTCATAAATGTCAGAAATATTTTATCACATCTGCACAGGTTGTAATTGGCGAAAGACGAAAAAACAAATTTCTGTGGCTTACTAAGGAACAAATTTAAGTTGAAGATTCTATAACCTCGGCATGAGAGGAATTCGCTGATGGCTCAGATAATCAGCAAAATCAGATTATTAGTTGGAAGGAATTAAGCATTTATGTAAGAAATAAAAACCTATCACTTATTGCCAGAGATTTAATCATAAACAAAAATTTTAATTCAAGCAATTTACAATTGTTAATATAAGTAAAAAATTTTAGCACATCGAATAATAAAAATAACGAAATATATAAAAAGAAAAACAATTAACAACAATAATTGTATTAAATTTGATAATTACGTCGCATTTGGATCATATTCAGCCCATATCCGAACAAATTCGTCCAAATGATGGGCACCCAGGATACTGGAATCACGTGTTAGATAATCAAAATTATCCATGATGACGGCGACAAACAAGTTTAACATCAGAAATGAACAAAAAAATATGAACGACACAAAATATGCATATGCCAATGTGGAACCACATGTCTCATCCCCTTTCTCCGCACGCTCATCACATGGCTTCCCTTTAAGGCACGCCAGCATAATGTTCGGCCACGCCTCGCCTGTTGCACATCTATAAACAAATATAGCTTTAGTAAATGTCTTTTAAAAAAATTTTATTTTAATATAATTTAAATAGTTTATTTTATTCTAAATATAGTGTAAGCTACAAAAACACCAAATCTTTTTATTTATATATAATAAGTTTAATTACATTTAAGGTTTTTTTTTGTTAAATATTGCTTACGAAAAAAAAACGTTTGATTTACTAAAAGGATATTATTTTTTTTTAATATTGTATATACAGAAATTGTAATTCCAAAAACGTCTAATAAGCACATTATACTTGTGACTTGTTTTAATATTTAAGTTGGTATCTTCAAATTGATTAAATCAATTATAATGAAAATATTTAATTTTTAACTAAATTAATATAAGTATATAAATTAATGCAACCAACTTCTAAAGGGGGTTCGTATAAAATCTACCAACAAATTTAACTAAATTAACTTTATGAAATTCTACGGGGGAATATTCAACATTTTATATTTTTGAACGTATGTATATAAGTTTTTTTTTTTATTATTTATTTTTAACACCTTTAGAGTTTAAACCAATTGCATTTTCCAACTTTTACTTCTGGTTGAGTGATAAATGTCATAATTCTTCTCGGGCAGTAGTTGCATGTAATTAAGGACAAGAAACAAGAGTGGAACAGTATGTTATCACCATGTGCTGTAATATGGTCTGGCCGTATATGTATTCGGGGACGAGGTTTCTGTAACTATCAGTTGTATTCACATAGATGGTTCAAGGTGAACCAGTTCCTTCGATATGTAAAACCATCAGCTTCAAAATATCCGCTTACTCACAAAAAAAATACGCGTGTTCTTGAGAATATAAAAAGTTTCACTCGATGAGATGTGGACAATGAGCCCCACAACTAATCCGCTTGGTACTCTCCACTGCTGTCTCAACTTCTAAGGCTGGTTATTGGCATTTGAACTCAGAGGAACGCATTGAGTCTCTCGATGGATTTTCAATGAACATCGGCTGCTTTTAATCCTCGAAATGAGATATCATCGAAAACGTGAAAAAAGCTGAAAAGATGCGACATCATACACAGGCTTACAATCCTCCAGTAAACAACAGAAAGGACAAAGACCAGCGGATCTATATGATGGATGGACCCTCAAAGAGATCTCTGACAACACCAAAAGTACATTTCTGCCTGTGAATAAAATACTACGAGCAAAGCGATTGTAAAATACCGATGGCACAAGGCCACATCTCTATCCATAAGGGAAAAAGATCGCGGAGGGTCAACAAATTATGAAAAAAAAATTGGTTTGGGTGCGAGAAGGCTTGCCCATACCATAAAAAAAAGTAGGTGCTGTTCTATTTGCCGCCACCAACAAATTTAATTTGTGTTTTGAAAACATCTTTCATTGCGCAGACAAATGCATTGTAAACAAAAAAAAAATAAGGGATATATTTGTTTTTGCATTTTTGAATCATTTAAAAAAAAGATCTCGAAACAACCTTAGGCGCTTTCATCCGCTTTTGTAAGTGTCCATGGATGTGGATGATGATGGTCTTATAGAGCGATACTTTACTTCGCCGAGATAGGACTTTACTCAATTATTTTCTTAGCCCAGCTGGGAACTGCTCAGAATATGATCTTTTTCTTTCTTTTCTAAATGGCTTGAAGAGGATTGCATTCAATCCAGTTATCTTTGGAGATTTTGTTGATTGTTACAAGGCCGATTTCGAGTGATTGTTTACTTTTATGTCTTTCCTTGAAAGACCTCTAGATTTTGTTTCGATACAAAAACTTCATCTTAAGATGATGTTGTTTATTTTTCAAAACCAATTGCCTCATCTTAATTTTAAGGCCCTTCCATGGGAACGTGGATGAAAAAATAGAGAAAGGGGCACATTGAAATTTGAAATGGACTCAACTTAAGACTGTTAAAGTCTTTAAGTAAGTCTTTAAAGTTCTTAACTAACTTAAGATAGTCAATTAGCTAATTGATAAACATTTTTGGAATTAAAATTGAACAAAAAAATAATTTTAGGAATTTGTTCGACGGCTGTGTATATATTTAAACATATTCTTTTATCTGATAAGGTGGTTGTAAACTACAAACTTAATTGATTTTAAACTCTTTAAATAGGAAAACTTAATTTATTTTAATTGAAGATAGTATCCCTTTTTTGACAGTGTTTTCGTCATAAAATTTAAGCCATCTTGTCAAACTTAACCAAGGGCTTTTCATGTTATCTTTATGCACACACGCTTCGAATGAAATCAATTTGGATTCGGTAGCTTGATTTGATCTCGAGTTAAGCTGAATGAAAGAATAGGCACATTCGTACGTACGTACGTACACACACACCACAGACATCTTTCTTAAAACAATGGAATCCGGTTACTGCGACTGACTGTAAAAATTTTGAATTTTGGACCGATTACAAAAACTTCCTGATGGGAAGTTAAAAATGTATAGACCACCGGCAGCGGGACATGTTCTGAAGTCATTTGGCCATTATAGAACGGACATCACAACTATCTATGGAATGGCAGAGACTGGAACGGGTAAAAAGCGAGAAGTCTTGAGCTTTGTGGATATACTATACTTAATAGAACTCGTTTCCCACACCACAACATCGACGAGCGATCCTGCTGGTATCCAGGTGAACAAACCGCCAACCAAATTGCTTATATGCGGTCGTCGCAGTTTTGGTGTCAGTTCTTCTCAGTTGTGAATTCGTCAATTACACCGCCTCTTCATACTACTGTGTCCAAAAAATAAGGTGACATTGTATTTATTTTGAAAATTCTTTATTTATTCTTCCAAATCAATTTCATCCCCTTCAAAGTAATCCCCTCCCGATGCAATGCACTTATGCCAACAGATTTTCCAATCTTTGAAACACTGGTTGTAGTCACTTTCCGGGATGGCCTTCAGTTCCGTCTTCGCTGCGACTTGAATCTCTTCTATCGTATCAAAACGGTGTCCCGGAGCGGTCTTTTGAGCTTGTTGAACAGCCAGAATTCGCACGGCGCCAGATCAGGTGAATACGGTGGTTGCGGAACGATATGGGTTGAGTTTTTGGCGAAATGATCACGAATTACGAGTGCGGTATGGGATGGTGCATTATCGTGGTGTAAAAACCAAGAATTGTCTTTCCACAATTCTGGACTTTTTAGGCGGATAGCGTTACGCAAACGACGCATAACGTTCAAATAATATTCCTTGTTGAGTGTTTGGCCGGTTGGAAGGAATTCATAAAGCACAACACCACGATAATCGAAGAAAACAGTCAACATGACCTTGATTTTTGAGCGACTTTGGCGCGGTTTTTTTGGTCTCGGCTCTCCTTTAGCACGATATACGCTCGATTGATCGGTTGTTTCGGGGTCGTAAGCATAGATCCAAGTCTCATCGCCAGTTATAATGCGTTTCATGACATCCTGGTAGTCGGAAAGCATTGTTTCACACACGCGACGCCTTTTTTCCAAAAAATTCAATGTTTTCGGTACCAGTCGAGATTTGACGCGCTTGAGGCCGAAAGCATCCTCACAAAACAAAGCAGCTCACAAGACGACGCGTATCTCAAACACTATGAATATATTTTGACATGAAATTTCACATAGATGTTACTGACAGTACTACCAACCTAAAAAGCAAGAAAAATTTCCAAATCCTTCGACGCGCGCAGTTTAAATTCATATGTCACCTTATTTTTTGGACACAGTAGTATATCCGGGATTATTATAGTGTCTACAAAGTTTCCGAGAGAGAATTTTGCTTCTCTGCCAATTTAACATTTTATAAGGCTCTTATCGCGCCAGCCATTCTGTGTGGCATCAAAAACGGAAGAATCGTTTTGAAAGGAAAATCTTTCACGAAGTTGGGGTATTATGGAGAAAGCCCAAGGAAGAGGTTCTAGAGGCTGTATAAAAATCTAGCCAGACGGGCCGCGTGGCTAGAACACACAGAGCGGTGTTTGAATCCACACAGATGGAACACCGCTGCGAAAAGAACACTTTACTTTCGGTGGCACACAAAGGTGGCAAGGAACCTCATATAACTTAGTGTACGTATTTGAAGGTAACTATCAGCCCGGAGAAACATGTTTGGCCCAACACACTTTTCGTTGTCATCAAATTTTCTGAATCTGACCTAGGTCTGAAATTTTATATTTAAATCCAAAATTAATCATGAGTACAAAACATCTGAAGGAGCAGGAGTTCAACAGACAACAAAAATCAAGAAACATTTTTTCAATCATTTTTTGGAGAGAAATATTTTGATTTTGATATGTTTTTATGATTTTTTTTAATCTTATAGATTTTTCAAAAACTTTCAAATTAAATGCAACCACTTGTCCAAGAAAAATATATTAATTTTTTATCATCTTTTCATTTTGTCTTATTCTAATAAATATTTTTAACAAAACGATTTTCGAAATAATTAAATTTCTACAAACAAAACCCAACAGGAGGGGAATTCGCTATGCAAGTTTATTTAACTTTTAATTTCTTACTCATTCCAAAGTAAATATTAAAACTGAAATAAAAAAATATAAATGTGGTTCTTAGTGCTTAGGGATGTGATAGACTTTCAATGAGGGCATAGAAGGGTACAGGCTTAGGTGAAGTGGGTATCAGCATCGTTGCACTGGGAATATCAACTGGGATACAAAAGTCTGCCTACGTCTTTATTTATTTTTATTTTCGTGAAGTTTGCTAACCAAACTGACACTACAGTGCAAGCGGAATTATTTTTTCTGGTTTTATTTAAAAAAATAATGATCGTTCATGGTTATGGGCGTGTTCGTGTGTTTTGTAATAAATGATGTGTTGTTAGAAAATTTAACATAAAAAATAAAAAACAAAAGAAAATGAATATAAATAATAAAATAATTGTAGATAACTTAGTGCATTTCGTTTAAAATTAAAATTAAAAATAAAAAAAATATTGTTTTGTATATTTATATTTGCTATTTGTTTTAAATGTTGAAATGTTTTTAACAATTTCCTATTTTCTTTTAAAGTCTAAATCTATTTCTTTCTATACCCGTTGAAATTTTGAGGATTTTTTTTCTATAAAAGAGAAATAACAAAATAATTGATATTCTTGATCTAACCGCCTATTGCGCTGCTTATATTCCTTTCAGATATTTTTTCGCTAAAACTATTGAAATTTGTAAAAAAAAATATATCAAAAACAAAACGGAAGTACATTTATTTTTTTTATATATATGTATGCTTGAAATTTATCGATTTAATTTTAATCATTTATTATTTTCTGCACAATATCTAAATAACTTTTGTCTTTTTTCACATTGTTTTCGTCTGTTTTGTGTTTTTTTTTTTTTGTTTAATTGGACAAGATTACATACCTGAACAGCAACATGACTCCTTGCACAAACGATTGGAAGTTGTTGTGTCTAGTTATTGACTGTTCCGGTGTACTTAGTTTGATATTTCCAAATACCTATTTGCAATGTAATAATGTTTTTTTTTCCATAAAAATTAATTTCAAAAATAAAACGGAACCAAAGTAAATCAAAAATATTTCGATTCAGTTAAATAAAAAATGTTTACATATTTTTTTTTGCATGATTTTAATTGAGTGAAAAATTAAATTAAAAAATAATAATAAACTTAAATATTTTCAAATGTTAATATATTTTATTTTTGAATATTTGTTTTCTTTTTGTGTAGTCTGCGATTCTCAAATATACATTGAAAGTGATGATTTTACAAGCTGTTTACAGTTGTTAAGGAATTTATTTATATATATATATTTTTTCAATATTTTAATTTTTGTTTTTGCTAAACTAAGAGATTATGTAAAAGGGTCAATGTTATATTTACGAAATATTTCATTAGCTCAAAACTATATTTATACAGATAAAATTTGTATATTTTCAAGTGTTGCTGTTTATGGAATACGCGGGGGATTTAAAAGCTTTGTAGTACAGTTCTGTTATTGTAGATCATAAATGCAAGGATTCTTTATTGGAACCTACAAACGGAGGGAGGACTTGCGAAAAGAACAACAACATTTATGTTACTTTGTCTTTGAAAGGGTGTGGGACTACCTTAAGCTAGATGAAAGGTGGCTAACTACAATAACATATGGAATTGATAATTTAATTTTTTTAGTTGAAACGAGTTCAAGTAGAAAAAAAAAAGAAAAATTATATTTATTTAACTTTAGGGAAATCACAACCATTCCATTAGAAATATTGAATATTGTAAATAATAATTAGTAAATTTTCCAAAAAATATAACAGTTAACATAAAAAGCATGCAATTAAGGTGGTAACGTTTGTCTAGTTTGATTATTTTATATCTAAGGTTTTTGTTTAAATATAGTATTTTTTTATTTATATATATCTTCAATAACAACGATAAGAAAATACTTAGACTAAGATTCTAGTTTATTCTGAATAAATTTTAACAACTTAAACAAAAGGAGCAATACAAAATATAAAACAAAATATGTAAGATATAAAATTTCTATAGTAAAGATTCTTGAGCCAAGAAAGTGATACAAATTTATGACAAAAAATAAACTAAGAAATGGAATAATTATTACTGTAGTTTCAGGCTACGAATTTCCGAGAATTTTTCCCTAGATCCTTTTTTTTTAAATGTTTGGCAAGCGCAGAAATAAGTGAAAATTTTTCGCTAGAAACGCGAAAAAAGTTAAGCAAGAGTTTGCATTGAAGCTGCACACCACATCATTTCAAAGAAAAAAGAGGACCTCAGCTAAATTTGCAACGCAAATGGAAAGAAAATACAGTCAATATTTTCAGATGATGGCTTTTTTTATCTGTAATGTAACAGTGAACTTTTTTCTCCAAACACTTTGGCGTTGGATTTTCATAGTATGAATGAGGCCTAATTTTTCACATTTTCTGCTAAAGTTAAGCTACGATCTCAACTGTAGGATGGTAATGTTGGTCTGAATAGAAAGCAGCTTGTCAAAAATGCACTGTGCTAAAACGGGTGGCATAAATGGTGTGAGAACTCGATTAAAATTTACGCTTAAAATAGGCTCAATTTGAAAATTGGAACAGCATAGCGTATTTGAAAACATCAATTACTGAAAGTTTTGGTACGGAAAAAGCTTGTGGCTCGAGTTTAAAGTTGTTGAAGAGTGCCTTAACTAGTTGATTGTGAAAAGGGTCGCCGACTTTAAAATTTAAAAGATTTACCCTCAATTAAAAGACTCTTCAGAAAAAGTCAAAAATATAAACCAACGTGCGTTTTCAGTGACAAAAAATAATTGTGTTTGTTTTTCAGAGTTTCAAAACTACGGATTAATCTATACGGCGCAGATGTTCTGGTAGGAAACATGCCTTAGTTCATTTGCTATGTCTGAGAAGCAGAAAACATCTACGGTGACTAGAAGATCATATATACGACTATAAATAAGCCCCATCTACAATAGAGCCTATTTTGTGTCTGCCAACAAATATCGAGGCATATCTTTGCTTAAGGTCGTTAACAAGACAAATGTATTTAATGTGACTGTAATGATCATAGTGAAAACTAGTAGGAAAAATTGGATTGAGTTTTTTACCGGACAAACTTCAACTGTAAAAGTTGAAATACTGAGCCAAACAGCTTACCGAAAAACCAACATTTTTATCATTCATTTAAATAAGGGTAAATGGGTAATCATGATAATCACCATTGCTACAGAATTCACAACTAAAATTTAATAACTAGTTTCTACTTTGTGAGTTAACTAAATTTAAATAGTTGTAAAAAAAGTACTCAGTTTTCTTGTAAACAAGATAAATAGAAAAGTTATCAAAATGAAATAAATATTAAAACCAAACAAACAATTAAAGGCAAAAAAGGATAAATTCAAAACATAGAACAAAAGAGTTATTATTTTTACTTTGCACATAATATAAGTATATAACTTATGTTATAAGTAATTTTTTTTTGTTTAATTACAATTAATAATACTTTAAATAATTACTTTTTCTTTCAATACTTGTTTTAATCAACATTTTTTACCGAAAAAGCAGCATGATTCCTCCAAAGAACGATTGAAAATTATTATGCCTGTTGAGCTGAGTATCCGGATCATATTTTATATTTCCAAAAACCTTTATTTTCGTATACACATTTATGTATAATATTTTTTTTTGTTTTGTTAATTTTACATTTAATAAAAAATATAAATAAATTGAAAGAAAAACAAAAATATATAAATCATAAATAGTTTGTTATGTTATAATTATTTTTTTTTTTTGCTAAACTATACAAAACTGTGTGTTAAGAGATCTAACACTAAGGATATATATTTAAATACTCTTTAAAATGCCATTAATTAAAAATTTTGAGTCATATAAGATTTGATTTCGTCTAAATAATTGTCACTAGGAATGAGTTCGAAAGAAATTAATGGCATCGTTGGCTAAGTTTTAAGTATATCTAGTTCTAGAGAGAAGAAATTAAAAGAATCAAGAGTAGTCCCTATCGGTTGGTTGTGGATGTGGCAAACCTATCCTAGTGTGAAGTTTTCATGTTTGTTAACTCTTTTTATATTTGTACCAATAAGAATCTTTCGTGTATAGTTTTGTGTAAAATACATATGTTCTCTTCAAAAATATATATAAATCTGTTGACCCTTTTAAGATTGTAACGAGTTAGATAAAAAAAACTTTATTAATTTTGTTTGGAAAATCAAAAATTAAATTTAAGAAAAGAAAATCAACAAAAATTAAACATAATTAATGTTAAAACAGAACATTGAGCTTAACTTTCAATTGCCGAGACTTACCTGCATGCCAATAATGGCATAAATAAAAAATAGCATTGCAATAAGCAAACAGACATATGGAAGTGCTTTGAACGATTGCACGAATGTCCATAGCAGGATTCGTATCGTGTATCCTTGCCGTAGTAGCTTTATTAGACGAGCCGCACGAAATAATCGCAGGAAGCCAACATTTATCGAATTCGACTGGAATGGTTTTAGATTTGAAAAATTAGTAAAAATATATTGAATACATTTTTTTAAGCTATATATGAAAAAAAAGAGAATATTACAAATATTTATTTTCTTTTAAGTATAAATATGTACACAGAAATATATATAAGAATAGTTTTGTTTTTAATAAGAAATTAAATCAAAATTGTTATCATTTACAAATTAAATAGAAGAAGGATAGTTAAATTTCATTTTGGGCATACAACACTTTCAAGCCATAGCATCAGCATCATTTGAAAATTTAAAAAAAATATATAAGTATTTACTACTAATTTATTCAATAGATAAAACCAAAATTGATTTAATGCTTTTTCGTTAGCAAGCAGTTTGAGAAAGGCACACAAAAATATTGAGAGATAAAATTATATTTCGAACCTAATATCATTCATTTTATTTTAACCTTGTAAAGATAAATATTTGGTGCTTTCTTAACTAAACAAATTTAATTTGCCGCAAAAGTGATTTGATACTCACTATTGTTATATGAAAAAAGGTAAGTTTTGTGTTTGAAAATATGTTACTATGTTTTTAAATAGCTTGGAAATGTTGTTTTACCAAAATAACATTAAAATTATTATAGTATCAAAAAAAACACAACATGAAATTATACAATTAAAACATTAAACACAAAAGCTATTAGCTAGAAAGTTTTCAAGTTAAATTAAAGTAAAAATTTAAAATTTAAAAAATAATATAAATAAAGGAATGAACGGTCTCTAGGAAATTATTCTATTTTCTTGTTATAAATAAAATTTCAAATTTCCAATGAGCCGATTCAAATAAAACAATTTCCCTTAAATAATAATACAAAAATTTATTTGTCAAATATCATTATTTTATTTGCTTTTACTTTTTAAAATTGTTGCTTCTTTTTTTTTGTTCTAATTTAAAATAAGCAAAATAAATAATGATTCTTATTTTGCAAATGTAAAATATTCATATATGTTAGAAAACCGTATGTTAAATAATTAATTAATGTCATGTTCTAAAAAAAATTAATGTTGAATATATAGTACTAATATGTTCTAAAAAGAATTGTCTATTACAGGGTTTTAACTAAACTAATTATAATTTTAGTTTCTAGATATACTTATAAACTAAAATACTAAAATATAGTGATTGAACTAAGTATTTTTACGTATGAACACTCCGAGACATCTGCTGAGAGAAAACCGTTTATAGTTTTCTTGATAAAAAGCAAAAGGCTTTACAGAAAAAACACCCAATAAGTGGAAGAGCCCAAGATTTTTATGAAAAGTGGTGATTGTTTTATTTCATTCCACAATCTTCCATCGCGATTTCAATGAATTATACGACAAGAAGATCTCAATTTTTTTTGGAATCCAAATCATTTTTGGAGCAAACAAAACGTTACCCAAAGAAGAAGTGCAAAGGTGAGGTGCACGATATCGGGGGCTGCAATACAGCCATTGTTTTATCAGCTACCATTAATATAACTCCCTCCAGAGAACTCAAAATTAAAATGATCGAATTTTACAGATCAATATACACGACATGCATTTCAAATTGCGGCTTGACGTTTTTGGGCATCTAGAGCCCTCAACTGATACAACGAAGACTGTTTTTCCATTTGGTTACTGGCCACATATTTTGGAGGATGCCGAATGAGGATGACTGCAATCGCAAATTGCTGTTAAAATTTCTTGTGCCCGAATCAGGTCAATTAGGACGTGGCACACAGACTACGTGGTTTCAACAAGGCAGTGACACATAACTCATTCTACAAAGCAAATTTTTATGTCGACAAAAGCTGATGACTTCATCTGCTCCTTGGTATTTCCTGGTACGATCCTCTCAGTTTCTTCTCATGAAGGGATTTGAACAACAATTCTCGACTTTAGTAGTATCCTTGGAGAGTTGATTGTTAGTATCTGCATTAACAAGCACGACTTGTGTTTTTACAACGAGAAAGTATCTTTCTAAATTTTGAAACCTGGAACAAACATGATTTTCCTTTACTTCGAATATATTCTTTTTTTACTATTTCGTTCTTTTCTGTTTTCCATTTCATTCCGATAGTTAGACTCCCTTGCAGATATTTCGGAGTGTTTAACAAATAGTCAAAATACAAAAGAAAATCAAAACCAGTTTAAAAAGACGAGATAAATGAACACGTCCTGCTTAAATGGATGTCCATATCTCATAAGCTTCTTCCAAACTCTCTTAGAAGTGTGTCAAGTAAATAGATTTCTTTTTTGTGTTTTTGGTTTCAAAGACGATAGAAAAATACTACAGAAAAAAAGGGATAACAGGGATTTTAATTTTGACCAACACGTCGAATTTTCAACGAATCGACGAACCTCTAAAGAGAAACAAAGTCGGTATTTTCCAAAAAAAAATTAACGTCTACGAAAAGATGGACAGAAGACACATCGAGGTGAATCAAAAAGTAATGTGATTTTATACACAGAAATATAGAAGACACGATACACTTTTTTTTGGTTCGTTTAACAATAAAATCCATTATTTGGGGAACGAGGTAAAGCTTTCACTACTTTTAAGCATTTGTATACAGATTTTTTTTTTTAAATTCGATTTAAAAGACAGATTAAGTAAAGTAATTGCGACTAAAGTACAAGTATTTATCTAATAGCAAAATGGTATGATTTATTAAAATAAAATTTAACATTTGAAAATACAAATACATTTTAATTCATTACTGAGTTTTAAAAAATTACTGTTTTTTTTTTTCGTTAATATTACTTTTCTTTTTTTTTACTTACGTCCTGATGATGGTCGAAATTGGATTTTTGTTTGTATTTTTTTTTAATTCAGATTTCGAGTTTTTTTTTGAATGTGATTAATTTTTTGATATTGAATTCAGTTCGATGTTTTATTTTGGAGTGATGTGTGTGGTTGTACGAGATAAATAAGATATTTTTTTATGATGAAATAGACAGTTTAGAGCAGTTTTTTTTTGGTTTTTGGTAACATCGCAAGCAATTTAGCATTCACATTCGACATATGTGTATATTTATATATTTCGGTTAACAGAAGAAGTTGGTATAGTCACGGGCATCATCAATTAAGAAATTTTGTTTATATCATTCAATAGTATATTTTAGGATTTTTAGTTTATGTGTTTTTTTTTTTGTTTTTGCAAAAAAGAAGAAGAAATAAATGCATTAATCAGATTTGATAAGAATCGATATATTTTGAAATGGCATTTCATAACAAAGAACAAATGTATGAGCGACAACATCCAAAAATATTCTACTACGAAATTTTGCCAACAAATTTTAACATTCTATTGGACGAAGGACGATCAGAAGCTCTGGGAGTAGCAAGAAGATTATTTTTTTTTCTTGAATTAACAAGTTCGCAAGGGAATAAACGTTTTTTTTTCTAATAACTAAAATATGTAACTCAGGCTTTATTCACTACAAGGGAGTATCTAGGGGAAAAGAAGCAGTTATCGGTTTTGTCAAAGGGAATGCTTCGCTAATTGGATATTATTCTAAAGAGACTACTTAAAATTCACTAAACAATGATGTGATAACCCATCACATTTTACTTTTTGATTATATCTATAATTTTTTTTTAATTATAACAAAAAATTTTTATTACACTTAAAATAAAAACGAAAAGACAATAATGGAACTTAAAAAAAAAGTTGTATAAAATGACTGTTTGTGTTGATTATGTTTGGTTTAAGTTTGTTGGTTATGGAGAGTATGAGCTAAAACGTTATAAAACACTCTTTAACTAAAAAAAGAAAAGAAATTAGAATAAATTTATATAAAAATTTCGATATTAATGCTGAAATTCATCTCTTGATTATAAAAGCATTTGTTTTGCAAAGCTCTAATGCAGAAAAATGAGTCCTTCTATGTTCTTTAAAAAAACTACTCTTCTATTGAACCAATTTAAGAGAAATCTTGGAAAGCAAAGGTACAAGACACAATTTTAGATCACAAGCTGCACTTGTTGCGTACCTTATACTTTTTTTTTTGTATAAAGACATTTGTCTGAAAAGCTGAGTGAATTGACGTTTTGTAAACAAAAAATACCTTCTTATACTACGACAAAATATGGCGAAGCATCTTTTACAAACATACAAAATATCTTAACACTGTAACATAATAAAGAAAGAACAGGTAAAGCACACATAGGCCTATCCTTATTCAAGCAACGAGTATAATAGGCCTGTACCGGAAGCTTCAGTAAATATTTACCTAAGCTGCTTAAACTCAGAACGAGAGCGTTCGCCAAAGTTTATTTTTAAAGCCAGTAGTCAGCTTCTCTCTTGATTGCTGAGTAGTATGGAAAAGTTTTTTTTACAAGCGAGAAAATTTCGTTCGTTCTTCATGATAGTAGATGGCTGCAGGCTGCATAAACATTATTGGAGATATTTGAAGGTAGTTTCACTTATGATGAGAGCTTAGAGGCATTTAAAGATCTAGGATCAATATGCCTTTAACATAGTTCATAGAAAAAATGTTTAACGAACTTGAAATAGGAAGAACAAAAATATATCAACCAGCAGTTTCCATGGAGAAATCAATGTAAAAACGGGTCTAAAAAGCGATGGAGCCAATAAGGTTCATTCAGCATAGCAAGATTAACTGCGGATCTCTAACTCTCAAGTGATTTCGTCAATTGAAGTATCAGGCATAATTACCAGTCATCATCCTCTTGACGACGAACGGGATATCTCACAATGGCTTCCAAGATTTTTTCAGAATCAAGAAAAAAAAATCCGTGATCTTCCGGTCACCTGAAAACGTACGGCATCCCGTGACAACAGAACCATCGAAACGATAAGCTCAGGTAACTCATACCAGAGTACTTATGGCGTTGGCACTTATCTCTTTGAGGTCAATCCCAAAACATGGGAATAAAAACACAACAAAGGGGAGCCATGCTTACCTAGAATATAAGGAAGACATTGGCTGCATATTGTTCTCAGAGGAGCAGAATCAACCACATCGTACGGTTATAATAAAGGAGAGATCCTACGAGCCCCGTCAAAATAGCAACGAAAAGCAATGTTAAAATGCTATATCGGAAAACAGTCGATTTAAGAATACCTAGATCACAGCGCAAATACCATTTGATCGGGCTCAATAAAGAAGTGGTCTGTGACCTAGCAAAATTTACCAAAACACGACTGAAAACCTTCCACATGAAAATGAATTGTATATGAATATTTTTAACAGAAATTTCACACGATTTCAACCTATAAAAAGTGGCAGGCACTATAAAAGACAACCGCATTCCTAAAAGAAAAGAAGAGTCTATTATAAATCCGCGTTATAAATAAAATCGGAATCAATTGGTAAGACGGTTAAACAAGAAAGTGGCCACTATGACCAGTGCTGCTTATGCGATTTACTAAAAAAAATTTTTTGTCAAAAAGCATGGATTTAACGTCTTAAATCATATGCTTTGTCAAATTGCAATAAATGTAAGCCTTGGACGAGTGTAAAAACAAACTGATATCAGCGTTCAGTGATCCTTCGGACTAAATCTAGGACTATTTGTGGAAATTTCATATGCTGTATACCATAATTCAAAATCTCGTTAAAAGATATAGAGGGCGGTTTTTCGTCCATCCAAAGTGCCTTAACATTTTAATACTTAAATATAAATATCCGCTAAATCTTATATGGTTATGAAGTCCAGAAATCTGCGGGGGAAACCAAGCCGGAGCGATAAAAGCGATTTCAGGAACGCACCCTTAATTTACCCCTTTTTTCCAGTCTTTTATATTGAATGGAACAGCTTTACCAGTGGACCAAGAATACGACCCGACTCTTAGGTTTTTGAAACCGAAAACTACTTACTTACTTATATATACATTTTTTTTTGTTTAAATCGATTCTGCGTCCGAAAACGTTGTTTTTGACGCACTCAAGCGATGAACTTCAGTATCTACATAAAAAATTATCTAATTTATTAAATTTCAATGCCTGACGTTCAGTTTCTAATTAATCTTCCATCAAACTAATCTGATTTTAAATAACATGCCATTTTTTAAAACTACCCATTTTTGACTTATAGTAAAGCGAAATGAAGAAAGTCACTTCTAAGAAAAAATCGTTGGCAGTGTGCTAAATTTTTTTATTTAAAATATTAACGTGATAAAATTATAAATGATAATTTAAAAAATAAGCAAAAACAAAGAAGAATATAAAAATATTTTAGAACACACACAGTGAAATTTTGCATATTTGCAGACAAGGCACATAAAAAAGAAAACACTTTCTAGAAAGTGTGCAGCGCTGACTCCTTCTAGGAACACTTCCATTTTATTGAACAACTCTCAAGTAAGCTAGTTTTACTTTAAGCAACTAAATTTAGTTTTATTTTTTTAAATCTATTGGACTTATTTCTTTTCAAAAAAGACATTGTAGAAGCAAAATATGAAACAATATGTTTGTTGTTTTTTTTTGCGATTACTTACAGATGCTGCGGTTGGCTGTGTTATGAAAGATGAATGTAGCGATGATGGTTGTAATTATATATTATTCAAATTCAAGCCAATTTTCGATTGAGAACATTTTAAAAGTATATTAAAATTTTGATTGAAATTTAAATTGTGTATATTGTTATTATTGTTTTTTTTTTTATTGAGATGTGGATTGAGTGAATAGTGCATTGTATCCGTACGTTTTACACATATGAATATGAAATTAAAAGAAAAAGTAAGAAAAAATATATTCATGTGAGTTTAAATCATATAAACATTAAAATCAATTTGTTGGTGCTTTCTTTTTTGTCATATTATTCACAAATCCTAAGATGGGTTCGCACTCAAGTTTAGAACAAGGAGAGAAGCAGTTTTTTTTTCAATTATAATAATATTTATATATTTGCATTTTTTTTTGTAATCAGTGACTACTTAGATAAAATTTACGTAATATAACTTAACATACATAAACCTATTGCATTCACAAATAGGTTTATATTCTATAGAAGCGTTCATTTCATTTCAGTTCAACTTATGAATATGACTTGTAACTTAAGAAAAAAGTTCATTCAAGATATTTGTATCAATAATTTAAATCAATTTTTCCTTCCTCATATTATATTATATAAATTAAAAAAAAATATAAGATTGGGATCTTGGAACGAAATTTCATCTTACTCGGAGTAAGTCGCAGAAACCTCTTCCCGATCAGACAGACAGATTCTTGATGAGAAGATACATAGGTTTAGATATTAGAAAAATATTATTATAAGTTTAACCGAATATACAAAATCGTCAGATTTTTTTAAATTTTCACGGGGCTATCAAATTTAAGAGCTTAAGATAAACCAGATCACAGGCTAAACGATGAATCAAGTTCTCGAAAAATCGTCTTCAGTCTTGTAAATGGCGGCAACGGTTAGTTTTGATATTATTAAAGTAAACATCGACAAGCCAGAAAGCCACGTGCGATTCAAAAAGTGCCATTACATCAAGATCGGGCCTCATGTTTGCGAGGAGGCTGTGGCTCATAATTAATAAATTATAACTGATCTATTGCCATTCCAATGAGACTGCTGAATCTTTGACTCACCTCAAGCTACGATGGACATTTTGACAGATGAATTTTCGGGTCTCCTAAAGTCATATTTTGACCATAGTCACTTTCCGATAAGTTCATCAGATTTTAAATATCCGCAATTCTTTATTTGATTTCCTTTTTTTAAGTTATGGCTAAAAACGGTGGAGGCTTTAAAAAAAGTATGAGACAAGATTGCGAGAAATTATTGGACGAGATGCTCCCCAAGATGGACGATTGAAAATTCATTTATTCATTCAGATTCATTCACTGAATCAATGCCAACTTCTAAATCGAAATTTACATAAAAAAATGAATAATATCGCTTCTTTTTCAAAAAAAAAAAGCGAAACAACATGTGGCAAGCTGTAGCGCGTCACCTGAATTAGAGAATGCGGATTAAATTTCGGCAGCAGGATACGATAAGCCGGTTTAACGTCAGCAAATATATGTAAACAGAATACACTATAAAACAGTTCAACAAACTTTGGCAGCTAAACCCGCAGCATTAATTTGTGTTTAAAGTGTATAAATCAGTATAACTCAGATAAAAAATATATCTGTGGACATTTTTCTATTTCGGGAAAAAAAATGATCGGAAATTTTGATAGTTCAAGAGCATCGCCAATCTAAAAATAAAAACTTTCTTTCTTTTGCCTTTCAGGAAAATGGGTGTTTTGAAATTCTCCGATTCTGTAAATAAGGACCACGAATAACGAACTACAAGTTTAAATCAAACCAAAGCTATGCAATCAAAATAAAGTGAAAACAATCATTGGATTTGAAGGTTAATATAAGAGAGCCTTAATTTTTCTTTTATCTGATGAACAAGAGTGAGCCTCTTCCCTTGGAATACGAATATAAATCAGAAGAAACTAAAATACGAGATGCAAGGAAGCTCAGGGAATTTAACACCAAAACGACGACTTTTAACTACCGATAATAAAAGGAGTCCTTACCGGGCACTTTTACTTATGCAGAGGCTGCAGTTATGAGAATCTAGAATCTTTCCAATATTTGCTCTGTGATTGCTTATCACTTGCAGGGAAAAGAAGATAATTCCTAGGAGAGCACTTTTTTATAGAAGTGGATGACTTAAGCGGTGTTGAACTGAAAAACCTCCTAAGATTCATAGGTAGATCTGGCTGGTTTTCCGACTACAGAAGGTCACACAGTGTTATATTACACGCTAGCACAATGGATTCAAAAAGTTGGTCTTAGCGAGCCAGAATCCGTAAGTGCACTCTATTACCTACCTAAGAGTACCTCCCGATTAGAAGGAAAGGCATCCTCAGACCACTTGGACTAAGAGTACGGAACCAGTATTAAGATACTAATGCTTAAATAAAAATCTGTGGAGAAAATAAAGTTGGAACAACGGTAGAAAAGAATAGCTTCCACCATGAATGACAATATACGAATCAGATTTCAAGGCAGCTAATAAAACGATGGTTGACAACAATGGTCTTCAAATAAATTATGCAAGTATGCGATGCACCACGATATTCGACGCTTGAACCTCCCAACATATGGAACACCTCCTTGAAAGCATAAAAAACAATGATAGGTAACTCTCAAAGGTCGAAGTCCGTCTCTCCGTAACCTGACCTTAAGTTACCGCCTTATGGCTTAGATACGAGTTGCTGCCCAATACTAAATTCACATCCTATATTCAGCTACTTAAGGATATCATCCTGGACATAAAAATAATACATATTTGTTTAAACGGCTCTGGTTACATATTGAAGAGCCCCCAGTACATTCAGCTTCATCGGTAACAACCTAGATACGTTCATTTTGAGGCTCCTCATCCAAAGTATCCGTTTTCAAAAGTAAACCAAGCGTAAGAAGCCAATACTATTCGTTATTAAAATACTTTGCATCGTCTGAATAATTCCAAACCTCCTTTTAACCAGGCGTGTTACAATTCTTATTTACAGTACACTCCGAAGGTATTTGTACAAAAAACTAAATCAATAATAAAATAAATTAAAAATAAATTTTGTTTTAACACGTTTCTGTTTATATTGATACAAATATCTGTTTTGCATTTGAAAAAAAATCAAAAAAAAAAACTATTACTATTTAAATGTACTAGAGAGCTAATGAGCAATGAAATTTTGTATGTTTCATAAAATGTTGTGTGTGAGGTGTTGTACTTACATCGTGCTGGTGTTTGTTTGATTGTTGTTGTAGTTGTTTACCAGGAAAGAGTTTTGAGTTTTGATCGGTTTGTTTGTTTTTTTTTTTTTTTTTTATTTCAAACAAAAATTTGCATTCAATGAATTTGTTTTTTTGTTTGTATTTTATTATTTGATTTTTTTTTATTTTAGTTTTTAATTTTGTGTTTTTTTGTTGTGTGATTATGTGTAAATTTTTTGACCCCATTTTCGTAATCGTATCAAATCAAATCAAGTATGAAAAAAAAGGAAAATTAAAAGAAAATATATTTTCATTAATAAATTGCTTTCAAATAATTGCATATATATTTATTCATTTTTAAATAATTTTTTTTATTGTATATGAAAACAGAAAAAAAGTTGATGTATTTGTTTGGTTTTATGTTTTATGGAATAATTTATAAGAAACTCAGCATTGCCTTAGAATGGTGCTATGTTCGTGAATACCTAAGTTTTTTAGTTTTTCAACTCATTCATATATTTTCAGGTAATTGCTTAAAAACTGTTTTAAATTAATTAATTATATTATTCTATCTTTCAAGTGTTGCAAAAAAGAAATTCTATGTTATATAAAGTTTTTAAGAAAAACAAAATATATATATTTTTTTTATGCAACTTGAGTATATATTTTATTGTATATAGGTCTCTTGTTTGAATTGCAACATTATGTATAAATCTATTTAAAACTGAGAAAAAAAATATTTATGACTTTCTTAATGCTAAAAAGACTATAAAATATTATTTTTTCTTTTTAAATTATTTTGTGTATTATCAACCAAAATACGTGTACTGTTGGATAAAAGTAAAATTTATAGATTAATTATTATTTACCCCGAATTCCATCCATAACGCATCAATGATACTGCCGACGACAGTTATCAAATCGAAGATGTTCCATGGATCCTTAAAGAAATTCTATTCGAAAGAAATATTACAATTTTAATATAAACAATGAAAGCAGATTAAGTTGATAGACATTTAGAATATATTTCACATAATGCTGAAACTTACAAATGCCACAGTTTTCTTTATTTCAATTTACAATTATGACTTTTTTGGCCCGTAGCATGTTTTTTTTTTGTGGTAAATAATAATTATTTAGAAAAAGACATTGCAATGCAACAGAAGAAACAGAAATCAAAAACGCATGTAAAGAATTTAGCAAACCTAGATTAGCTATTAAAAGAAGAGTTCAGTTATCAGTTTGGATACTTTGAGATTAGACAACTAAAGGATGTTGAAGAGCTTTTATTACAAAAGGGCTTTTCGGTTTGTGTGAATTGGAGTTAATAGAAATGTTGCAAGATGTGGTTGGCCCCATATTGTTCGTTGTTTCTGAAAGATTCCAAAAAATTGACGAAGCGACAATCCACACAATTTGGTATCATCAGATGTACGTTGCAGAGAATTGTAAATGCAAACAGTTCACACGACCGCGAAGTGAGTCCCACTTACTTCTAAGCTTTGTAGTGCCTGTTCAATGAGTACATCCTCAAAATGACGCCATTGACAAACTCCGCCGTAGGCACCTTCATTACCGCAACTGTTAAGCGCTACAGACATATGAGAAACGAATTAGGCTCGAGCATTGTTGGTACCTGCTCGAAGGAGCAATCGCTCACACTGCTCGGAGAACGATCGAGATTTTCAATCACCAATTTCAAGGCAGTATTAACACCCCTTTACTCGATTTGAACTAGTTGGCCTGATCACTTGCTCTGAAGGCGCTAGACTTGTACTCTTGGAGCTTTTTAAAATCTCACGTTCATCACACAGACTGGTCTGGCAAACTTTATATAATATAAAACATTCCTGGCGGTAGCTTTGTCAAGCTTAGTGTAGATACATGGTCATCGCACAAGATGTGTCATTTTAATCTATGCACCGTTGTTAAAAAAAATTAAAAAAAAATACTTAGCATGTGCCACGGAGAAACCAATAATGGGAACCTTGAGAACTCAGCTGCCAAGTTTTGTGTTGAAAAACACGCTAAGCTTTCGCATAATAAGCTCGCCACCAAGGGGCGCATGCAGATAAGATGAAACGAGGCAGGTTCTTCACAAAGAGTTTGAAGAAATCATAAAAAAACTGGCTTCATAGTGACAGCCAACGCTGATGGAGATGCTATTCTTGTATCAGGTAAATTCCTACCGAATTTCGATTATAGTCTTAATATTGCCCAACAAAAAGACAGCAGAGAAACGTGACACATCCGGAAACAAGGAACAGACTCACTATTAAAGCAGAGGAAGTAATGCACCAACATTTTCCTGTGTTAATTATGTTGGTGATCTTCATTAAGAAATCGATATGGGCATAGCAGCCAGGGCTAACATAGCACGGATTCGAGTAGACTAACGCACCACAGGCAAATTGCAATGGCCAACTATCGTAGGGAAAAGATCCAATATACCCATCAATCTGTCGCAAAAAAAAAAAATCCAACCAGTCTGATATACCACGGATCATTAAATATGGAAGACAGAAAAGAAGGAATTTGACTGGACTCAAAGTATTTCTGGAAAACAGGTCTTTTGGCACAAATAACAAACATTGATGTCGAGTGGAGGACGCCAGCTCATAATTTATAAGTAAAAGCGGAGCTTATAACTGAATCGAATTTTCGGATTCACGTTCCAAATTAAAGACAGTTTTTAACATATGCTCTGATTAAGTTTGAATGAATCATTTAGTTGACTTAATGAATGGTGCAGAATCCTAGTTAAAACCTTCAGCCTACAATGATCTTCGCTGCGTCCTGAAAAAATTAGTCATCGGAAAATACGTGCCAATAGGAGTTTTCAGAAATCTGTCTGATTTAAGAGAGATGGAATTCAATTTCAGTTCAGAGCTCAATCATTAATGACTGCTGACTACTTTTAGTTTCTGTGTATTTTCGATGCTCATGGCTGGATCTTATTGATACAGACTAGACCAGCACCTCACGCTGTGTTCGATGTAACTGGTACGGTTCATGCTCCCCTTCGAATAATGAATCTGAGTCTAAGCTCGTTTGCTCTGAAAAACACGAAGGATTCGTTTTGATTTTCTTGCAAGCCTAGATATTTTGTCCAAGGATGGATAGATGGATGGACAGTAGCACTGACTCTTTAACAAAGGTGATATTCAGAAATAGTATTTTTTTCTAAGGAAACTGTAAGTCGTCTTCTGTACTACACCACAAAACGCAGCGCAAAGACAACTGAATGGATTGACGGACTTTTTTTTAATTATTACTTACAAGAGAGATATTTCGCTGAATTACCAAAGATTTTAAGGAAGCCGTGCTTAAAAAACAGAAATAATAATAAAAGTGCACTGTTAAGCGAAATCATAAGTCAAAAATAATTTTAAAAATACATTTCGACTTATTGTTCAAGTCGAAATACCCACTTCTGAGATTTGTTTCATTTTACCAACCTTACATCCGAAAGCTATTACTTTTAAGATGGTTTCCAAAAAGAAGAACAATGTGAACACCAAATTCATGTATGTCAAGATGTCGATATGTGTGGGCGGTGCATCGTGAAACTAAAAAAATAAAATATAATTTTTCGATATCGTTTTCGATTACCCACTGATTTTTTTCCATTATTTTTTTTTTGTGAGAAATATTGCTGATAATAAGCCTCGTCTGTTTGCAGCCAACATAAATGCTTTTTTAGTCTTGATATGACGGATGACTTAATATATGTTTATTTTTTATGAATTATATTTCTAAAAGATTATATAAATTCGTTTTCTATTTGAAGTAAAAATAGTAGATACATACGCAAAGGGGTTGGATAATTTAAGAAAAACAAAACAAAAGAAAATCAGTTCATTTTATGGATAAAAATCTACGTCAATCTATTTTATGTTAGCTACATGCAGCGAAGACACCTTTAACTAATAACTATATTATTAATTATTTTATGACATAGTTCTTTACTATGTCTACATCGGATGTTTGTATTTGTTTTGTTTTTTTTAATTTTTATTTAAATGAAATTTCTAGGAAAACAAACATTTTGCTGGATAGTGTAGTTACTGTGTTGATAATTTTATGATTTGTGGAATGTGTTGTTTCAGTGTAAAAGTCTTTCAAAACATGCAGAGGAAAAAAAAAACTACAGGGATTTTTTTTTTTCTGTACAAAAATATTGTGAATAAAAACATGCAAATATTTTAACAATGGTGTCCTCACTTTTATTCAATCCAAGAAAACAAAAATTTATATTCGAAATGATAATTTACAATAAAACAATTCATGCCGTAAGGAAATTTTGATAAATAAAAATCTGTGGCTTAAGGTATGCATGCAGATAATGGGAGGATGGGGCTTCATTTTAAAAAGAATCAAGCAAAACTTACTCGATATCCCCGATGATACTTGATCCACTTAAAATAAGTATTCATTTAAAACATACCTTTTGAAAAATGGTATTTTGTTTGTTCCATCTAGTCTTTTGGAAATCGAAATTCGAAAAAAGGCCAGTAAGACTGCACTCTATGCAAAGTTCATTATATAGCTCTTTAAAGGGTATACGGTCTTGTAAACCTTTTAATGTGTGTTGATTTGTAAATTTCAGCTTTGTGCAACTTTTGTTTTAAATAAAATTTGTTGAGGACGAAAAGAGAAACCCACCTTTACACCAAATCCGATTATTTTCAGTACCGTTTCAACACTGAACATTCCAGTAAACCCCATGTTGATATATTTTAAGGATTTTTCATACATATCGCCTTGGTTATGATACTGTTGAAATTCAATGAGGATTAATGGATTTTTTTTTTTTTTTTCAAATATTCTTCTGGTGCCTACCGATTTCTTTGGTATTATTTTTTTTAGTAACAAATTTATTTTTATTAATTAAGTTTTTTGTGTAAAAATGTTAGTTGTGTGTGTATGTTTAAGTTGCACTACTTTTCTGTTTATTGTTAGATATGCCAAAATATACTCGGTTGTTTTCAAAAATTTATCAAATATACTTTCCTTCTAATGTTCGCATTAGGGTTTCAAAAATATCTTAAATCTTTTCCAACATGCATACAAACTATATCACGTGCCACTTTTATTGAAAAAGGATGGCTGGGGATTTGGATAAATTTATTAAACCATTTAAAATGAAGTGTTTTTTTCACAACTGACAATTGCACATATGTAGTTATGGAAACAATATGCGGGATAAGATGGAGCTTGATTTAATGACTAACGAATATTTGTGTAGGTCATCATGCAGGAATAAGAAATTAATATTAAAACATTTTTTGTGAAAAACAAATTAAGAATCCGGGGACATACAAAAAAAAGATCAAATTAACAACACACAATTGTATTTAAAATTGTACGACATTGACATTAACATAAATAGAATAATAGCTTTTGCTTGTTTTGAAACTAAGGAAATAATTCATAAGTTTTTCAATATCAAAGACTTTCGGTTACATTCTCTTCTATCATCTGCATTCACTAGTGTTCTATACAATTTTTGCATTCTCTTGCATTATTTTGAAAACCTTGCATTCATGCACCATTTTTAAATCGCTCCAATTTCAACTGTGAAAGCATAGCTTTGTGTGATCACTACATTTTTAAAAAGAAAATATTTAAAATGCACCCTGAGAGTGACATACTATCACGGAAGAGGACCATTCTATAATCTAAGGTTGAAATTGATGTTAGAAAAATGCAATCTGTGAAACCAACACAACAAAGTTCAAGTTCAACTCAAAATTTGTTTTTTAATTACTCATGATTTGACGTTTCAAATTAGATTGTTTAACAAGGCTCGAATAGAAATCAGGCAAAATCTGTCAAGAGCTTGAAATGTCGAAATTGATTGACAAAACAGCTACCCAAAGGATCAAGTAATGGGAAATGTTTAAACATTAATGGAGAAGATTGCTTGAATGCCCTAAAATCATTTGAAGGTCTTTTCTCTACTTTTAATACCAAATGAATTTGAATGAATGCAAAAACAAAAAAAAGAAGAATTCAAAAAGAAGAACAAATGCGAATGTTTCTAAAAGAAGTCATGAAATGCTTAGAAATGGCCGAATACATATGCTAAACGAATGGTGATTGTATTTATTTTGTTTGTTTGGATTGATTTTAAGACAAACATTTAAGTTAAAAAATATGTTAGAAAAGTCAGCCTGATGTTAGCCAGGAAACTAACTTGAAAGAAGAATATTGCAGAGCGCACAACTAAGGAATATCCAGTTTTTAAACCAATTTCATTAAGTATACATTTATACAACTAAACAATGAAATCAACGATGAAAAAACACAAAAAATACGCAACTGAAATGCCAACGAAAGAGCAAATAATTTCTTAAATGTGTATCACATGGTTTCCTTTTGGCCAAAATAACAAGTATAACTAGTATCTACCAATTTAAAATGTTCTGTCGTCGTCTTTTTGGTACAATCGCCACCTCGGTACAATAGTGAGGTGCGTTCACGACGAGATCGTAGAAATAAATTATACCTCATTTGCCTGCGTATTCTATTCATGCGACCAGTTTATTTTCTGACCCTTTTTCAAATTTATTAAAACAAAAAGAAAATCTAATGCCTGCCCTTCTGCACTCAAATTTTCGGATACTTTCTCCTCAGACCCTAAAATAGTTGCAAACGTCTTCGCGAACTTTTTGAATCACTCGATCACCGACCATGAGCTTCTTCCTCACGTGAATTATTGCCCACAAACATTCTTGATGTCTTTCGTGGTATCACTTAACGATATCATCCAAAAAATCAAAAGCCTGAAGGAAGACTTTTTCCCTGGGCCAGATGGTATCCTCCAATTGTTTTCAAAAGCTGTGAAAGATATCTAAGCCCCTAATCACTCTATTTTAATTTTCGCTCACATACTCTGTTTTCCAGACACTCTCTTGCATACCTAAGCTCTTTGAATTTATTTTCAATGGATCAGTATACTTGCATTTTGAATTAGTTCTTTCCGCAAAGCAACACGGATTCAAAAAGAGAAGATCCACAACCATAAATCTTATCTTATTCACATCTAGAGCATTGCAAGCAGGGAATGAAGTCGATGCTATTACCACCGAGTTTGGAAAAGCTTTCGATAAAATCTGTCATCGAATCATCTGCCTCAAATTCAATGCCATTGGATTCCTCCCTTCCTTCATCGATTGAATAAAACCATACCTACAATGATGTTGAACGCATTTTAACTCACTCCAATCTATTTGTTTAGCAACTTCTCTCCTGTGCTATTGATTCCTCTTCTCTCCTATAAATGATCCTCCTCAACACTAACCCCCGTAATCTCAGATCAGCGCCCATTTTTCGTCTGCCTAATCTTCGCGCAAACTATGGTTACTGTCGAGAATGTTTCGTACGGCAAATCAATCTCTGGAATTCCACCTTAACCAATCTTCCTTGAAAAACATATTGTTAAATGAAAAGGATATCTCCTCCATTCCTAGTTCCAGCCCACTTAGTTTTAAGTTCCACAAATTTCTCCCTTCCCTCTCAATCTACCAAACCCCTAGTTTATAAGTAGATGTAGATTTGTTTTTGCTTGAATGAAGTAAATATAGAAGTCCGGGGTTGACCCCTGTGGGCAAAGTTGGATGCTCATTCAGTAACGTTACCATAAGGGTAATCGCCAACCCTTGATAAGTGGCTTCCAACATAATGAAGTAGTTAAGTCAGTCCGCGACACAAGGGTATAACCGAAAACTAATTAGCTGATGAAATGGCCTGATCGGAGAAGGTAATAGAGTAAAACACTCCATTACGGAAACATGAATTCTCCGAGACTAAATAACCGCACAACTATGATGAAATAGGAACACGGAGCTGTGGTTAACATGCATACCGGGCTTGACAAACCTCCCGGAGAAAGGGACCCTCTAGTGTTTGTTTTTTTAGAAAAGGCCGTCAGACAGAAAAAGCGGAAAAATCAACGTTACTATAAACCAAGATTGCTCTGAGTGATCGACCAGTTCAGTACAGATAATCTCTGGCACGTTAAATGAAGAGAATTTCCTACGAGCCAAGCATCTATAATAAGGAAATGACCAAACATTTGTGTAGCTTTTTATAAATAAATCAACACTTAAAAACCTAAAAGTCTGTCGTAAATATCCAAATGAAAAAAAAAAAATTTGCGGCCGCTTGGTATTCTGGTCTACGTGCCGGAGGGATATTGGCAAAAGGACATATTCAAGTCAAGCTTGGTCAGAATATTTTTTCTTCTGTTCAGTTTTCTTGTCATATCAAGGATTTAGGGTGTAAAGCATAAAGATACAATAACCTTCATGGGCACGGAAAATGAAACACTAGACATTCACGTTTGGTTGTTTTTTTTTTTGATAATATTGTTTTGAGTATGCTTCAAAATTTCAACAAATGATTTTTCATTTATACACAATGATAAAGTTTGTCATTTTTTTTAAGAAAAATTAAGTTTTCATTTTAAAGCATAAAAAATTCACACAAAAATTATAAATAAAAGCATTAAATAATTGAAACAGCGGACGCTACTAAACGCGTAGTGCTCATGCAACCGAATATCAATTTTTTTCCGAAATATTATAATACAGAAATATGACTGATGAATAGTGCATAAATTTATTTTTATTAAGCTTCCATAATCTTTACATACACAAACAACAATTTTCAGATTTTTTTCTTATGTTTTAATATTGTGTTAATGTTTGTTGAGTTAAATATTGCTGAAAAGTTTTCGTGTTTGTTCTAAATCTGTTCAGGTAGATGGTTTTGTGTGTGTGTGTTTTTGTTTATTTACAAAAATGTTTCAGACATTTTCTGTTAAGTATATACATATTTGTGTTTTTAGTAAGCGACGTCTTTCCCTTGGCCTAAATTGTGTAACCAACTTTCTACTAACTTACGCAATTCAAAGTTTTGACTTACACAAAAAAAAATATATAGTGATTTTGTTAAAGTATACATACCTTCATCATAAGTAAAAGCGTATTGAACACAATAAGCATCATTATAAAATACTCGAAAGGTGTTGAAACTACGATCCGCCACACTTTATACTTGAAAGTGTTCCGATTCTTCGGCATGTATCTTTCCAGAGGTCGAGCTCCTATCGTAAAATCTATGCAAGATTTCTAAGGAAATATAAATTTAAAAAAAATATTAATGCAAGAAGATAGCAGGACTTATAGCAGGGACCTGGTTTAAATGGAAGATTTTATTAAATTTTATTAAGACTAAAAATTCTTTTTTTTTAATAAACGAAAATAATCAGTTGGTTAAGATTACAATGAGAACATAATTCAATATATGGCAATACATTAAAATCGAAGGTACTGTTCTAGCGACAAAAAAAAAAACAGCTTCCGGCTCATAGGCAGGAGTCCCCCATGGGGTCAACATGCCAAGAAAATCGACCATGTTTTAATTGACCCAAGACAATTGTAAAATATTCTCGTTGCGCGAACATTCGCGTGAGCAAATGTCAACACTTGTATTTATTTTAGAGAGCGGCTTTCTATTGCTGCAAAGATGAACCAGACAACAGAAAGGATTTTCATCACTCGTAGGATATCGTGGTCTCTAGGTATGGAAATTGCACCAAATTCCTCTTAAATTATGATGGGAATCGTGCAGCCGATATATTCAGAAAAATGTGGATGCATGGAATGGCGATCCAGAAGCTGATAAACGATTAACACCAAGAGACAGTAATAGAGTATGATTAACAAAGTGAACTTTTCAAAGATGACTAAGTTGTCCTATAAGATTTGGCAAAGTCAGAAAATCTACAGTAGAGCAAATTTATACACTGTGGTATTTATAGTGAGGTCCTTCGAAATATTTTTACATTTCACTAGATTAATGCAACAAGATGAGCTTTCGCTTTTTCAGGCTTATTCAACTGTAAGGTTACAAAGAATATATTGACATAAGCGCTCGTTGTCAACTTTTCAATGTTTTCATATCAATCAGGATAAAAAAAATTGCTATTGGCAATCGGCAACAAATCGGCACTTCACTCAAAATTTTGGAAAAATACGATATTCGACACTCTTATGATTTTTAAGGAGATCTGACAAAAAGGAATCCTGTGCAATCGATGCTTCTTTGATTTGCCAAGTCAGATGAATCAAAACTCAGGACAAAACCGTGCTTCATAAAATCTTCGTCTTGCCAATTCTTCATAATGAAGCTGAATGTTGGACGATGGGTAAGATAGCCGAACAGATTTAAGGTTCATTTAAATGAAAAACTCTCTGTCGGATAAACGTTCCTTTTTTGGAGTTGGGAAAAATTTTGCCACAGTATCAAACGGCGCCTTAACTTCGGCGAGTGGTGAAAGATATTTTCATTTGAATAAATGTCGACAAACCAAAGATCATTTGACTTCTCAAGATCTAGAAATACGTGACGTGCTACACAATTGACTATCCCTCGCTAAATCTCTTTTAAGCTGATCCAGATAAGATCCACTGAATAGACCTCCATTAAAGCCGGATGTGTCATGAGGCCTCTTTTTTTCGGGGACGACGGTAGTACGGTTTTTGTAGCTGGAAAGCGATACACATTTACGATGAACGAGCCAGAGACTAAAGTTTGAGAGAAGAAGGAAGAACTAGCTGGCAGAAAGCAACACAAAAAAATTAAGCATCTCCATACCGCCAGACCATGTGTATGGCCAAAAATATTTGGAAATGAAAACAAAATAAAGGAACAAAATTGTCAACTTTAGCAAATAAATAAATTAATATTTACATTCATAAATTCATAAATAAATAAATAATTATATAACTAAATAAATAAAAAAATAAATATATCAGTTAATATATAACTAAATATAAAATTAAATAAATATATGAATAGCTAAATAAAAATACACCTCAAAAAATATTCAATAAATTTATAAATAGATGTATGAGCACATAAATAGATAAAACGATAAATAAATTTATAAAAAATAAATATCATACGTTTCTCCGCAAAATAAATTCTTTTGAAGGACAACTTAGTTTGAAATTAGAATGTTATCAAACATACTTGTGAGTAAAAAGAAAAATGCCACGTTATATTTAAGATCATTTTCAATATTTTGTTTTGAAGTCTATGAATGTGAAGATTTGCGAATTTTCCCCATACTGGTGACCCGTTAATTGGAATGGCTTGGAAAATTGCTTTGAATATAATAATTTGATTACCGTAACTCATCTTATAAATGCATAGAGAGTTTTTATTGCCAGATTTACTTTGTTTAATATTTCTTGAATATGAAGACCAAATACCACTTTTTTTCAAGGAGTACCACAAGATAGTTTCTACTTGTCCTCCATTCAATTTGAGCCATGTTAATTACTAAATTGTTGCTCGCAATGAAGCAGGCTTTTCTTGTTTTTGTAAAAACGACAGCATAAATTACATTTTAAGGCATTGATTTTATGTTTCCAGTCTTGCAAATAGACAATGTTCAAAGCAGATTGTTTTTTGGTTTCAATGTTAACAGCAAATACATCTGATTAGAGAATACACGTATCATCTGCATACGTGTAGATATTAAACAAAGCTGACGAAAGCATTACTGCCGATAATATTACAATATATTACGATAATATAACAAACATGTTGGAGCTTTGAGTGTTTTCGAATATCAAGAAGAAAATGAAGATTTAATCTCCGGTCTAAGGATCAATCACGGGTGTTAGAGAGCTTGGTTTTACTTGGTAAATAAATAGGTGTAAAGTTTATTTAAACAACCTCAAAAATAAAAGAAATAACGTCTTCAAAAGAAACAATTTTTAATTCGTCAATGAGAATAATTCAACGACTCTTGTGAATAAATAAGGTTTCCACCTGCTCGAATTTAAACAAACTTACGTTCGTGCTAAAAAAATCACATGCTCCACATGAATCACTTGTTTCTTTAATTTGAACTCACCTGATTTTTATCGATTTCACCATCTTGCAATTCAGCTTCGCCTTGCTCTTGAAATGTTATGATAATCAAGGCCACGAAAATGTTAACGAAGAAGAATGGAAATACTATGAAATATACAATATAAAATATGGACATTTCAATCCGGAAATTTTGAATTGGACCCCTATCTTCATATGTGGCTGCCATTGAATGTTGAAGGACCCTAAACAAATAAAAAAACAAAAACAATTTAAATACATTTCTTTTAACAGAAGCCAAGACATCCGGTCTTGAAAAGCATTACTATTATTATTATTATTATTATATTTTTTTTATTATTATTATTATAGAAAAGTCTAGTTTAGCTTACTGAGGCCATCCTTCACCGGTCTGTACAGCGAATAATGTTAACATGGCAGTTGCTACATTATCGTAGTGAAAGTTTCGCGTTTTCCAAATCCGCCGTTCCTCTTTTGGTAATAGTTCATCTTCTTCATATTTGAAGAAGGAACCCCTGGTAAATATCAAATTTTGTGTAAAAAAGTGTCTCTTTGTGTTTCTTTTTTTTCGTACAAAAAAAAAAAACAATAAATCATTTGGCGTAAAAAAATAGGAAATGTTACAAAATCGAGTACATAATTTAAAAAAAAAAAAGAAAAATTAAAAAATAATCAAAATCAAAATACACAAAACGTTCTTCATATCGAAAAGCTCAAAATACAATAGTTTAACGATAGCTGTGTAAAGTTATTTTTTGGTTTAGCATTTTCAAATTTTTTTTAAGCATTCTAAACTTTTTTTCGATCACTTTTAATTTTTTGGGACAGTATTTAACACTTAGAAGGATAAGCTATCTTGTGGATAGGTTTGGTGTATCTTAAAGTGAAAGTGTCAGGGAGGCACACAGCACACAAAATTGCGGACATAAACAAAACTATAAATGAGATAAAATGTAGAAAAAAAAATATAATATACAAACAGGATGTCAAGCTGGAGGTTTTTTTGTACTTAAAATTATTTCATACATTTTGTTTTTTTTTTTATAAGATGACAATAATAAGCTTGAAAAATTATAAACACTTAATAAGTTAGCATTGAAAGCAGTTTTAGTTTTTTATGTAATTACTATTCCTTAAATGCAATACTTTAAGTGATTTGGTGGGTAAATTATGCGTGTCCTTAAATTTTGGATTATATTTTTTTAAATAAAAAATATATGTATTTTATATTAAATATAACGATTGCTGTAGCTCTGTGATTGATGATTTAGCTTATTAAGAAATCTTCTGGCAGTAGTATGGTTGGTATGGTATACTTGTGTTACTTTTTTTTTTTATAGAAAAGCTTATCTCACGTCTGATACAAGCAATAACACAATTGATTCAAGAGTAGATCCTTGGTTTCTTTTCGTGATTTCCTGAGAAGCTAGTGCGTAACTATATTTGTTTTGCGTGAAATCTTGTTGGCTGTGATATAGGCAAAGCCTCAGCAATACATAAATAGTGGAAACAGTGTACAGCTTGTGCAGAAAAATCAGGACAGGTATTTCTGACATTTTCGTTTTCAAAGAGCTAAGCAGATTTCAATGGAGGCAGACTAAGATTTCGAATATAAATATAATAATTCAGATAAATTTGAGTATAATTTTCATTTCCAACAATTTGAGATACCTTATCGAAATGGACACGTTCTAAAAAGCATTTGAAATTCTATCTTTGTTCGATTAAATTTACCTATATTTCCTATTCATCTAAATAAGCTCTAGTTTTGAAATAAGAAAAAAAGTATATATATATATATAAATAGAACTCATATATTGGCTATTAAATTTATATTTATAAATTGCAAAAGTAAAAGAAAGCCTGTTTGATGTGTTTTTGTAGTTTTGCGTGTCGAGTTTGTTGCTCGACCAAACAGCGCGTATTGAAAAAGCGAAACTTTACTCGATCCTGTCTTTGTAACTTTCGCATTTGAAAAGTATTTTCAAACAATTTGAAATGCGATCAGATACAAGAATTATCATAAAAGTTAACTTTATCTATTATCTGAAATGGTAAATATTATTTAAATATTTATTTTATATACAAGAAAAAAGATAATTACTTGAAATTTAACACAACAACAGTTTTGTTTTTTTGTTAAATACAAAACAAACAAATTAATCTACAAGAGTTTCAACAACTCAACGAGGAAAATATATTATATTTGCCAATATACAATTTATAAAACTATTGAAATAAATTTCTATAACCTGAGTTATAGAGAAACAATAAAAACACTTGTATTAAAGGTAGACGTATTTAACGTCCAAAATTCGAAGCAAGAATTTTTGCCTAGTTTCTTATTATTAAATTAATTGATCTAGAACGACGAAAATGCCTTCATGTATTTTTTTTTATTCAAAATGTTTTTGTTTTCAACAAGAATTTAATTTGCTAGATTTTTGAGTAATTTAAATCGTCTAAATTTCGAACTAATAACAACGCCAATTTCTTAAAAAAATGTATAAAAATACTACATAAGTTTGAAAGGAAAACAGAAAATGAATTATTAAAATTGTTAATTTAGAGCATACCTTTAATGTTGCTGATTGATGATAAAAAATTTACAAAAAAAAAAAATACCAGCATCAAAGAAACATGAAAAATTTCTTCAAATTTGAAAACTCGCATTTCTAACAAAATTTTGAAATGCTAAGATTTGCATAAGAATTAGATTTTTAAAAAAAATGTTCAAAGCTGGAAACAAAGAGTTCATACAAGATTGAATGATTGCTTGAAGGGAACTAAAACGCTTCTTGGAGTCCCCTTCGAATATAAGAACCAAAAAATCCCGCGTCGAATTGGAATACATTCGTTCAAAGGCTGTCCCGAAGAAGTAGGAGTGCACCTAAATTCAAATTTCAAGACTTTTGAAGACTGTTAAAAAAGTTCACTCATGAGAATCGTTAGCCAAAGTTCATTAGCAATGCTCAAGGCATTGTTCCTGTACATGCCGATGTTTTTATCCAAATATCCAAGCCATCAGGATAGATTTTTTAATGCACATTTTTTTCGAATAGTGCAAAAAACGTCCTAACGTTCAAAAGCCTCCAAAGTTCTCCAAGCAATTGGGCTAGACTCTCGATGAACTGGCTTTTGAACGATCAGCTTCTTATCTTATCTTTTCTCAAGTGTGCCTCCTCAAAGAGAAGGGACAAGAATTCCAAAATGCAAAACGATTTAGAACAGCAAAGCTGTGGTTTCAGTGTTTACGAACTGAATATTTTATGACTGGCGAAGCATACAACAGATTGTCTGCCAGCTTCGGAAGGAAGAATTCATACCCAATACCACCTTCAAAAAAGGCGTACCAGTGTCCTCCAAAAACTTTTTCCAGAATTGAACCAAATTAAGTTGAAGAGATGCGCTGTCATGTGATTTCTTCAAACCATTCCTTGAAAAAATATTGCGACGGACAGTTATCAACAGGAAGGGCAATTTTCAAGTCTGCCTAGCTGTTGAGAAACAGAGCGAAGATCACTTACAACCACCGCGCCGTCATTGAAACTCTTGGAGAGACCGAAGATGAGGCCGGAGGAGTTGGTTTGCAAATTAATTTCAACAAAAGCAACCAACCAAGACCAGCCGAGACTTTACATCACAATCTTGTTTGAACCAAATATCAAATACACAAAAGTCACCTGAGTGAAGATCCGACAAAGACGTATTCTTTGCAATCAATACTGCTTGGGTATGCAACAAGGAAGGATGAAAATCGTGGTCTATAAACTGCGTAGCTTGCATTTCTTCTTTGGTAAGACGAATGTTGTATAATAAGCAAGATAGCAGAGAAGATTTGTTGGACCTTGGATAAAAATATTCTCCGGCGCGTCGGTTAAACAGTCAGCACTTAAAATGTGGAAACAACGTACTCGGATCGTGAACGCTTAATAGCAGTGGAAACTTTGGCTCAGATCCCCCAAGAAACGATAGTCTAAAAAGTAATGAGGCGCATTTTTAAGACGCTCTGGAACTCAGCAACTCAGTAACTGTGTTGACCGTTGAGGATATCTTTTGATCGTAGGATGAAGTTATAAGTGTACCTCTTTAGACTTTAATCAAATTCGCTGTGCTCAAAGTCACACTCAAAAATCATAAAAAAAGATATAAGATCTTACATGGCAATATATAGATATAAAGATATTTTTAAATGCAAGGTGAAACCAAAAAAAAAACTATGTTTGTCTAGATGAAATGAAAGCTCAAACCAAAAAAAAAAAACTATGTTCATCTTAAAAAGCTACAACTAAATAATAGATTTTAAAAACAAATCCATAATTAGAATTTTTTCAGCATATTTCGCCGTTCAAGATACTAAATTAATTTATTTTTATTCCTTTAATACAAATTTCCTTTGAATACTTTTTAATAATTTTAAATTTTTTTGATGCCAATTCGATTTTGTAAAATTAATTTTAATATTAAAATGAAAGTAAGTTGAGTTTGTCATAATAAATACGTTCCGAGAACACATCGACTTACGCTGAAAATCAAGGTGTGATCACATTTATTAATCACTTCCTCTTTATATTATTATTTCTTAAATGTATGCCTTTTCTTAAATGTTGGCAGTGCAATTCACAACCGAATTCAAAAGAATCTAGTTGTGTTCAAAACGGCAATTGGTAACTCTTAATCCTACTCAATAAATTGTCATCAAGTTTATTTATTTTATATTTTTTTTAACTAATTTCAACTTGAATGATTTAGAAGTAAAACAGAGGGAAATATGTTTGTATCTACAACAGATTCAGAGGAAATAAAGTCATACTACAAGTACAGCTAGTATTTGCAACAAGAGGGTTAATAAAATTATAATTTCATTTAATTCTATACAGAAAGACAGATAGCTTGAGTAGGGGAAATGTCAGAGAGCAGTATGGTCAAGAGGTTGAAGATAACTATAACTATTCGTTTCACACTCTAGTAAATACATATGTGGGCAGTTACGCGTGCTTCAGATACAAAGTGTTGAAAACGCTCAAATGCGCCACACGCAAGAAGTCGTTTATCTGTTTGGGCGCATTTGCGTATATTTTTCAACGCTTTCTATTCAGAGTTCAAAGTGGATGTTAGACAAAGTTTTGTTCATTCATCTAACACCAACGAAATATATTATTGTATCGCTAAAGAAAAATAGTCACGCACTGCTCCATTTAAGTTGGTTTCCACATATAAGACAACAACAACAAAATTGTACACACTCTTTGGTAGAAGAAAGGGATTTTATATAAAAATATATTACACACGCGAAAACAAAAAAAAAATATTAATGTCTACTGATAATTTTACTTTTTGGAAAATTATAATGCAACAGTTATTCTAGCAGAAACCGATAGGGTAGATTCACAATTTTTTTTTTTTCGAAATTTCAATTTAATTTTGTTTTTTTTTTTCAACTACAAAACCAATGTACAAAAATAAATAAAACTGTAAAAAATAAACAAGACATTGATTAAGCCAATTATTATCATAGGAAATTTGTTAAACATCTAAGCACAAAACACACACACACATTTATAAAAAATAAAAAAAAAAAAATTATAACAATTTTTAAAAACAAATGAAAATTATTAAAAAAAATAAAAGAAAAAATATAAATTTGAATTTTTTTTTTTTAAATAATTAAATTGTATGAATTTTGAAAAATTTTGTACTTACTGGCACTCTATGGCAGTATGTTTACTTTCGTCCGTACAATAAAAAAATTTCCCATTGAACAATTGTACACCAATTACAGAAAAAATAAATTGAAACAATATATACACGATTAAAATATTAACAACATTTTTAAGCGAGTTCACCACACAATCGAATACCGCTTTCAGTTTCGGTACACGTTTAATTGTCTTCAGTGGACGCAGGACACGTAATACACGCAACGACTTAATCGTTGATAGATTTTGTCCAGCACTGCTACCGGTCATATCGAAACCGAAGCTAACAGCAGCGCATATAACGACCACAGCATCCATAATATTCCAGAATTCTCTTAAATAGCTTCCAGGATGTAATATAATACCTAAATCTACAATTTTTAGTAACATTTCTATTGTGAATACGCCCGTAAATGCATAATCGAAATAATTTAAAATTTTATTTCGTGTCGAATTCTCAACGACGGGATCTTCGGCGGCCAACGCTATCGATGACAATGAGATGACGACCATAATGAAAAAATCAAAATATGGCAGGTTCACTACCCAATGGGCTCCACGACGTATCCTGTTGTTGTTGTTTTTGGTTTTTAATTATTTTTTGTTTTTTTTTTTTGTTTTTGTGCAGTTATTAAAATCATCATGAAGATTTTGGAGGGTTAATCGGGAAAGAGAAATAAAATTGTTTTTAATAATTTACGTTTTTTTTTTAAATAAATAATATTTTTTGTAGTGTTAAATAAAAAAAAATAATTTAACGATAAGGAAAAAAAATAATATTTACGGATTTGTCGGCGATAAAATAAACATCGATGAGTATGGCAACATTGGCTTGGGACCCTCGGTGACTTCGTCTTCGTCCTTTTTCTCCTCTTCTTTCTTTTTACTTTTGCCTCCGCCACCAGAAGTTGTTGTGGCTCCCTCAACATGAACACCGTCACCCTGGAGGGCCTCCATTTCCTTTTCCAGCTCCTGCAGTTGTTTTTCTTTGTCCTCTTCGACTTGCTCCTCTTCGGCGGCCGTTAGTTCTTGTGCATTTGCCAAATTATCGACGGCGATAGCCAAGAACACGTTCAGCAGTGTGTAGTTACCGAATAGCACCAAAACGATAAAGTATCTGCGATGTTTGTTGTAGTTTAATTTTTTTTGATTTTGTTATTTTTTGGATGCAAAAAAGTAAAACATACACAAATAAATCATAAAATGTGTTTCACAACTAAATAAAAATATTATTTACTAATATTTATGAGGTACGAGTACAAGTATGTTGAATGTAGGTAAATGTTAGTTTGTTAAGTATGCTATGGTATGTTCGTGGGTAGGACTATGATTTCTAGAAGTGTTGAAACATTATGGGTATGGCTATGTGTTTTATGGATCTACATACATATATCTAGCATTTGAAACGAAAAAAATTGTCTATCTGACTGCTGAATTTCAGTCATATATCATTTTTTCGAATCAAATCTGTTATTTTTTTTAACAAATTTACTCTCTTTTGTTCGATTACGTTAGGCTGCCATTTTCTCCCGATAAAAAAAAATTAATTTATTTATTTTTCGTAGCGTCGGGTTTTTTTGTTTTATATGAAAATTGCACTTTCCTGAGAACTCGAGAAAATCCATCACCTAATTTCATTTTAATGAAATTATCTTCGAAAATTAACCATTTTTGTTTGACAAACTTTTTAGTGTCAAATATTATTGTTGTTGTTTTTCCCTTCTTCTTAATAGATCCTTAATATTTCCGATTCATGTTTGTTTATTCTTTGATTGTAGTTATTGTACCTAGTTTCTCTCTGTATGAACTTCGTAGCACTTCTGATATAAATGGGCGCAGATTTGTTTCTTTTTTATTTAAAAATAAAAAAAAGGGGTGCGAAATTGATTGAAATTGTGTTTTTTTTTAAATAGAACAGTGCTTAAGTAATTTTTTGTGTTGATTTGAAAATATATTTATATCTCTTTCTTTTTTTAAGCCCTGCATTGTCGGGAAAAAATTAACAACCTTTATTCTAAGCGTCTGAATACGATTATACTTGCATGCATCTAATAGATTTCTATTATTTACAACTACTTTTATTTTTTCTAAAACCATGTGCGAAAAACAACGAAGGCTCTTTACAAATCATTCTATTTGATTTGTTTTTGGGACATTTTTTAACAAGATTCTGGTATTTGTGAATTTGTTGTAGAACACTGAAAAAAAATCGATTGGTTTTTCATTTGAGTAGTAGTAGTAGTCGCAGATGCTGATAATATCAGCAGAAACATTTGTGACCTGTGCTTTCAAACGACAGCCGCTGGACCAATACTACAATGAAAAATAAAAGAGCTGTTATGCAAACTTGCTTGGGGCTTTTTTGTTCAACTGAATCAAAAATATTTAAAGTTCAGATTTGCTCAAAATAAATAAAGTAAAATCATTCATATTAATATTCAGTTTACGAACTTCATGAACTTTATTACAATAAATGGGGCAGACACTTATCTTAAGTGTAAAAATCAATTGGAACCCATTTTTTCATTGAGAGAACAATTATACTTGAAAAATTTATACAGTAGGTCGTTGCGTTCAAAGGCAATCAACCGGGCCAGCAAGGTAAGGAAAGGTGGACTTTGTGTAAACGAAAGTCTAAGGAAACAATTAGATTTCTTTTACACAGCCTAAACAAACTTTTTTTGAAAAAATGTCCCAATAGGTCGGGAAACTTCAATACTTCAAGTCAACCCATGAAAGTAAGTAACCAAGGAAAAGGCAAACTCGAGCGTTGTGATATTGCGAACAAACTTCAGATAGTAAACTCGGTAATGCACGATTCTTAACAAGAGTAATAGCAGTTTCAGAAAGGTGTGGAGAATTCAACAATTTTTAATTTACAACAGTAAAAAGTGCATCCACGCTAGGCGCACGAGTCGAAAGTTTTTGCTCCAAATATGGTGTGTGAAATATTTTGATCTGACCTGTTTTAGATACCGGATGGATATCAATGGAATCAGGCATAAGGGAAAGAATAGACAATTTTTTGGAAGCGATTATTGGACATTGGATTCACAGAAATGCAGTGAACTGATATTTCAGGCTTTGCCACAGTAAGTGGATCAATAGAACATCAGAAATAGGAAATATCGTGGTCAATCAACCAACTTCGATTGAATAAAATTTGTTTGTGATTTACTTGAAAGATAGGCTCGATTGATAGAAGTATCCAACATCGAAAAGACAACTTTTCGAGATCCTACAAACTCCCCGTGCAAATATAAGGTCGAGAAAGAGGTTTAACACAAAGCCAATATATTCTGGCCATTTGTTTTGTACAGTTCTTGGAGTGACACTATTATTAGTTAATTTTTCTCCCAAGAATGAACAGTCGATTGTATAGGCTATTTAAAAAGAAACCAACAAGTGACCCGACCATGGAATGATGATGATTTACCTTGGCATTTCGCATTTATGCCTGCGAGAAAGACTTCTTTCAAGTTAAATGAATCGCAAAATACGAATTCATCTTTGGCTGAAAAACAAGGAAAAAGGGTTATTCACTTGTGGGGTAAAAGTGGGCCGCCTTTTTAAGGCCCGCAATACTAGTTTGGGTTGTCAATTGTAAGCCACTGAATGCAACCAATTGAAGAACAGATCTGAGGCCCTCAAAGAACAAAATCTTTGCTACGAAATTTTAAAAACAAGTGCCTTAAATAAATTTTCACTGCAAATAAGTTTATTTAAAAAAATATATTTTCTACCTAAAAAAATAGATAAGTCTACTGTGCTCATAAAAAATCTCTAAAATTATTCTAGTTAAGTGCTCTTTTTTTTGAAAATCATAATTCTAAGGAAAAAACTTTTTCTTTCGATGAAAATAGACTGAGTTGCTTGCCAGTAAGAAAACTGCATATTGATGCTGTGGTAGCGTTCGTACGCTGCATACTTGCAAGATACTCTATCTAAATTTATTTTGTAAAAAAAGAAAACGTTTAATAACATTTGAACAAAAAATTAAAAAATCTTTTCATGCACTGACTAAGTAAAAGAATTTAACTTCAATGTTTTTGGAAACCTAACAATTTATTAAATCATATTATTATCAACTTCATGCAATTTCATCTAAGTCTAAGTCTACGTTAATCTGTTAAGCATGCTTTTAAAAATATCTTCTATCACCTGGCAGATAGTTGGAATACAGATTCAATTAAAAGAATTAAGACTGTTGGATAGAAGATCCAAATTATTGATGCAAAAAAAAAAAACTCAACTACTACAAACTACTAAGTTCTTCTTGCCCGAAAAATAAAACGAACAACTGTCGGGGGACGACCAACATTAGTAATTCTTTTAAATTAAAATCTGTAATCGCGTTGATTCGTTGGAAGACGATGATTGCGGACATTAATGGTTCAACGTTCAACATTTTGATGTTACAATGAGATACTTATGACTTTAGCTTTGTAATCTAGGCAAATTGCTACTGGTCTGTGGTTGATTTGACACATAAAACAGACAAGTTTTATTTTACTCTTACGTTTAACTACTTTAAATGGAATTGTCGACATTCTGTTTTGTTGATGATGCGAATTATATTATTGTCAAATTGTCGTTGTATTCAAAGTACTGTAGTACTAATGACGTAAACAAATCATATGAAACATAAAACAAACAAAAAACAAAAATAAACGAAAACTTACAGTGAATAAATCATTCCTTTTTTGGCTCCACCCTGTGATATAATACCCTGATACATGACCTCGTTCCAATCCTCACCGGTCAATATTTGAAATACGGTTAATAGTGCAATCGGGAATGTGTTGAAATTCGTTTCGGGCGTACCACCTGGCAAATTGAATTGTCCACCAAACAATTGCATGCCAAGCAATGCAAATATCAGAATGAACAAGAAGAGCAGGAACAACAATGAAATGATGGATCTCATCGAGTTCAACAGCGAAATCACAAGATTCCGCAGCGATGACCAATATTTGGTCACTTTGAATATACGAAGTAAACGGAGGGCACGCAACACTGACAAACCGAATGAGCCGCCTTTCACCTCGGACCACACCACTTCGAATATCGAACCACTAATGACGACACAATCGAAACGATTGAATGATGATTCAAAATATATCCGTGGACCAAGTGCGTACATCTTTACCCACATTTCTGTCATGAATAGACCCAGAAATGCAAATTCCGCATAGTCTGAAAATAGAATTAATACGAAAAAAGAACACAAAAAAACTCGGATTAGTAAATAAAATTTTATAATTAATACGACATCCAAAGCTAAAAGTATTCTGCAACGGGTCAAGCCGATTTTTAGACGTCACACGAAAAGGATCGGGAAATATACTTACATAAAAACTGCGTAAGCCACGGCGGCTGGCCGTAGTGTTCTACAGCTACGCAAACTGTATTTAGAAACACCAAGACTATGACGAACCAGTAGAACCATTGCGTTTTCACGGTGTGACGAATCCAAAATCGAAATCGCTTCTCGGCGTGCCAGAAACCCTTACACGTGCCTTGTGTTTTCGTTCGCGATTTCAAGTATCCTGCAAGAAATTTTATTAATTCAGTTTTCTTAAACAAAATAATCGAGTGCTGTTTTTTTTTTTTTTAAGAAGTTGTGCAGATGCACAGATACACAGATAATTAATTCAGTGACGGTATAGAATTAGCGATTTACTCAAAATAAAATCAATCTTCAAATTTTTAAAGGAATATTTTGAAAAGAAAAATTATTAATTTATTTTTTGTTTTTGAATTATTTTATTTGTGGTTCTCAAATTTTTAATATTGGAAATGATTTTTGATGGTTTGGAGCTGTGGGAAAGACACTACCTGGCGATATGCATTATTGTTACTGTAACATGACAGCTCTGTAACTGGCTGATGGCATAAAAGGCGAAAATTTTTAATCTAATAAACGCAAGTGCTGATCAAGATGGAAAATAGCATGACTGCAAAAAACGACATTGCACAAATTCTACAGTGTCACAGTTTAAAAGGAAGCAGAAAGGGTACGAAGTTTCTTTCGACAGACCAATACGGACTTCCCAAAAATATGTAAGGTTTTCTAAGCAAGAAATTTTAGAAAAATCCCCAAAAAGAAAAACACTAGCCACGTTTGACAAAGCGTCCTGTAAACACTGCACACTCATTATGAATCTCAGAAATCAAGCCCATAGTCAGCTCTCACGCGATACGAGGCAGAAACTGGATAAATTTATTTTATCTGATTCAGAATGTACACATTCTAGGATGCGGATTCATTATGGGACATCGGCTCGCTCAACGATTTTTGACTTTTAGCAGATCAGCGATCGTAAGCATTAAATTATCAGCAATTCATTATCATTCATTCATTAGCTTGCCATTAAACATATCCCAATATCTCATCATGCTCTTTTCCAGTAGAAAACATGTTTCTTTGTCCTCCATAAAGAGTTCTACGCTCGCTAAGAGAAGGTTTCATTCAAAATCTTAACTTCTGAATGAATATTGAGTTAGAACCAAAAGCAGATCCCTCCTTGGTTTCATAAAAGGCTGACTTAAAAAAATATCACGTCAATGAGTAACAAGTTTTTGTACACTACATTTTTAGGGCAGCAGCTTTGATACGTATCCAAGGTATGCTAACCGATTTAAATGTCACATAGTGACCATATCGAGTCCGTACAGCGTAATTTGTCGCCTTCTACTTTTAAGGATCGTCTTCTTGTCGGCCTTGATTTTTTGCAAAAAGGATGGTCTTTTTGCATAAGCTCACTGTTGGTAATATTGATTATCTCCGAGAATTTTCATGACAAATTCAAATCAAATCGGTAAGGGAAATATCTTCGGAGGATTACAAGGAGAGTACTTAAGAGCTGGACTGTTCAACATGACAAAGTTCGAAATGCCCAGAAAATGCAGTGCATTGTTGGAAGCCTGAGTACGACTGGAGTAGTCAGAGAACGTCTACATGGTTTTCAAGCTAAAGGACATCGAAGAGTACCGCGATGAAAAGATTTCGCATCCTATGAACTAACCGACAAGTACCAGTTTGGCATCCATCCCGCCAGATCGATGATCGAACTAATTTTCAGATAAGGGTAAATTCTGGAAAAAAATTTCAAGCAGATGATAAGGTACAAGGTGATATCTTTGAGCAGTACTCCAAGATTTTGAAGTAGTCCAATAAGCCCAAATAAGTGTGATCGACTTGATTTAGCGGCAGTTAAGAAAATCTTCAAACTATAGGCCCAACAAAGTACAAGTCTTCGTTTTAATGATTGAGCTATCCTTGATGGAAGAGCGGTAAGTCTTTTGCACTGGAAGCAGTTTGCCCCATAATCGGAGAGGGTGAAAGGCTGCAAAGTCTCAGGCAGAGGCTTCGCTGGTCAGTACAGTTTTATAATTTTGTGTGTGGTTGCATTTGCAGTCGTAGGCACTGAGAAATAACACAGTCGCCCCTAGGGGTACGAGTCCTATATACAGTAATAGCTGTGTTGATTCTTTTCTGGCAAGCAGAGCCAATTTTTTTAATGGGGAATATTTAAGCTTCAAAGACACTGCCTCCATTTTGAAATCAGTTGGACTCATTAAAGTGTAGTAAAAGTTTAGAACAACTGTACTACCACCTCTGATTCCATACGTTAAGATACAGTCAAACGCCGGAAGTGCAACCTTATCTACTAGATATAATTAAATAAGCAAAGTTACTCACCCGTATAATCACCGAGTATCTATTGTGGTTACATTTTGAATCTATGAAACAAGGATGCAAATTCTTAAGGCTGCTATTCAAATTCGAGGTTTCATGTAACTGCTTTTTTTTCTATAATTTGACTCCGTATTTTGAACATAGAAATTTACCCACACCACCTGCTTTTTTGAATGATCAAACGCATGTTTTATCTTTCAGAAACAATATTACTCTTTGTACCAGTAACCAATCATTGACAAAAAATTCGAGAACCACATTCGATGATATAAATAAAGTTTTTTTTTTTTAACTTTGATAAAATTTGTAAAAACTGTGCAATGACACTATTTCGAACTAAAAAACACATGTTAACTTTGGGACACAAATACAAGATAAGATAGTTAGTTACATGCTAGCGAGACAACCAGCGATCGTGTTGTTACTAAATATTTTTCAACCTATTTTGCCGCCTAAAAAGCGAGCTTTACTATTTTTCATAAAAAAAAACCTTTCTTGCCTACAAAATCGACATGAGGGGGAATATAATTACTTTATGATGGAAGATGATTTAACAAATAATAATGAATTCTACTGCAGTGTTTTATTTCATTTATGATAAAATTCTAAAATAAATCAAATGTAAAGTTAATTTTTTTTTCTTTTGTCCATTCAAATAACCTAAGATTTAAATCAGTAAATATTTTTGTAAAAGAAATTCCTCAAGGATCATTATGATTTTTGAAATGTTTAAGCGAGCTAAGATCACCCGCCTGAGTCACGGAATTTATTTTGGTGTACCACGGATGAAAAATTAAAATTTCAAAGATCTGAGATCTGAAATATATTCGGAGATTGAATATATTGGACATAACTGTATTGCCAGCGTACACATCAAAAATGCTTCAAATTAAAAAAAAATTGTCATATGAAGATTTTTTCGTACAACGTGGTTTTTGCATGTTGTTTTTTTTTCTTGATTCTTCAAATTTCATTCAATGACATAAATGTGAACTCAACAGTTTGGACACAATCACGGAATACTGCTTAGGTAAAAATCAGGAAAAGGATGTGAAAAATGTATAATAAAATATATTGATTTTCGAAAACGATTAAAGTACTTAAAGCCTTCGGAAGAGATTGCTGGAAATGAGTAAAAAAGCCAAAAACTTAGTCCATTAAACCCAAAATGAACCGCGTTACTAAATGCAGCATCTCGAAAAAAGGAGGATTCAAGCTGTTCGAGATATTAATCCGTGAGCTTCGGAGGCAAACTATGGCATCTTTTAGAGGAATATCGTGCACATGCAGTCCAAGAACTTTATAAAAAATTTACCATAGAAGGCGCTTTTCTTTTCTAACTCAGAGCTGTTTGAGTAGATCACTGAGAGGGATATTTTTTTGTTAAATTTTTTGCATAGAACATTTAGAGCTGGAGAACTAAATGGGAGTAATCACTAGATCGTGAAAAAAAGCCTTGTATTAATAATAATCGTGAGACTCGAATTATTTAGCTGGATAGATGGAATTCACGGGAATTTAATAAAACGGCTAGGTCTGCTTGAATTCTATATCCAAACAGCGAATTTTTACGGAAATCCGTGAAATTCAGAAATTTCCTTATGCTGCGTTTTGAAGTTCAAGAAATTTATTGGGTAGATTTCTGAAAAATATGAAAACTATGTCATCCCTTGATGGTGGTATATTTGAGTTTTGAAGTTTTATGCTTTTTGGCATTTTAACTTAATTCTGTGAGAATTTCACCGCCGGTATTTGACTTTTGGCAGGCTACGAATTAAGTTGCAGAATGTATCTGAACAGACCTTTTTGTATGCATAGCTTTTCAAAGTATATTTTGCAGACAAACTTCAAACTAAAACTGACAGTCGGCGCCGCTGGCAAAAGTTAAAGCATTCTTTGATCGGTGGAAACATTTCGGGCCACATTGTTGTAGCTTCATTGAAAATCTAAGTGTTGCGAGCTTATATAATGTGTCAAAAAATAAAAAAAAATAAAAGGCACAAGGGAAACCCAGGAAAGTGGACAATTGACAGTACTGCCTCGGCTTTTGCTTGTTTTTGCGAAAATGACTTTTGTGAATCAAAGGAATCGTGAATTGTAGAAATAAATAAGGACAAAAGAAGATTCATCTTTTATTTAAATTTTGATCAGTCTAACACAAATAAAAAAAAGGTTGTTTATATGTTGAATGCCTTCAAAATAAATATAGGCAATTTAATCTATTGTTGCACCTATACTATTACTAGATGTTTGATTATTATTCTATTTTTTAAGCAACTTATAATACCTCAATGAAGAGTCTATATTGGTACGTATTTAAATTTTAGTTTTGGTTTTTATTTCTTATATTTAGACTCATTATAGAATTCTTCGCCATGGAATACATTTTTATGTATCACTGTTGGCAAATGTAATGTAAAGCTTCAAGTTCAGATATAAAGGCTACTTTTTTGTTTAATAATTTGATTAAAATAATAACTATATCTTGAGAGTAGTATTCATTAGTGGATTGTCAGTCAGTCGCTAGAGGTGTGGCTGTGAAAAACGCCAGATTTGAACCCGTGATCTAACATTCAGCAGTCGAAGCATATTTCACCGAGCACCTCGTTTGAAATAATTGTGGAAATAAATTTTATTATTTGTCAAATTTATATCCTGCCTAAAGGCCGATGGGTTCGAGACAAGCAATAATCAAGGGGCTTTCTGACATTTCTTTTATTTCGGCTACACTAATAGATATATATAAACCAAAACAAGACTCAATAGTTTAATGAGTCCTTTCTTGAATTTTTAGGATCTGCCTTAACAAGTTTCTTTTATATTCATAACAAATAATATCATAGTGATTTACACATAAATATTTAATGATCTGTAACATGCGTTGGTCGGAAAGATAGTGAGACAGATAGAGACAAAAAAAAAATTGTGTGTTGTGCAATCAGAAATAAAAAAGTGATTTGAATTTCCTGATTTTTGATTTCTTAGTTATTCCTAGCTTATGATTTCAGAGGCAATTAATAGGGTCATGCAATTCGTGGTTTGTGTTTGTCATCCGTGCTTCAATCCCATAAATATAACCAAACTGCCTTCCGAGACTGTATTGAATGGTTCGTTTGATAATCGCTGAATGTGTTGATATTGTTAGAACGTAGAAAGTTCTAGTAGTAGTAATAGTGCTGACTATATTGGCTCCGTTGCAGATGTCTTAAAACCTGTCAATCATCGAAATGCACACTCAACAGGAAATAAGGCTTTCGTTAGTTCAGGATTAGTACAGAATTTGGGCTCGTCATACAGAATGTAAAAGCGTATTTCGTATTTGCATTTGCATCAACGTGTAAGGTCTTACAAAGTTCAACTCCGTCAAGAACTGACCCCGAAATAGGGAGATTAAACATCAGCGTTTGAAAACGGAACTTCGTGGAAAAATCACCAAATATAACCTCGTCCGAATCGAATTCTAGGAGCACTCTCGGGCAGTTGAAGTTGAAGATCCAATATATATCCAACAATATATTGAAATAAAAATCTTAAATATTTTTAACTCAAATTTGTTTTTCGAATCACAAAAGGATGACTCGACTGACTACATGATCTATTTGTTCATAGGACCTAATATAGCCGCTCTGATTATATGAAGCCATTTAAAATTTAAATATTTATTCATATTTCTATTAACGTGATTATAATGCTATTTTTTTCTATCTTTAGCAACAGTATTATAAGCTCAGGCATAAACATTTGCTCAATCGTTTTCAAGATTGCATTCTACACAAAAGCGTTTAGAATTGTGATACACGGCTTACGTTCACTAGCGCTTTTTTATTTTTTTTTATTAAATATTATTTATTACTCTTTTCGTACCTTTCTTTTCGTTATCAGTCTCAACTGGAAATAAATTTTGTTTACACATAAAATAAATGTACACATAAAATTGTGTTAAATAATGTCAATGTTTAAAGGAAAGTGAAGACGGGATAGTTTAATTATGGCTACTATATAAATTTTTTTCACATTCTAATAAAACTTTATGAACAGTTTAAAGGTCCCAAAAAAAGATTGACTTTTTAACTAAGCTAATGTGATTGTGAGTAAATTTAAAAAACATATGAATATTGTTTTTATTTTTATTTAATAATAAATTGTTTTGTTGACGCAACAAATATCGAACGAACCCTTACAACATTGATTGTCTTGCCGAATAAAATAGTTCTTATAAAGAAGGTTGGCCTTTTGCTTAATGGACTTAAATCCACAATGGTTATGAATCCAGAGAAAAAGGGCATCTGAAGATCACATGCAAGCAAAAAATTCATTCCAAACTAAGCATAAGTCAAAAGTCCGCTTATAAAATACCAAAGGTATACCTGAATTGTGAGGTACTTTAAGCAGAGAAATTATGGCGACAAAAGATCTGTTGAAAGTACAACGAAGACGATTAATCATTGGAAGATCTGAACTATGATGGCAACTATCTTACTAATCTGTCTTATTTGCTTTCAGATATTTAACCTCGAAATTAAAGGTATATATTGTAGATAAATGGTAGAATAATTATGGTATCATGGAAGAGCTACGAAAATGAGAGCATCAAAATGGCCCTATTGGACTTGCTTAGGACCTTCAACATATGAGGACAGTCTATAATCTTGAACCGCATCCGGCTACACGACTATGAACAATTATTCGCGATTTGTGAAAAATTATATATGTACATGTACTTTGAATGTTTGGAAGATTTAGCCACCCGCTGTCATTGTTATGCCTTCACAGCAGAGCCATCTACACACAATCTATACAAATCACTATTTTGACAACACGTACTAGGAGGTAAGCCGATAGAGCAACCACGACATGTCGCTGGTCGACCAATCCAGTAATAGTGCCATTAACTTTATACCAATCTAGGAATTGAACATGGGATCTATCAATTGAATCAATTGAAAAGCAGGCGCTCTACAAACCTCGCCACCCAGCTGTCTAGAATGAGGAAAGATAAAATATTAACTGGTTTGATCAAGAAAGCCCAGGGCTAATATAGAGGGTAGTGCACGAATCGTGCTACAAAAACAAAATAACTTTGTTTTTATGTGCCGGCTTATTTCTTTGACTGGTTTCTATTTAGATTTATTAAAATGAATGCTTAGGATACCGAAAAGGGGATTTCGATAGTGCACCATCACCATGCTTTGCAGTCGGCGGCTCTTGCCGAACCTGGAAGCATGGCTGAAGACCGTACATGGAGATTCCAATGTTCGAGTTCAAGACACAATCGCGGCTGTAGCATCGTTAATTCAGACAAATCCAAGCGTTTCGACTCAAAACTTATCGGCGCGTATTGGAGTTGGTAAACGGTCATAACAACGGATAATTCATGATGACTTAAACTTGTTTTCGTACAAAGTCCAAAAAACAAGCAAGAAAAACCCTCTGAATTTGCCTATTAGCATGGAATTTTGTCAAAAAATGATGGAAAAGGCTGGAAAAGACTAGAGCTTCATAAATTGCTTGTTAATTTCTGATGAGGCCCATTTTGATTGGGGTTATGTCAAGCAGGAAACAAAAGACTTTGACTGAATCGAAAATGTCCATAACAACTATAATTGAGGTGATCTCGACTTCAACTCTTCCGGCCGCAATGAATAATTTTCTGATTAGGTGTCGCATAAGCATGGAGGTAACTTACGGTCTTTTATCTTAAAAAGCAATTAGTTATATAAAAGAAACTGAATTTTTTATACAATGAAATAAAATACATTGATAAAAAAAGGGATTTGAATTTCATATTTTAGCACAATTGATGCGCCACCCTGTAGTAGGGCACGGAAATACATCCTTGATTACAAAAGATAGTTCCTTTGAAAAAATGTTTGGTTAAGACTTGCAGTTTTTCAGGGGATTGTTTTAATGAATGTCTTAAGCTCCCTTTTTTATAGTCCTGCTTGGTTGTTCTCGTTATAATTCACAGATTTTTTTAAAACGATATTTGATACTTCTACATTTACTTTGTTAAATTTTGTTCTTTCTTTTCAATTTCTCTCCATTCTCTTTAAGAGGAAGCTTGAGCACAGTTTTGACAAAAATTATAGCTCGATAGCAAAATAAGAGTGAAACAAATATATATCCAAAGACAGATCAAAAAAGGATCCTGGATCAGGAACCAGTGATTAAATGCATCTAAGGGTTTTGTAACCACAGGTCATAAAGTTGAATTAAAAATGTTCAAATGGTTTCCTGAAATCAATAAGTTTTGTATAAGGGACCTTTAAACTGTTTTGTTTCAAGAAAAGACTAAAAAAACAAATAACACCATCATATCCGTACCATCATCACCGTAATCCTCCTCGGCTTCTTCTTCTTCTGTGTCAGTTGATTTGGATTTCCCTAAGCTTTTCAGCTTTTTTCGTTTGGCAGCATTTCTTCTTCTCGCTAAATAATAAAAGCGTTGTTTATTATCAAATGGAATTTCTAAGCAAAGAATGTCCCAAAGAAGGTGAGACACCTTTCAAAAGGACATTTTTTTTTAACATTTACCCTCCATTATGTGCATCTTTTCTTCTTCTGTTGTTCGTTCTTCGGCTAGTATCACCTCCTCTGAAATTTTTTTATTTATAAAATTTCAAATTAATATCAAGTGTTTAAAAATTATTAAAAAAATATTCATCAAACACAGTCCAAGGATTTTATGCACAATTTCAGTCAGGGAAATAGGTTGTTTTGGGGAATCAATGCAAGGATGTTAAGATAAAAGGGATTCAACTGTGTTATTTTCAAAACAGCATTCAACTAAAATGTTTTTTTTTTGTTTTTCTTTTTGTATTAAATACTCTACCAGCTTTACAAATCCATTCAACATAGCCGTTCAACTCTCTTTCTAGTTGCTGTTGTCTTCTAAGTTTAAGAAACTCTTGCCTATTTTCTACTTTTTCTCGTTCTTTTGCGAATTCACTACGAAAGACAAAACATTGGTGGATATTCTGTTGTTTTTTTTGGATATAACAAATGCAATTTTACAAGGAAGACTCAATTAAACGAGGATTAAATTTCAACAATGCGATAGAATAATGAATATGAATATAGATACGCTTTAGGAATAACCAAATTTAAATTAAAAAAATAAAAATAGACAAACGAAAAAAACAAACTTAAATGGAAATGTAGACAGCATGTTTGAGAATGTTTTTATATATACAATTGATTATATCACTGAGGTTCATTTTTAACTATAGCCAGTTTGGTTTCTAATCAAGGGTTAAACAAATGATCTTAAACTAGCTGACATGGGAAGAGGGTGTAACTGAACTAGAACTATACTATGTGATACACGCGGTTCCAAAATGTCATGTTAGGTTTATAAATGTTATTATTTTAGTTTGTAAAATATACCGTGGGCCATGAGTTCGTTTTTATTTAAATCATATTATATATTGGCACAGACTGACGCTGTATGTTTGTTTGCAAATCTTGAGTAAAGTTCTGTGAATCGAGTGAATGCAAATAAGTTGAGATCAAATTCTCCGCCCCTATTTTCATTCTATGAAGAAATCGAAACGAAAATACGCAGTCTTAGAAAAAGTCTCCTTATTCTTCTGTTTGGTTTTGTGAATTGTACATTAAGGGCAGTCATTATCCCTTGAGTTAATTGAATAACGTTGAAAAATATTGTCAAGTAAGCTTCAAAGTCATTTACTGTACGAGTATAGCCGAAACAGTGTAGTGTATTTGGTTATTGGTTCACTTATAAATGTGCTCATCGAATGCTGCCTTGTCTCAGGAAATGAAGCATCATTATCACTTATCTTTGGGATTCAAAACATCTCAAAATGTTTGCTCCAGGATTACCAAATTGCCGTATTTGGGGCTCGAAAAATATACAAGTTTCCGTAGAGAAGTTAATGCATCCTGAACGTGTAACGCTTTGGTTCGGTTTTTTGAGTTGCGAATTTATTGGAACGTCAGTCAATGGAGAGATCCACTGAGACTTCATAACCGAATTTCGATTTTGTTTGGCCAGAAATTGATGGTTTGTATTTGGGTGAACAATCGATTGCATTCGATTCGATTGAATAATCGTGTGTTTGTTGGAATTTTTTTATGGAATACCATCAGCAGAAACCATCAATAATGTACACTTCGAAAGTAAATATCGTTAAAAAGTACTGAGCAGCCTTTTGAAATCGTTAAAATTGATCAAATGGTTTTCCTACACTAGACCCAAAAGTGTGGGGTGGTTCAGAGACAGATCATAAATGGATTCCGGAATTGGAGCTAAAGTCTTTGAACCCAACATTAGGATCTCTGTAACAATGGGATCAGGTTCTTTACGTGGTTCAAGCCGAAATCCACGCCATTGAGATCTGCAACAGATGCAATCTCCTCAAGGGTATTAAAGGATACAATTTTGTGCATGGATAAAATATTTTTGCATTTTGGTTTTTGATTTTACAAAAGTGTTGCAGAAGGATCTCGGTGACCAGGCCATGTCGACAACACAAATAGAACCATTGGGATGACACAAGAACGCCAACTAATGAACGTCTCAATGAATGAAAGGTTGGTGGTCGTCGAGCGACAAAAAAAATACATTACTTTTGATATTGGCATTTAAGTTGGTAAAATAAATGAAATCATATTGAAAGATTTTTGTCGGTTGAAAAATCATTAGGCGGTTATGGATTTGCACCAAAAATAAACTACCTTATTTTCGAAAATCTGTGCTCGCGACTCGAAATCTAACGACCAATAACGCTTAAGGCTGGCAAAAATCAGGTTATTTCAAATTATTTGGTCAATTAGATGGAGCTAATATAAAACAATAATAATTCGTCTCTCAATAATTGCAAAACGGATAAAAATTAAATAATTGCAGCGACCTCTCTTTCGGCAGCGAACGGAACCGATTGTACGTGTGCATTACACAGCGTTCACGGTAGTAAATTTGCGTCTCCAACATGTTATAAAAAAAAACGCATTGCTCCATTCTCTAGTTTGCCCAAAAGTTTCAATGCCTTTGTTAAGGCTTTGTATGTAAACCCTGTCGCCTATATTTATAATATCTTTAACTTTCGAAAAATCTTGAAGTAAGAGACTAAGTCAAGTCTTTCAAAAATGCCATTCTATTGATGGTACAGAAAGAAGGTCAACCATGGAAGATAATCTTTGCTTTTGCGAACCTTATATGAGCGGTAAATGAATGAAGTTTAATAATGATAACAAAACTTCTGAATCGTACATAGTTGGAGAAACAACTTAATTTGATGATGAGGGTTCCAAAAAACAAAATGCAAATGATATACATTCAGGTCATTCAGAATAAGTGTCATTTTGTTTATTTTATTTAACAACAAGTGTTCAAATGTAGATAATTCTATGGGTTTACGTATCCACAAACTCCACTGCAGTGAGTGTGACTTTTACGAGTAACAACTTCTCTATGAAAACTAGCATTATCATCACACATCTTGGATAACTAAAAGATGATTGTGTTCACCTATGGAATATTAGTTATTAACACACACACAGTTTACATATCAAAACTTTTCAACTATTGTGTAATGTTTGGGTTAACATTTTTTGTGTAGCAATAATATCAATTTTTTTTTGTTGCTAAACATATGAATATTTATGAACCTGCTTGAGTTATCCAATCAAGATATGATGTCATGGCATTCTGAAATAACGTTCTAGTCCGGCATTTTTGAAATTCCATTCGTCGTTCGACACGATTACGTTCATTAGAAAATTCTCTTCAAATAATATTTTGGCATTACGTTACAAAAAAATTTGTATATATATATTTTTAGTATTTATGTGCAGTGTTAAAAAATAAAAATAGAAAAAGAAAGTTATTCAGAAATAAAAACAAATGAAAATTAAGAAAAGTTAAGTTAATGAATAGAAAATAAAGAATTGAAGATTTTTTTACAACTTACCCGCTAAGAACACCAAGAACTAAGTTGAGCATAAAAAATGAGCCTATAACTATTAGAGGCACAAAATATATCCAATTAAATGTTGAACCTAAAGCGTCGTTGGTCTGAAACGTATTTAATTGTTAAATGATTTTTTTCTTATATTATATAGTATATTTTTTTTTTAGAAAACTCGGATGCGGAATAATATTCCTGCATTGTTTTTGAGTTTTCATTACATTTACATTTATAATATTAAAGAAATAGATAACACATAAATATACATATTCACATTTCACATTATAAAAGATACACATATAGATATTTTGTTTTTTTTAAATAAATGGAATTACGAATAAATTTTGGTATGCATTTTTTTACAAATATGTACGTGTGCAGAGAAAAAAAAAATAAGATAAAATTAAAAGACATTGAGGAGCAACTTTTGTGAAACAATGCCAATCCGAATTATGGTGTAAAAAATTCCATTTATTTATACACCAGATAGAAAAGAAGTTTTCATACATATAATAGAGAGTGTTTTTTTATATATATATATTTATAGTATAGTAAGCATGCACACACAATGAAATTCAATGCTGGCGCAAAGTATAAATTGCCATGAGTCCTGAAAATTTTAAGCGTTTTCCAAATTTTAACGCTGCTTTATAGAAAAAAAAAATATCTCTTTCATGCCATTATTTTTGAACTTTTCATCTAGACACTGTTCTTTTAATTGTTTTACTATTGGGGCTTTCAAAAGGGACAAAACAAAGTCAATACGAAAATATCTGTCAAAATTGACTTTCTTAGAAAATTTTTTTTTCAAATATGAAGATTCTTATTTTTGGTTAAGACGCTTTGTAAATAAAATACCGATATTTATTTTCATTCGTCCAATTCACAGTATTTTATTCAAAATATGTTGGTGACACATTTTCTGTGCTTGGAAAGATTTCATCAACATTATGCTGTCAGTTATTTTGCCTTCTCAGCAGGGAACATGCTTTATCCGAATCCAAATATAATTATATAAATATAAAAATAAGCTTCAAAGTATCTTATTCACCCCGTCTGGCTTTTATTTTAAAAAGCGTACATTCGTTCCTAAGCGGTCATATAGCTCCTATAACTGGAATTCTGCTTCCGAGACCACCTTGTCCCTGCTAAATGGGATTCAAAACCGAGTGATGAAACTTATTGAAAACGATAGCGTTGACACATTCCCACAACGACACTTAATCTTTGCCCAATCACTTCAAGGCGCTTTTTCTTTCTTTATATTTCTAACCCCTTGAAAGCGTGCAGAGGTCAAATTTTTGGCTGCCAGTTGGGTTGGAGAGAGAGAGATGTCAGAAAGATTCAGCAAAATGACCAATCGTTTAAGTGATGTTCCTTGGCCGCCATAGAGCTGCAATTTAACACCGTTGAAGCCTTATTCTTAGTTTGATGATTGATGAAAAGCAACTTTGGTCAATGTTCAAATTCTTCATAGATCAATACATTTAGGACATTTAGAAACATTTTTTTTTAAAGAGCATAATTCAATTAAAAAAAGGGCTCATAGGTTCCATAAAATGCGCCAATAAGCAGAGAATTTCAACGAAACTATTTGATTTGTGTGCATAGAAGAAATAAAAGTATCTTTTGTTGTTGCACATTAAAAGCAGGCATTTGACGTCAACACAAAAACAAAATTTACATATGTATATATATATTGTAGGGTCTATCGTAAACGATAGGCAATTCTGTATTAGGTAAATTTATAATGACAGTGCAGCATAGCTGAGAATCAAAATATAAATATAGAGTACGAAAAAACAAAATAAAATCAAAATTTATGAATACAACACAAATATACACAGCATTAAATTATCTACAACACCATCCGAATGCACTGGTGTTGTAGAAAATTCTGCCTCAATTTTGTACAGTAGAAATTTCGAAAGAAAAAAAAATTAAGACGTTTCTTTGTTTAGATTTTGATTTAAGGTGTTTTTTTTTTTGGTTGTTTGTTTGCAATTTACCCAATACAGTATTGCTGTCCAGCCTTCCATTGTGATGCACTGGAATACGGTCAACATGGCAAAACCGATATTGTCAAAACTAGTTATTCCAGAATTTGGTCCATCCCATTTTTCTAGGCACATACTGTTTGTAAAATTACAAACGTACGCACCACCCGACGCTACAGATGAATTGTCCGAGTTACAAGGTGTTTCCATCTCCCCCTCCTTTACAATTCTATCTGTTAACATAAAATATATGAACAAAAATTAATATCAAACAAATTCTATTAACATAAATTCACTCAATTAAAAAAGAATATTCTGAAAATAGAAAAAAAAGTGTTCTTTACTTGGATCCTCTAAACTATAACAAGTCTTATGCAGTGCGCCCGAATAGAACTCGAGTCCGATGATTGCAAATATAACGATCGCAAACAGGACCAGAAGTCCGATTTGAAGTAACGGTGCCATTGCTTTGATAATTGATTTTAAAACTACTTGTAAACCTGAAAGATTTTTCAACGCACAGAATTGGTATTAGTAAAAGTTATTATAAATTATTATGTTTTTTTTTTTTTCTAAATAAATTTGTAAATAAATTTAATAAAATCATGCATCTAAAAATTATAAAACTATTCTAGAACTATAATAAAAATAAATTATTATGGAAATAATAAATATTAATTTTTCTAATGAAACAATATCTAGCGAAATCTAATTCATGTAAAACTACTCACTAGGAATTCCAGAAACTAATTTTAAGGGCCTTAGCACACGAATAGCCCTTAATGTTCTTAGATCTACTTCGGGCCCTTTTTGTGGGAACATTGTGATGAACCTGATGTTTTATCAAGCGGTTTATTTTTTAATTTTAATTATTATCATAAATTATTTTAAAATAAATAACATTTTTTTATTATTTTTATGTAAGAAAAAAGCACGAAAAAGAAAAAAAACAAAGAAAATTTATAGAATTATTGGAAAATATATGTTTTTTATTACATCTAAAATCTAAGTCACAACAGAGAGCTAAAACATAAAGCTAAAAAAATTTTAAATAATAAAATTATAGTTTGCTTAAAAAAAAAAAAAATAACTAAGGGCTATTGTATACAGATATAAAAAGTAAAGGTAGATAAAAGAAAGTCTAGTGAAATAAAAAGGATGTCTAGGGATGTCTAAGATGTGAGCTTTTAACAAGGAAGTACAAGCTAAAGTTTTTCAAATACTTCATTAGAGTCCGCAGAGAAGTTAGTTTGTTCCAATTTTATTTTTTTACAGAATTTTAGAAATTTTGTTAAGACATTTTTTAGTACTTTGTACAGTTTCTCGTACAAAAAAAGTTTAGTTTATATAATGCTTAAATACCATGATTCCATTATACTATATTATTTTTACATATTTTTATCGAGGTGGAGCACTGCTGGCAGTCGGAAGAAAAACAACGATGTAGAAAGAGAGAGTGGTATTGAAGCTAGGCCCATCGTTCTAACTATGACTATTAGATCTTTTCAAAAAAAAAAAAAGGCATCTAACTTTAGTACTAGGAGCGAAAAGAACTGTGAGTGAAAGATTGTTTATACCATGGGTTATTATTTGCTTTTGTATATGAAGTCGAAAGAATGACTTTACTTGAGGTTTGAGTATATATTCAATATTGAAAGAATATCACCAGTTCGTTTCATCACACCTGCATCCGATTAACAAGTGTAAAACACACAGCTTAAAGAAAGCCGGACCAAATAACACAACTTTTGGTCTATTTAATCAAATATGGATTACACAAGGTGCAGATTCGCGAGCCGTTTTTGAACATCTGGATCATCCTTCCGGACGGTACAGGCATTTTACCTCATCCATTGGGAATCGATTTCACAAGGGGTTCTATCATCTGCCTGATTGTCAACCTTGATCGCTATAATATTGTCAATAAAAGCGTCTCTAATAATCGTTTCCGCAGCTGCAAGAATGGCTTAGAATTTCGGCTGAACAACCTTGCAATCGTGAATAATGGAACCTCTGCTCTGGAGAAAACAACAACATCATACCAATCTCCTTTCTCGGAGGAATTTCAAAGTGAAATTTATTTTTGAAGTCTTGGACGGATGACAAGCAGTCCGCTTAAAACCATAAATCTTTTTTGCGTAAATCTTCTCACCATCAGTGATTCGAAAGGCTATACAAAAATTGGTTTTTAAGGGTTTTCTTAAAGCGTTAATTAAGTCTCACAAAATATAAGAAAAAGTCTGAAAGTAGGAAGGAATTTTACGCGATTAAAAAACAGTTTAATTGTAAAAGTAAATAAATTAGTGAGCTTTATTTCCATTTCATTTTATTATTCATATCTGTATTTGCGATTAACAGCTTCTTAATTTTTTCTTAATTTTTTTCTGAAACTCAATCTACAGTCGTGGCAAACGGAATGATTGTTCCAAAAAAGATTCTAGGATTTGTTTTTGATTTGAAGTTGAAAGATATGAAAACTTGTTCCAAATTTTGTTGATTTATTATAAAGCTTTATAAAGCAGAAAAAAATAATAAAATTCTGTTACATGTTTCGAAATGGTTGTCAACCTAGTCAAAAACGTCATGAAAATGTTTGCTTATTACGGAATCGTTATGTCCTGATTTAATATTCCGCAGGCATCCCTTTAGTCGCGTTCAAGGCCTTACCATTTCGTGGCACAGGTATAAAAAAGTCGCATGACATTTTTCGGGTGATATGTTGGCCCAAACCGTCCTTGGAACAACAAATAAATTGTTCAAATTTGTGATTGCCGATTTCGTTTTAATATTAATTTCATCCGGATGCTGAACTCTCGAAAACATTGACCAAATTCTTTTCGAACCATTGTTTCATTGGTATTTATGTGAGCTTTGCGTCATTAACTTACATGAACCTCCAAGTCACGAGAAGTTATTCTTTAGTATAAAACTACATGACATTTTCTAATATTTCAACGTAATGCTCCGAATTCATTACACCTTCTATTCGATATAAAAGCGGGTTCCTTTGAGTGTCATACAACCCCAAAGCCTATACTTTTTCCTACATGCTTCAAAGTAACTGTCTTGTACTTCGGATTAAATGCTTAATTTCTTGGAAGCCGGACATATTTTTTACCATCTGATCCCACTCTATGAATTTATATTTCATCGCTCCATAATATTTTGTTCCATTCGATCATGTAATCCTCATGTTTTTACGCAAAGCTAAACTAGTTAGCAATGGTTTATTTCTTGCCGATCTTCCAAAAAGTTCGGTTTCATTCAATCGTTGCGGTAAGGAGTGTGCTAAAAAGCATTCCGTTCCCTCTCAACAACTTCCTTTCGAATAAGTTTAAAACTCATAAAAGGATCTTCTTATATAGTCTTACGCGATCTTTTGTATTTTACTACCTTTTCCGTTGTGTCTCACTGAAGCTTACTGTATTGAAGGCTATTATTTTAGAGCAATTCAGCCTTTTCTTCATTCTTGAAAAGGAAAACTTGTCGATATTTCTCATCTTAGCAATGGCATCCCGCATCTGTGGCGTTTGCCCATTTTTTATTCAACGAAAAATAATTTTGTTTTATTGAATTTTTAGCAAAGACTTTATTTTTTTTTTGCTAATACTACCAGTTTTTAATCAAATAACTATTCTTTCTTGTGTCGTTCTTAATAAGATCGCCAAAAAAACTGTACATTTCAAAAAATCATTTACTGTAACAAAACAGAGCAAACAAGACCAACAATATTATACGGGCTGCCATCTTCCTTTTATTGGACTTGCGATTACTTCGCCATGACTGTATATTCAAAGACAGAAGATATGCGATACTTCTTATATTATAAAAGGTGACCCAAAAATGTTTGATTTTGTTCAGGTGCATAGAACTCGGCGACAAGCCAAAGAACGCTCTTCTCTACTGCTCTACTTTCGGTCGAAATTCATCGTGATCCCATTTCCATCTGAATAGATACATTTGTTAACAAACAAACTTTGCACTTCAATTTAAGAAGCGCCATGTTACTGCGCTCGAGGACTCCGTAAGTAACACGGTTGCTATGCCTTGTCAGATGAACAGAGCCTTAAACAAACAGTTTTCATTCCCGCAATTTGATTTTGATTTATTGAACCTAGAAGTCGTGGGGTACCAAAAAGAACGTAAGGCTAATATTCTAGAGGATGCATTTCCGAGCCGCCGCCAGTTAGATCGCTACAACCTATTTCGGATTAGTTAACTTTATCGGTCTCTGGGAAACAAGGCACACACTCAGAAAGCTCTCGAACAGAGTATTTGACAAGAGTGCAAGAGATAAATAACCAAAGTTCTTGTCAAGTTTATTGAAAATGCAGTCAAAAATAATAAAACAAAACAAACCCCTGAAGGTTCCTGTAAAGAAATAAAAAAATATTTAAATATGAAACTACTCGTATGTCGTTTCCTATAAAATATATCTCATTTTGGGTCACCTCATACAAATAATTAGAGTTTGATTTTGAAATGTTTTTTACAGTCGTTTTTTTTGTATTATTTAACTTAACAGAGATTTATTCAGAACTGAATTTAAATAAACTAATGGTCTTTTTAAACTTAAAGTCTGACAACGTTTCGCATTATTATGTTTTTTGAAAATGGATATAGTCCAAAAAATAAGGTGACATATGAATTTAAACTGCGCGCGTCGAAGGATTTGGAAATTTTTCTTTCTTTTTAGGTTGGTAGTACTGTCAGTGACATCTATGTGAAATTTCATGTCAAAATATATTCATAGTGTTTGAGATACGCGTCGTTTTGTGAGCTGCTAAAAGTGAGTTTTTCGTTTTTTGCGATGTCGAAATTTATTGAGCAAAGAATTTGCATTAAATTTTGTTTGCGGAATCAATTTTCTGCTGCGGATACGTTGAGGATGATGCAGAAAGCCTTTGATGATGAGGCTATGTCTAAAAAAAATGTTTACAAGTGGTATAGTGATTTCCAAGCCGGCCGTGAACGTGTCGAAGACGAAGAGCGTTCTGGGCGACCATCAACCTCAACCGATGACCTTGCTGATGAAGTTGGCTTATCGAAAAGCTCAGTCAATACCATTTTGAAGGATGCTTTGGGCCTCAAGCGCGTCAAATCTCGACTGGTACCGAAAACATTGAATTTTTTGGTAAAAAGGCGTCGCGTTGAAGTGTGTGAAACAATGCTTTCCGACTACCAGGATGTCATGAAACGCATTATTACTGGCGATGAGACTTGGATCTATGCTTACGACCCCGAAACAACCGATCAATCGAGCGAATATCGTGCCAAAGGAGAGCCGAGACCAAAAAAACCGCGCCAAAGTCGCTTAAAAATCAAGGTCATGTTGACTGTTTTCTTCGATTATCGTGGTGTTGTGCTTTATGAATTCCTTCCAACCGGCCAAACACTCAACAAGGAATATTATTTGAACGTTATGCGTCGTTTGCGTAACGCTATCCGCCTAAAAAGGCCGGAATTGTGGAAAGACAATTCTTGGTTTTTACACCACGATAATGCACCATCCCATACCGCACTCGTGATTCGTGATCATTTCGCCAAAACTCAACCCATATCGTTCCGCAACCACCGTATTCACCTGATCTGGCGCCGTGCGACTTCTGGCTGTTCAACAAGCTCAAAAGACCGCTCCGGGGACACCGTTTTGATACGATAGAGGAGATTCAAGCCGCAGCGAAGACGGAACTGAAGGACATTCCGGAAAGTGACTACAACCAGTGTTTCAAAGATTGGAAAATCCGTTGGCATAAGTGCATTGCATCGGGAGGGGATTACTTTGAAGGGGATGAAATTGATTTGGAAGAATAAATAAAGAATTTTCAAAATAAATACAATGTCACCTTATTTTTTGGACACAGTAGTATGATTCTTATTTCTGTATTTTGTAAATAAATTAAGCACTGCGACCTCAAGTAAAAACCCTAAGGAACAAAACTATCTAGAGATTATGAAAAAACTTTCGTGCAGGACCAAAAACTTTGTTATCCGACTTCTTGAAATTGTGATGCTTTTCAAAATATGAATAAGCCAATTTATTTCCGCAGACTTAAAAGAATCATGCGCAAAGAGGAATAGCTGAAGCTCCTTGAAGATCTCCTGCCAAGAAAATTTGTGTCGTAAAATTTGTCTAGAAAACTAAGTTCTTATACCTCAAATATGGGAGGTGTCAACAAGCACTATTGGAAAAGTTAAAATGTTAATGTTGTCTCTCGGTATGTTCGCCTACTCAGGATAAATAAATCAAAATTTTTTCCTCGAAGATTTTTCTTTAAAGGTTGTTTCCAATTTTTTATTTCAAATATAGTGTGCTTGCAAATTACACCATGCAACGTTTGCTTTTCCACAGAAATCACTAAAGATTAGAAACCGGGTAAACAGGCAATTTTTTCCATGTTTGTATATCCGAAAAAAATAAAACTGCCTTACCTTAAAAATTTTCTCTACTATTTAATTTATATCATTATATTGTATATACTAAAAGAAGAGAGATTTATTTACACATTAAACCATTCGAAGCCCAAAACCTGGCGCTAGGATAGTTTAGTGAAGTTATTCTTTAATGAATTAGTAGTTTTTAATTTAAAAACGATTAGTAGACTGTTTCGCTGTTAGGGCTGCATTCAATATTAGTCATAAAAGGAGTTTATACTTGCATAAAGTTCATTACATCTAGGATGGCCCTTAAAATCTATTCGAGCTATACACTATGACTAAAAATCTAAAAAAACCTTTTCTAAATAAACTAAAAGTGATTAGAATAAAAAAATTTATTAGCTAAAGCTTTCAATTTTCGATTGTTTTCTTTTTTTATACAAATTCAAATTACATTTTATGAGACATTATCTGTCAAGATGACAAACTACACTGCCGATGTCACACACAGACTAGAACCAATGATGATTTAACTAAAGACGATCTAGTCCTCTCTAAAACACTGATGAATTGAACACATAACTAATGTTTATCTATTCATATATATATATATTTAATATGTATATGTATATATAATAGAAAAAAAAATTCTTAAACGAAGTTCAGCGAACAATTCCTACTTAATGGCACTCCTTGTTGAGCACTCGGACGTCTTACTTGGTATTCTCGAAACGAGCTTAAGCGGCCTTAAGACACGAAATGACCGCAACATTCGCAGATCGACATCGATATTTGCTTCTGCGAAGATCGTCATAGCGCTGAAGTAATTATTGTTAAAAAATAATTACAATTTTGTCATCGTGAGTGATGTGCGAAAGTTAAAATAAAAAATAAATTTAAAAAATAAATAAATAGAAAAATAAAAATGAAAATAATTAAGAAGAGTGAAAAAATAATTAAAAAAAAAACAAAAGTTTAAGAAAAAGATTTAATATTTTTACTGCAAACAAAATGGTTAAACCTGTCCAAGAGTATAGTATTTTGCAAAAGAATGGTTTGTTTTTTTTTTTGAAGATTAAATATATTTTGAAAAAGTGATAATTACCCCGTTACTACAACGAAAAAATCCATTATGTTCCATATATTCCTGAGGTAGGAGTGTTTATGCAGAACTAGCCCTAAGGCAAGGATCTTGAGCGATGCTTCTACACAGAAAATGCATAAAAAATAGGCTTCGGTTTTTTCCTAGAAAAAAAAAGTAAAATTATTATTTAAAAAAAAAGTTTTGCTTCGAATTATTGAAAAAAGGATACCAGTTTCTGAGCCAATACTGTTTTATCACCCTCAGGCAAATGTTCTTCTAATGCCAACACTACACAGTTGGCAATGATTGTCAATAACACAGCGTACTCGAAGGGCGGCCATTCTATTATAAATCGTGTATACTTCCTAATTGGATTATCCTCGGTGAGGATAAAAAGTGATGTGGGCCCACCACCGGGTGGTGATTGGCCCTGACTACTCGGGCCACCCATTCTATCAGCTAAGCGATGGGCTCCCCTTCGACCCAAGTGCCCCCCGCTTGTGGAGCCCTGTTGCTGTCCTGCTAGCGCCGCTTCCTGAGCCGCTGCCAACCTGCAAATTAAAAACAAACAAAAAAATAAGTTTATATAAATAAAATCAAAGTGTTAGATATAAATGTATACATGTTGTTTTTTAACCACACATTGAAATCTAGTTCAACAGGTTTGGATTAGTCCAATGAGCGGAAAGGATTCTTTTAAAGTTGACCATTCATATAAATAATTTTTTATCATTTACAATAACAAGAAGTTGCTTCTAGATACTAACTTATATACTTTCTTCGGAGGCAATGCAGTTCGGGTTGGACCGAGCCGACAAGCCTCAAATTGCGTACTCTAGTTTTAAAGAGCTTTCCTCTTTTTTGTACCAGAGGTTTTTTTTACGGCAGTTTCGCTTTGTTGAAGATTTCAAGTCCCTGGAAAGTTGACGTCCATACGTCTGCAAAATGTTGCTTCATGACTTGTAATAATCTTAATCTTCTGTCTAGATCTTTATAATGGTGCAGCCCTTCTCCTCCACGCTCCATCCGAAGCATTTTTATTTCAAAGCGAACCAGAGCTTTTTAATGCCATTGTTGAGATCATTGCTTCTACGACTAACAGTCTAAGGAGAATGATGTCACATCTCTTAATCCAATTGCGGCTCGCCAGATGTCCTTCTTGATAACGGAACCTCACGCTCAGCAGCTGACGCATATTTACACAAATCTGGAAATGCTGTCATACGCGACCTCAACTCTAGTCATTGATCAGTATCAATTTGGAGCCCCTGTGTTACTTTTTTCTTATTTTCGGCAGCGTCAAGGTTAGATTGTAAATTTTTGCTTTTTCAGGTCCAGTTTTTGACGAAAAGAAAAGGAAGTCCTCCAGCAGCCTTATTGTACTTGAGTTCGGCTATCATAGCTTCCACACCATTATCATTTTACCAGTCGGATGTTCTTTATCACCGTGCAAAAGTCTGCAGAAGTAGTCTTGCCATTATCTTAACATAGACTGTACTGCAACGTTTCCATCCACACCGATTTCGGTTCCGGTTGTAAAACCTTGACACGCTTACGCTTTACCTGTTGGTAACATTTATAATGTTGTGGTATTTTTATACAAATTCGGTCGTGTCCCTCTGATGCAGTTACTCTTTGCTTCGAAGAAGTCTGTGTTGATCCCTGTGCAAGCAGCTTTGTTCATTTGGCAACATCAGTTTTTACCGCTTTGATAAGCTGCCAGTATGCCTGTGTGCTCTGTAGAAGTGCTACGACCGGTTTGTGCCCCTACAACAAATTTGAAAAGATTCAGACAGTTCCGGTATATCAATAGCTCTCAAGAGATTCACAGGCCGCAAGCATCAAGCGCAACCCTGTTATAAAGCGAAAGAAATGCCGTCAGATTGATTATCAATTTCCAAAAGTGCGAATTCATGTTTTTTAAGACGCCGTTGTATGGGACCTTTTGGGATACCAAACAGAATTGGCGAAAGTTCTTTATCGTAGGCAGCTACTTGACGAGTCAGAGTGTACTCAGATATCTTGGGGTTTGGCTTGATCAGTATCTATAGATACATGTTGATGCTGCGTTGGCCAGAGCTAAAGCGGCCTATGCCAATTTATTACCACACCCAACGCACATCGAAATAAAGAAAAGATAAACCCAAGAACGAAGCATGAACATCCTCAAGATAACCGCTTTTCAGGATAAAAATGTTAACAATAAATATCATGGGTTCAAGAATAGATATTTCGGTCATAAAAGTAACGAATCACAGAAATCGAGATATCATTACGGATGAAATTTCTATGATGAATAGAAACTATCCAGCTTCGTGGTAGTTGAATAAGAACCTCATAATTATATTCGTAGTGTTAAGTTAATTATAAATAAACGATTAGAAAATAAAAAAGTAAAGTCATTTATTATAAACCAATCACCAGTGTATATAAATAATTTGCCATGACAAAGACACTGTTTCACAACAAATCGATGCCAGGGTAAAGGTGATCTGCTTCACGGCCCTCATTCGGCCTGTGCTTGCTTATGGATGTCCGATGTGGCTCAACGTGAGAGCAAGCCTGATGGAAAAGATTCGGGTTGCGAGAGACGATGTCTTAGAACTTGCCTGCATTAATGTAGAACACCAGAAACTCAGTAAAAAAATCTATTATAGTCAGATCCTGTACAACGGAGCAATCCTATTCCGAATGGATAACGTTGCAAGAGCAATGACCTGATTTCCGGGGCATAATACCCCAACTTCAAGTACCACGAAACAGTTCGCCTTAACGGCCTTACTCCACCAGAGACTTTCCTCTATTTTGACCTTTATGGCCTGATTCAGGATAGCAATATGGTTCCTTTAATCTTCCATTTTTTACGAAACAGTGTGGACAGGCGATTTGCCTACAATAGAGATGTCGCTCGCAACTTTATGCGTAAACTCCGGTTCAGTAGGGCGGTAACAGTCAATCATAAGGAGGATGTTATAAGGTAGCACCCACAACTTTGGTGGTTAAATGAGACAGAGAGGATGCTTCTTAGTTGTCACTAAATTGGCCTGAAATGATCATACACCAAATTTTTCTTATATAAAAATTTTCTTGTTAAAAAGTTTATTATGCCATTTAAATTCAAGTACATTTAAAAAAGGAAAAACAATTAGTTCTGGTCTTTGAAAGACAAAGGTTAAGCATTTTGCATTAAAAAAGAGATCCCGTCTCTAAGATGCTATTTTTTATCTGGTTTGACAAAGAGTGCAGCCAAGGAGAACAGAATAATTTTATGGCTTTGAAGTGCTTTGAGGCTGCACTATGCTAAGAGAGAAATTATATAAACCGTGCAGGATGAAAATAGAGGTTGCTCGCTTCTCAGCTAACGTGGGTAACGATCTCACGGAGACATTAGATACCCAAAAAGTTTTAGACAAGACGACCAACTGTCATTCGACCTTTTTATATTATTATTGGAGGAAACCACAGTCAATCAACAGAGTAACGAGCTTTAATAAACTTGCCCATAGATCCATTTGACTCAATCGGTTCACTTGCAAATATCGGAACAGAAGCTGTGAAGGCGAAACGTTAAGAACTTAACGCTTTCGACATAATGCCACAGAAGAAGGTACAACTTCGGGGTAGGCCAAGAAAATTGTCGACCAGTCTTGCCTACCCCTAATAATCATAGACCTTATGAAACAAAGAAGGCTTGTTTACTTTGAGAAGAGCTTATCAGAAACTCCTTGGTACAATATTTCGATTGGCTTGGACATAAAGTTCGAATGGACGTCAGCTATTCTGCCTGAAGGGGTCTTCCAATCTTCGTACACCACATCAAAATTGCGATAAAAGAAAAAAATAATCCAAAAGCAATTTATTGTACGCAATTGAAGGTAGCTTAAACTTGAGCTGACTGGAGAAACTTATTAAATTTAGGCTCCAAATCAGCCCCGAGATATAGTGAAGTGATGTATGTCGTGTTCAAAGTAAAATAATAGATTTCCATTCAATCCATAAAAACTTTGGAACCCGACCTGACTTACTCGAAACTTCGAGGACTGTTGCTTGAGCTTTCAATCCTCCATACTTCAAATTTATCCGTATCAGAGTTGGATTGCGAAATAACCATTGTCCAATTCGCTCAATGGTCGAAAGCTCCTCGAGAATCTTATATTAACTACATCCTTTGCCCTTGGCTACAACACACATGTAAGTGATTCTATGCAAAGATAAATCACATGTGCTTCACTTCAAATTTTGTGACGTTTTATGAAAAGCCCATACGCTCTTGACTCACCAAACCTTCCCTCTTGCATTCTCTTTTACAAAACGTTCTATGCAGTAATTTAATTTAAAAGAACTATTCCATTGTTAACTATCCGTACTCCTAATCCCTGTAGTGCTATAAAAATTTGATTTATCTATAATAATTTGAATATTTTTTTTTTTGAACTGGCAATAAATTGTCACCTTATTTATGGTCATAAAGAGAAGAATATTTCATTTCCAGCCATGACCCAAAATCGTTTTTATAATTGATTGATTGATAATAATTGATGCAGGATTTTTTATTATATTAAACAATTTTTCAAAGTTCAATATTAATCACTGAAGCCCCGAATCTAAAGTCTGTTTACTTTAACACTGATTTACCACACTTTAATATTTCTAAGGTGCGTTGTGCTTTTTTTCTTTGGGAAATTAACAAATCGATTCTTTCGCGTCACGACTGGGTGTGTTCGATTAGTTGCGAACATGCCACTCCACTGTCCTAATATTATATAATATTAATCGAGTACATAAGGTTGTAAAAACATATGACTATATGCCTACACATAGCTTATTTCTAATCACAATAAAAATAAGGTATGTTTTAACATATGCCTAGAGTATATTGAACTCGCCCATGCAGCACTCCCAAAGTTTGACGTCAGTCGTATTGAAGCAGATACAACTCTATTCAAGCACTGAGGAATCACCAAAATCACGAAAGGACATTTTTAGATATGTTCGCCATAACCTTGATGCGGCCTTATAAATAGAAGCGTTTTAATGTTATCCTTTAATGAGCTGTTGGTCTGTTCATACTTCTGCTTTAGAGCCTTGAAAGAAGCAAGAAGGATTTATTAAGCATTCAACCGGATGAACAAGTTTGTTAAGAGTCTATCAAGAGTGTCTTTATGTAGACAGAGTGTGTTTTAAAGTAAGAGTAGAATCAAACTAACCCTGTAACACCGGAACACTTTTTGAATCACTTCGTTGTTCGTCTGTCTGTCACCACTCTTTTAATCAGAGACGTGGGAAACTTATACCAAAGTGTTTCGACTGCGGTCCCTTAAAGATGTAAAAAAACAAACTCCTACGTAGACGCAGTTAAAAAATATGGCTGTCTCAAAACATATGGGGTGCTTTAGAATCATGAAATTTAGCAAGAAGGAATGTCTTATAGCACAAGTTAAGGGGAAATCTGAAGATCATCCAATCTGATTTCACAAATAACAAAGTTTAAAAATCACAACTGAAATTTACATCAAGAAGAATGAATTTAAAAAATATAGTCGAAAATAAAAACCCCTTCGAGACTCGATGTCCGTGTTGGACTAACTATTTATAAACGTTTGTACGGAACCTTTGCTGCGCGAGTCCGACGCGCACTTGGCAGATTTTTTTTTTTTTTAAATGTCGTAACAATAACAGGATGGGCTTCAGTGAAGATCGACAAAAAGTGATTTCAAAATTATTTAACACACTGTCAAGTATGTCCTTTCTACCCAAAAATTGGGTTAACATCAGGTAACGTGTGGTCCATCTGCTGGTTTCATTTAAAATAGGCTAAACAAAATAACAGCTCAATATTTTTTAATATTTAGTATTTCTTACTTCATCAGTTGGCTTGCAAGTAGATTCTGTTAACTCAAGTTTTCACTACATTTTTGAGACTTTCGGACCATATTTTACGAAAAACTCGATCAATATTGTGCTCGAACGCCTAAATCATCTGTTCGTAATGGCCAAGCAACATCTCGCCGATTAATTACTCATTTATATAAAAATGTGTGCAATAAATAAACTGTCGGACGACCTGTGTCCAATGGGCCAATAACATCGCTCTCCAACAAACTACATCAACTTACATTCTGATGTTGACATGACACAGAACATGATGGAAATGCGCCTTGACCCTTGTGAGCAAATGATCAGAAATCATTTTGCTTAATTCTTCTCACTGCAACTTGCGTTCAGTTGCTGAGATTTTTGGCGTTTGAATATGTTCGGTAAAAAATCAGCAAAAAAGTTCTTGTCAAGCTATTTTTCACTGGTCGGAGGCAATCGCAAGTTCCAGTTGAGCAAAGTTTCAAGTTACAAGCATTGTTATCGTATCAACGTTCGATGATTAGGTTAGGCTAGAGGGGATGAATCTATTCGACTGGGAAGTAACCATGGGGTCCCAAAAGGTCCATTTACTTTATAAGAACTTTGTTATGGTTTCAAGTGAAACCATTCGGTGTTCCTGGAACTTCATAAGTTCCTTGAGTTGTACCTTTACGAGTGCTCCCAGTTCCCTGAGCATTCTGTCCCCCGTGAACCGAAGTCGTCGACAAGTAAGTGATTGGCCGAGCAAGCATCCGGGCTAAGCAACAAGAAATAGCTTCAGCAAAGTCGCTCTACCTAAAGTTAGATTTTCAATGAACAAGTTGAGTGCGAATTTTTTTAAAGAAGATGCCACAGGTTGCGTGTTTTCGCCCTGAAGTATATACTTTTTATAAACTGCGGAAAAGGAAAGTATTTTAGATGTGAAAAAATTTCCAAAATCCCGATTACAGTTTGTTTTCTTATGACTGAGGAAATGAAGGGAAGCATTGTTAAGCAAAAGAATCGAACTATAAATATGGAACAACGTTGTTCTTGCGACTCGTTTAGTTCAGTGGTACATACTTGTACTTTTGTTTGTGTTTCTTTACCTTTCCTGTTAAAAAAGGGCTATTTTCGGCGCTGATTTCGTTTGGTCTGATTTGGAGACTGAAGCGTCAATCAGTATTTCCAGTTTCATACGTGTTTCGTTTTCGAGGCTGGCATTTGCTGAACAGACCTTTCCAAGAACCGTCGATTCGTTTGCCACTTTAGGCAAACCACCCGCCGTACTAATATTTATTTGGATAACATGACATAATATTTAGCAAGCAAAGGACAACGTGTTTTTCAGATTTTCTTGCGTAGTGGGGAAAATCTTTCTTAGCCTACTTCAAGACGGCAAATTTAGTTGCAATTTAATTTTTATCGGTTTAGAAGAAACAGCCCTGTAACAGATGAACGGCAAAACGGATGGACGGAGAGCGGACCTTCAGTAAAAGGATTATGTTGGCACCCTTCGAGTACAGAACCGAACAAAACTCTGGCACATTGTGCTGAAAGAGGTGAATGCCGTTCGTCAACAAAGTGCAGACTTTTGTGACGCAGTGGATGAAAGCCGATCCAATTTCAAAATGAGCGAGGAACCCTTTTTCAATGATAATCCACACATCATTTCGAGTACTTCGCGGTAAGTAGCGGCAAATGAGGAGCAACGTAGAACCGTGATCATTGAGTTAATATTGCCACGAATCGTATGACTTTGGACATTTGAAAAGCATGTCTCACTGTGATGATTTGCACTTCCCACTCCAAAGTTCTTCGCGTGAAGTTTTTTTTTCTGAGTAGTCTTTATACGCAGGCCACAGGCAATGAAAACTCTTTAAACGAATATCGGACAAGAGTTTGAAAACTTATTGCCCGATGTCCTCATTCAACGATTAAAAAATTCGGCAAAAAGAGCCTCAAGTCCAATTAACAATTACGGTGCCGACATCGGGTCTAGAAATTAGCGGGGAAAGCTTAGTACTCCAAGTAAACATTTTAACCGAAGCTTCAGCAGCAAAAACTATAAAATTGGACGCCAAATCGGTTTCAGAAAGAAATATCCTTTTTTTCTTCTATAAAAATCGTTTCAAAAAAAAAACAAAGCATTACTTTGAAAAACCATCAGTAGCCATAACATAAAGATTCACATCTCGTCGAATGGAAATTAAAATCCCTTTATCCTCGAATAAATGTGCCACATTAAAAGTTGCCTTTTGTCAAAACCAAATTTCGAACAATGATTTTGAACGACAAAGATGTCTGCCAAACGAAAACAATAAGGGCAAACAGTGAAGTAAGGATCTTAATAGTTTATTTCTTCCTCCTTCTTACTTTGAATGTCCTTATAAAAGTACCACATAGATCTACCATCCACCACAATAGACAATCAGACTTCGAGTACGTCTATTGTTGCTATCGAACAGCCAGTCGCATCCACATCCACTGCATAAGTCAAGTGGCAGTCAGCTCTAAGGTAAAAGATGAAATGTCAATGAAATCCAGGAGAATATACGAGTATATCCACAGTCATAGTCGTAAGCCCATAATCAATGCTCCTTGAAGGTTGGTTACCGAGTCGCCCGCCGCCGCCGGAAAGGCGTAAGGAAAATCTATTTTTGTTTAATTTTTTTTTTGTGAATTTGAAAATTCGAAAATCTGCTTAACGTCGCCGTCGTTGCAATTGATGCACTGACAGTAGTAGTGAGTGTTTGAGTGGCACAAAGTTTTAATCTGGTGATGACTTGAACACAATAATGACAAGCCCACACACGTGTGCTGTGAAGAGACATACGAGTGGAAGGATGAAGTTCATTGAAAATGGAAATGCATGCATTATACCCTAAGCAGGTATTATAAATATCGATTTGGCCACATGTTTTCCAGTTACGAATAATAATAATAATAATGTGATTACTCAAAATCGTTTGGCCTTAAAAAATGTAAAAGTACTTTTAATAGCTTGCACAGTTGCTTCCTCTTGTATTGGAAAACTAAAGAGCTGGCGATGCTAGAAAAAAGATATTCCTTTACTGAAATCTAAAATACCTAAAGCACAACAAATCTAACAGCAATGAAGATCAATGCAGGTCTAAAACAATTTATGATTCTAAAATACCGCTGTTATCCTATGAAAGCGGTGTATTCCATTTTATCTTTAGAACTTTTCATGCGGTTCCTAAATTTATGAAATTGAGAAAACTTACTGGCATAGATTCGGTCGCTATGCTACAACAAAAAATATACTCATAAGTCAACGCTCGTCTTCCTAGGTTCACAGTAACAGAAACATCACGAAAGTCCTAGAGCTTGAAAATAAAAATACTAATGGAATGTTTTCCAAACCGTTACAGGATGAACGCTTTAGGATGAATCGAGCAACGTGGAATCTGTAAATGAGTTTTCGAGGCATCAATTTGAAAATGTTCGAGAAACCAAGGAACATATTTTCTCACGATTAAGCAGACTTCTAAGCCTTGTTGTCAATATTTTGAAACTGAAAGTTACAATAGTATTTGGATAGGAATTTACCGTCACCAAAGTTCGAAAACCATACAATTATCAACAGCGGAACAGAATTTTCAAAATTTCAGAATAGACCACGCGATATATGACCCAAGTCGCAAAACTTTCGAGCCTGTTAAGGAACAGTGACAGTAAAAAATGAATAAGACTGATTAGCACAAGGACCTCACGATTGGACGGGATTTTAAATATTATATATGAACACATTTGAAATATATGAATGAACTGCTTTTTTCCAAAGTGTTGGAAAACATAGAAACTATTTCCAATAGTTAAAAAACAATGAAGCTCCTGATCCTTCTTACTGTAGACCAATTAGTATCTTGCATAATATTGCAACTTATAGATAGTTGCTACCAAATCAAAGATGTTTACGTACGGGCAAAATAAAGGACATAAGAAAGAGGAATCAGCTTGGCTTTGAAATTTAAAAATAAATCGAATATGAGTGCCCGGTTGAACCTATTGAGATGGTCATATCTTTGATACAAGTGAAGAAAGAAATTCATGACGACAAACGTTTTTGATGCCAATTATGGTCTGCTACTAGGACAGTACCAACACCAGATTTTAAACATTCACATTTCAAAAATTGTTAAAAAAATTTGGAAAGTTCGCGACTCCCAATCCTATAAAAGAACTCCGACGCTCGCTACCTACTCAACGATTTACAGTCGATGTATGGAAGCATTCGTCGCAATGAGCTCCACAAACCTATCCGGTTATGTCGCACAGATGTGTTGGTCTTCAAATTAAATAGATTAAAACAACTAACACACGGTCAAAAAGAAACCGATCCATCGAACATGCTAGGTGGGAGTCGCTACCTTGGCTGTGATCGGACAAAAGTTTATCTTATGTGATCAAAGTAGACACTCATCAGCATCATCAGAATAACAAAAAAGATCTTAAAAATTCTCCACCGGATGTACGGAATGTAAAACAGCGAACTGACCGGATTAAACAATCTAGTCTGGAAGGTAAAAATCCTTCGACTACATTAGAATGGACAACAATGCTTCATGCAAGAGCTTCTTCGAATCCAAGCTACGGTTTTACGGAAACAGGAAAGACTGAACCTCGATAGCCTATGTGAGTTTTTTTTCCTTTATTTTTGTTTTCCATACTATTGGGTTGACAACTAAGTAATTGCGGATTTCACTCATAGATGGCTTTAGTTGAATTTTTAGGTTTGCTGACGTAATCGAAACACACATTTTGTTACTTGATAGAAACAAAATGTGTTTGACGACGCTCTGGTCGTCCAGTTGAAGTTGATGACGACCAAATCAAAGCAATAATCGATTCGGATCATCGGAGTGCAACACGTCAGATTGCAGAGAAGCTTCATGTATCACATTATGCATTTAAAATCGCTTAAAACAACTTTGCTATGGACGAAAACTCGATATATGGGTTCCTCATGAACTGAAAGAAAATCATTTAACACAACGCATTAACATCTTCGATTTGTTAAAGAAACGTAATGAAAATGATTCATTTTAGAAACGATTCATAACTGGTGATGAAAAATGGGTTGGTTGGTTTAAAGATCGTAGAGCAAGCCAGGTGAATCAGCTCAAACAACTTCAAAAGCTGATATTCATCAAAAGAAAGTTATGTTATCAGTTTGGTGTGATTACAAAGGAATTGTCTACTTTGAACTTTCACCACTTAACCGAACGATCAATTCAGATGTCTACATTGAAAGACTAACAAAATTGAACAATGCAGTTGAAGAAAAGCGGCCCGAATTGACAAATCGAAAAGGTGTGGTATTCCATCATGACATTAAGGCCACACACATATTTGTACACTCGGCAAAAATTATTGAAACTGGGTTGGGATGTTTTGCCACATTCACCATATAGTCCTGATCTTGCACCATCTTATTACTTTTTATTTCGATCTTTGCAAAACTCCTTGAATGGTAAAAATTTCAATAATAATGATGATGTCAAATCGTACCTGGTTCAGTTTTTTGCTGATAAAAACCAGAAGTTTTATGAACGTGGCATTATTATGCTGCCTGAAAGATGACAAAAGGTCATTGCTCAAAATGCGGCAATGCATTGCAGAATAATGTTATTTCGGGCCATGAAAAAATTGTCGTTTATTTTCCAAAAAAATTCGCAATTACTTAGTTGACAACCCGATATTTGTAGGGCTAAGATTTGCTTCATATATTAACTTATTTACTTCTTAACACAAATTTTATTTCTTCATTTAATTATTTGGTGTTTTGTGTGGTTATGTGTATTCATATTTTTTATTTTCTTTAAGTTATTTATATTTTTTTTCTGCTTATTATAAATAACAATAAATTAATTTATTCAAGTTTTTCGTTGGAAGGATATATTTCCTCACGTATCGAAATAAAACTTAACTATATATTTAAAGAGATAGTATCGTTCATTGATAATTTACAGATTATCATTTGTTTGAAAAAAATGCGTTAAAGAATGTAAGCGAAAGAAGAAAAGGAAATAAGTGTTCGAATGTACTGCAGCAAGTGCTGGAGAGTTTGTTAATGTGCCATTAAACTTACGTCCCTTCTTGTTTACATTAGGTCTTAGAAGCAGCAATAAATCGCCAGCTTTTGAAACATTTGGAATCATGATGAATTCTAGATAACCGCAAGTATGGCTTTCATGAAAACAGGTCAACTGAAGATTTGGTGAAAGAAAAAATCTTTCCGAAAAGTTGAACTAATTTCGGCGAGTTTTAAACAAGTTTGGATCGAAAAGTCTCTCCTCCGATGGAAAAGAAACTATCTAAGTGAAATTGGATAGTTTCAAGTCAACAAATTTACCATATAAATGCAGGTGTTCTTTTTTGACATCGACTCGCCTCTTAGTTTTTATAAATGATCTCTTTTGCACTACATCCTATCCAATTAATTCTTTTCCGGAAGTTTTTCATGTACGTCCACGCCTTTCGATCGTGGAAATTACACGGCAGCTCATTACAATCTGATTCTGATGAATCGAGCATTATAATATGGAATGTTATGTTTAGACATTAGAGAAGAATGAAGTACTTCCAACACACAGCGCCGTCCGTTTCTAACATCCGAAGAGTCTTGAAAACTCAGTATAATTTTTTTTTATAATTACTTCAATAATTTTAAGGGTTTATTACTACCCTTTTCGTGCATACATAGCGAGTAGAAGGATGATTTTGGTACTTCGATTTTTATTGCTCCAAGGGTTGAGAACGAATCAGGGTGGACAGATTCGATATCGACTCATGTGCATTATCTCATTCCGGCAAGTTTTTTTGCGCCTCTGTTGTCAGAGTTCGTTAGTTGTTGACACGAACTAGGAACCGCTGAATGACAAATTGGTTAAGTGTTCTTACTCTTACTGCTGCTAGTTCATTGTATTAATAAATTGATCAAAAATGGTGACTGGACCGAATTCGAAAACTAGAAAAAATTTCGAGACATACTCTGTGACTCGAACCTGTGAACCAATATTTGATCCAATTTAAAGGATGTCACTTAATCAACTGCGCCACCCAGCCGTTAAATTTTTTTTTCATATTAAATACACTTTCAGGGGGTTATGAATACCCTTATAATGTTGACATATCAGGATCAGGGTGGACGAAATAGGGATAAGTGCTGAAGAACTTTTATTTGGCACCGAGTGCGGGAGACCATTCTTTATTCGTATTGTGCGGCTAAAAAATTAATCCCAATGCTTGACCGTGCGACCGAAATTGGACTTGAGGGTGAACTTATGAGCAATCCTGCCTAGGTGGGTTTTAGGGTGAAAGTGGTATGGTGGAGGAATGGAGCTTACTTGTTCGTCTTTGAATTTATTTATTTAAAACAACTGTCGACCTGAAATTGAATATTTGCCGCGGAAAACACTGCACTGGAAGAAGGAAGCATCTTAAGGCTTTTCCTCACTTTAACTTCGAATTGGGAATCAAGACTTTTGAAAAATTTCAAGGCCAGCAGCTGATTGTTAAAAAATTGTGTCACTAATAAATCACGATGACCTTCAAATCATCGCCTTCCCTTCTCAATAAGTTGAAGGCTAGCTGCTGACTTCCTTTTTGGGCAAAATACATATTCGAGGACGTAAAGTGTACACAAATTAAAAACCAAAACATATGTAATCCCATTAGAGTTGTCAGAAAACAACACATATCCGCAAAATATTGCCTAAATATTTTCGTTTTTTTTGGATTTATGTGTGAGTGAACTATTTCGGTTGTTTTTTTTTTTTGTATCTAATGAATCAGGGTCTTGCAGAAGACCACTTCTTGTGTGCGTCTTTAAGTTAACAGCGACTACATTATCTAGGTTATGCTTATAACTACACACACACATAACGATTTATATGTATATGCGTAGAAACATTTACTTTATGGCCTTTAGTTGGTTGATGGTATGGTTGTCCTCCAGACAATAGGGCTCCGATTTCGAAATTCAAAAAGGAAATTGACGCCAACAACAACCCCAAAAAGAAAAATTTACTTTTCCTCTTAAAGCTGTCTTCTTCTACTTCTACTGTCTTCTTTCAAATGCGAGTTTTTGAAGAAAACTCGCTGGACCGTTTGTTGTCTGTTGTTTTGGGAGTAGGTATGTGTTGGTAGATTTATGTTTAAAGGATATTACGTCATTATTAAGGTCGATTTATACGAATTAAACTGTTATGTAGGAATATTTTGATGGCATGTCATGGGACGTCAAGTGACTTGTTTAAAGGTTTTTGAAGGACGGAAATCTTAATGTTTATGCCATTTTTATCAATGAATTTCGACATCTTGCATAGGTTAGGTTGGTTCGTCTCTTTGTTGGCGTAGGCACAAATAGTTTGCTTTTCTATGGATCTATGTGTGAGTAAAGGATGTTGGAAATTCGTATTATTTCATTCAGAGTTTTTGCCGTCTCCGCTTTTGGGTATGAGATGCCGGTGATGTCATTATTCAAGGAAAGATCCGCAATTTCATTCATGGGCAAATAGAGGACATTTTCGTGTTTTATATAAATTTCCAGCCAATAAAATCTTACATGGATTTTGATGACACATAACTCTTCAAAGTGAATACCAAGTAGACAAGTTATCCTTTTTTTTATTCTCAAACAGTGCTTAAAGCGAGGGATAATTAAATGAAAAAAAAAATATTTTCATACATGAGGGGTCTTAAAATCTTGGGCTACTTATTAATCTGAAGCGGCTTTTTAGGTAATAAAATTGAGAGAACTAATTTCTTCAATGCTCGTTCGACAATTCTTTTTATGTTAATTCAAATCTGTCAACTTTAGAGTTTGTGAAAAGAAAAGGCTGAACAACAAAACACTAATAAAAGACTTGATGCAAGTGACGATGCTTTTGTTTAAAGAATTTCTTCACGTTTCTAAGGGGGTTGTTTTTATTTTTATTTTCAGAGTTGCCCGAAAATACTAACCCGATATTGATTTTCTAGATCTCTAAAATGAGACTTTATAATTTGGTTTTATTTTGGTGAGGTATGTAACGCTATATTTAATGAGCATTTGGACTCTTTCCTCTGTTTTTGCGATATATTCTGTCAGGTTTGTCGGATATTCTTTTTGAGAGCTTTAAGAAGTTCTGGCTAACACTGAACAGTTGTGCGATTGACGGGCAAATAGCAGGCAGGACTGGACATTAGCCTATAGTAAATCAAGAAGCGATCTAAGTATACTTCACGTATCTGCAAGAAGCTGAGTATGAGGGAATCCTTAAACCACTTCACATGTAAATGTCCAGCTCTACTCTTTCGCGGCAAACCTTCCCAAGAGCCTATCAATTTTAAAAACCACATCATCTTTCCAACCTGTTAGTCTCTGGTAACACCTTCTTAATTTTACTAGTCTATTTTCACACTTGATTAACGACATAGTTAGTTATTTACCGGGCGGTGTTAAAATTGGTGATGTTGAGGTAAACGTTCTTTTATAGGCCGACCATCCCTTAGCGTGCAATCCTTTATCTCTCCAGCTCCAACTCAACAAATTAAAATCCTGCTCTGACCTCTGGGATCTAAAAGTGAACACGCCCAAAGCATTGATCATAGTTTTCGGTCCTACTCGTAGTAGACCAACACGGCAGGAGAAATGAACTATGTACGCTGAGCCAATTAGAGTTGTTAAGCAAATCAAGAACTTAGGGAACTTTGTTTCATCAAACACTGATTTCCGCCCCATTTTCACGAAAAGTCGAAAGCCGCTAAAACGGCTAAAAATCTTATGTAGAAGAACTTTTTTGGAAACAAATATGTTGAAACAGGATCGAAGTTCAAAGAATTAAATACCACAGTGAACGATTGCCATTATTATGGAAATCAGGTTTTTGCATTCCAAAACTTCGACAAACTTGAAATCTTGCAGCGCCTACCCCAAATTTAATTACCCAATCGAACGGCCAATACTTAGTATATGGTAAGAGTTAAGTGTAGGCCAAGTGGAAATCTTCAAAAACGGTTACTGAAATTTGCCCTCCACTATAATTTATCAACGTTTGTGGATTGGAACGAGCTGGCTGTTTCTAACAATGCCATTTTGGGTCTTTCGGAGGCAAACGAAGATGAGTGTCATCATGTATTCTACGATTGTATAAGAAAAGAAGACGATTTTTCTTACCAAGACAGCATTAACAGGGCTCAGACCTCCCCTACTCGGCTTATTGATTAATCTCTCAATTATTCACTGGGTCCCAAAAAATATTTTAAAGAGATCTAAAAGCTGAACAAATAAGTCTTATCTTCAAAGAAAGGACAGAGATCCTTAACCTTTACTACAGCCCGCACTACTTAATCAATTACGCTTACTATACTTCGCGAAAGGGTCATGAAACTTCAGAAATTCTTAATTGTCTCCAAGGCTTGAACCTGCACTTTCGATTTTGCAAACATGACCTAAATTATGCCTGGAATTTTTGTTAATTATTGTACCTTATATATATTGAATGTATATATTGAATATATTGATTGCCTTTATCCGATGGCTGTGATCTTGTTGACAAAAACGACACTACCAGGCAGGGTTCAAAATCGAGTGATAGCCTCATAAAAGACCAAAATGTAGAAAAGTTAAGTCCTTCTGTAACGCATTGTGTTTCTAGAAAAGAATTCCAGTCATTCTACTTTTCCATCGAAAAGATGCATATAACATACAACAAGAATGGTGGTTTTTCCACTAGTTAAAATCCGAAACAATTCAAGAACAATGTGCATCGTTACCTCTTCCATCCCCACACGAGATCTATTCCTCTCTCAACAGTTATAAGGTATTCATAATCTCTTGAATGTATATTTACTATTAAAAAAATCCAAATGCATAGAAATATTTTAAAAAAAAATTTAAGCCAGCTCGAGACTCCAAATGTCCATTCTTTTTTCATGTTGAAAAACCATGGTTTCCTACTACCCCTTTTCTCAGATATCACAATTGTGATGTTCTGTCCAATCTTTTGGTTTTGTTTATATCCTATTTGGTTGGCAGCTGACTTATATTCATTTTAGTCAGGCACTTGCGTACCTCTAACAAAAGGACACGTTGTTTCAATTATGTCAAAGCCATCAGAGCATGAGAACAGTTGAATATACTTTTGAAGGATTATGCCTCTGGAGTTAGCTGAATCCTTTGAAGAGTGACATAAAAGGAATGACACAACACCGCATCGCCTTCTATTTATATATTTCTTTTTTCCATCGTCAAAGGTCTCGGTGAAATCATGCAAACCAACTGATTGTCATACACAATAGTATTTACGCAACAGAACGAGGGTTGGGATTGCCAAAACTACGAAAGTTTTAACAACAAAAAAAAAAACTCATAATTATTTCAAATACTGTCAAAAGAAAGGAATGTCTGCAGCTAATGGACAGTATGTCCAAATTTATACTAAATTGTATGCTTTGAATGTGATGTAAAAATAGCACCGCTTTTTGTCTGGTAATAAAAGAGCTCCTCCGTAAATTCGTTTTACAAATACTTACACAACTAAACTAATTCTAAAACGATGATGACGATGGATTAATGCAAAGCTTTGGTTGTGATTTTTTATTCTACGAGAGCCGTCCTATTTTCTTTTATTGCCTGCAAGTTTGCCCTCAATCTGAAACCCTTACATGATAAGCCGCTGAAAATTAAAGGTCTAGCTCAAATTATGTAAGACACATTTTTTTATGACATATGTCAAGGACCTTAGTAGATATAAAAAATATTAATTTTGCGACAAAAAATTTGTGTTCAGCAAAAAATGTAACATGTTTTCGAAAACATCTCTAACACCAGCTTTTCAAATGAAGCGGAGGATAATCCATCGAACGACGACATATACCATCATTCCCAGAGCTCTGGCTTCCCATTCTTATTACAGTGGTGCCCCAATAAGACTATGACTCGTTTTATTTGGTTCAACCAAATTTCTGCGCTGTCTTCATCGGTCTTCAAATGGAGAACTTTATTTTAGAATTCAACTGGGATCATATTCATAAATTGACCAACAGCCAGAATTTTCAAGACTCAAATTGAGGAAAGATCCTGTCCAACATCCAACTGGCACATCAAATGAAGCCAATGGATTTAAACTTGCCAAGACTCTTAAGACATGTCAACGGGTGAAATAGATTAAGCTTCCTTAGACTACTTTTAGCGGTTGTATATCAAGTCAATTGTGTACATCGATAATGTAAGTACGAAGCAAGGAATAGGAAGAATTTTAGTTTCATTTTAGAGTAACATTTACAAAAGGGCCAAATACACATTAAAACGGGATCACTAGGCTATAGACAAATAGATAAGCCTGATCGCAAGCCTGCAGGCCCAACAAAATGTGCAGAGATCGGATACCAGTAGCAAGAATGAGTTGGACATGTGTAGCAGTACGAAAACCTGCGTTACGATCTCATAGTCAAGACAAACCTTAAGAATCGAAGATATCGCACGAGAATTGGAAATCTCAACCAACTGATAGAATGACTTTATGCCTAGCTATTTGGTTCAAACAGTCAACCATGACGGTATTTCTATAATAGTTTGGGGATGTTCCTCTTCTTTCTAGGAGACATTATACGTATCGATTGGTCTGCGATAAATAGACCCAGGATTTAAGTAAAAAGAGTCGAAACATATCACGTATGATTGGATTAAGGAATTTCATGGCCAATCACCCGACTTCAACCTGTTTTGCAACAAACTTGTCAAAAAGGTTCGAAAACAATGCCCATCGAAAGACAAACTTTGGAAGATCCTTCAAAAACCATGAATAAAACTGGAAACTTTCATAAGGTTGACTGGAAGATGGCGCAGATTGGCGGCAAAACTAGTAAAAGGAATTGGTGAATATTTTGAATTCGATTTGTTGCAGTACTCAACTCAAGTACTAAAATTGGTCGTTGGTTTATACAATATATTTATTGGTATCCTTTCAAAAAGGCCTTAAAAGCATTGTAATAAAATTTTCCGGAGTGTTATGAATATTATAAAAAATATTATATTGTAAAAATTTTCACTGGAACAAAATTTACATTTAAGCCCGAAAAAGAGGAGCAGTAACAAAACACTAAACCCGAAGCAAGTTTCATGATAACAAAGCAAGGAAAGATCCCAAGCATATTTACATTGGGATAATTTACCCGCGATTTTTTGCCACCGAATTAAAAAATTCGATTGTTGGATGGCGCAATGGATTTTCTTCGAAAACGACAATGGTCGAGACTAGAAAATAACCAAAGGATCGTTCGGCCATCAGAAATATCACTTTTTCTGAAAATAAAAATCGAAAAAGGAAACCTATTTTTCGATGAAAAATAATAATAAGATTATGATAAAAGCATGTGACGTCATTTTTTAAAAGTTTGATAAAAATAATTTTCCAATTACATGGCTTAGATCTTATTTCTCATATAATCTAATCGTTGTCTAAGCAAGTCCAGTTTTAGTTGATAGAAATATCCTGATAAGCATTTCCAATGTTTCGGTGTCCGAATTTCTGATCTGAAGCGCGGGGCATGCACTGCGAGGACTGAGTTGTCAAGTTTTTCAAATGTGAGTTGTCGTGTCAGTATTTTCCTTGCTTGTCCATTCTTAAGACAAACACTGTCAGTGAGTGACTACTCACTTCCAGAAAAAAGACGTCAAAAACTAAAAGAAGGGCAGCTTCTAGTGCTGTTCAAACCCCAGCAGAAAATGTTATGAAACTTGAAAGCAATCGCAATAGAAGTGCAAAGGAATGCAGTTCAGTCAAACTTCATTTAAAATTTTAATGAAGCAAATATTAACTAACATAGTCGTGGTCCGTTCAATGAAATGGTAGAATTTTGTCAAGCCAAAAATGATAAAGATTATCATCATAAACGGTCTTTTCAATTTGTCGTTTAATGTTATTTGACGATTATTTAAAAAAAGAATGCTTTCTTTTAAATTGTGTTATATTATTTGATTATTCAAAAATTCGAATGGCAATACATCTTCGATAATTTTGGTCGACATTTCACAAATACTTTGTACAAATCTCGTTCTTGGCATAACCAAAATAGAAGTGCAACAGCAATAAATGGTGTAACCGTGCGACCAAGTCATACCATCAACGATACAATACGAAATTATTTTTCACCGCGGAGTCTGTTCAAAGGCTTGTGTGGCACATGGCTTTATCAACCTGGAACTATAGCCCGCCAAAGTCAAAATCTCCATTGATGAAGAAAACGGCGACAATAATGACGTAACTCCAAAATCCCACAAAACTATACCATGCTTGGCACACTTTGGCCTCTCCATGATTTCCTGTGAAGTTTTGCGAGCACTTAATACGGCTACTGTGCTTGCTAATTGACAAAATTTTAACTGTCAGTTTTTCTAACGTCCATGCCTCAAACAGAAATTAACATCATTATATTTATTTGTAGAAAACCTCTTGGTCGACCGAGGAACAAGCTTAATGCAAGCAACATTAATTAAAAAACCTTAGGGCGGGACAGTTGATATAACCAGTAATAAATTTGTAGATGAAAATTGAAGTATTGGTCTAGCGAAACTAAACATGTTTAGTGACAAAAAATATAAAGGACTCGTTGCATCATCGACTAACGTAGCTGTGTTCAGAGTTCTTCTTTGTAAGCAGGCGCTACAGTCGGGATTGGAACTGGGCCTCATTCAACATGCCGCTCCAACGAGCGCTACCAGCAGCTTCATAAATCCAGCTGATTGAGGTCCCTTTTCAGCTGGAAACGCCATAGACAGAGAGGTCTTCCTCTAGCATGTTGCCCCTCGATATTAGACTCGAGGACGTTTCAAGCCGCAGCGTTTGTGTGCATTCGCTCTACATGACCAAGCCACCTAAGTTGAGACATTCGGATTCGATTGACTAGGTCGATATCGTTGTAAAGCCTGTAGAGTACGTCGTTCAATCTCTGCTTCGAAGGTTTTTCCCCTAGAAGCGACGAAGAATCCCGTCCATACTTCTGCGCCACACAGCAGGACTGTAACCATCATGGTCTTGTAAATAGAAAGCTTCGATCTTCGAAAGAGGGCTTTAATTTTCAATTGCCCTCTAACCCTCCGCAGTCGTGTCATATACGGAGTTTACTGCGGAACTATAGAAAGTCTTTTACTACATCCAAGTCAACTTAGTGGCTACCTTCTCGATGCTGACAAATCGCCAACTGACATTCCGTTGAATCCTTCCGATGATGTCAAAAGCATCGGCATATGCAAGCCGTTGCAGAAACTTGTGAGATTTTTATTGACCTTGACTCCGTCGTTATCCTGCAAAGATTCACGAGTTTTGCAAGACTGCCAAAACTACATAATGCGCTATACAGCTCGTCTCTATAAATACTATCTTACACCTCTGTAGTTGGAACAGTCTCCTTTCTAAAGGATCGACAAAACTTTACAGATGAGTTGGTGTATGCGCATTTCCAACTCATGCCCTCCTACTTTAAAAAGTTCGGCAGGCAATACATCAGCGCCAGCAGTCTTGTTGGACTTAGGCTTGACTTTTACGGCTGAGACTACACTGAGGTCGGTAGAACGGAGTGTGGAGTAAGACCTATTAATAATAGAGTCAATATGCGAGCGAATAAAGAGTTAACTAAATCACTTAGAGATGAGAATGTAGGAACGGGCTTTTCGCAGATGGAGTAAGCTCTGAAAGGTGATCAGATCGTCTTGCAGAAGGCGTGATTCAGTAGGGGCATGATAGTTGAGGCATGAATTATATTATGAGGTCAACATCATTGACTGTAAAAAAACAATGGGCCAACATGGCTACCTTGGGTGACACCTGAGATGTCTTGAAATGGATCAGATTTGGAGAAACTAAGGTTGACGAATTATTGCTGATTTTCCTTTAGTTTAAAAAGAGATGATTCGATCAAATGTCTTAAGGACGCCGATTTCAACAACATCACGTTGTTCTCCCTCTTCTTACGAATTGATAAGAACGTTTGGGCTTAGAAATGAAACTCTATTGCATTTGGTTCACATCATTCAGATAAAATGGGTTGCAGAGTTTGGAGATCGTGATACTAGAACTTGTTTGTTTTGCTCCAACGTGAGCCGAACCCTTAATTATACGGTTAAGATGAGGACAAGTTTTTGTGGAAAAAAGGAGACTTATTTAATGAATCATTCATTGTAGAAAATCGCGAAAGCATTGTCAATAGAGATGTGGCTGCCTTGTTTTCTAAGAATATAGAAATTGGGGTTTTGAAAAATGCTGTTCAGTTTACTAAAATATGCCTCGCGAAACATAAGGACGGCCGAGTACTCACTTATCTGATACAAGACCTCCAATTTGAAGAAGCCTTAGACTGAATTAAAAATTTAAATCAAAAATTCATTTTGAATCTCTAACTAAACCAATGTTATATTATTTGTTGTAATTTCATACATAATTAAAAGAGTCAAACCATCAGTCTTGTCTGTTACAAGCCTCAAAATGTCGATGGCAGAAAGGGAAGAAAAACGAAATCATATGATTTTCAATTTCCCAAAAGCCATTTCCATCCTTCGTTCTATTCCCTGTTTCTGCTTGAACCAACGAACGTCATCGAAAATAATTTTGTAGCTTTCATTTTCCTTATTGGATCACATCTCTGCACCAGTTAAACACTTCACCCATAGAACGTTCCACTAGCTATAGCTAGCCCCCATGTGTCGCTGTCGATGCAATCAGTTCCCAAACAACAAAACAGAAGAAAGAAAAAAAAAATAAATGAAGAACGAAAATAACACAAAAGGAGATACAATGGAAGGATACCATAGTGTGTGATTATTTGCAAACAAAATTCAATTATCTATCTCAAAAAGCTGCTGCTGCCACTGCATTACAAAGCCGGGTGATTGTGCTTAGCACACCACTACATATAATTACACACTTGTATTGTGTGTAAGAAGAAAATAGGGATCGAAATACCACCCTGCACAGTCCATCGCATCACTACGAAATGTACACACACAACGATGACGATGATGAGCTTGTGTTGAGGGAATAGGCGCCTCGGCAAAGCTCCTCAAAGTTCAACAACGTGTAGTAATTTCAGTGTTATGTTGTGTAGGTCCTTGTTGTAGTCCTGCAAATACGCATGTCTGCTGGAACACATATGAAAAAAAAAATATGTGTACGTCATATTTTTGTCACCATTTTCACACACACACACACAAATAGAAGTTTACAACGAATCTGTGATATACACTTGAAGGATTTGAAAAAAAAAAAAAATGGAAAAGGAGGAATTGAAAAAAAATGTCAGGCATCCTGGCACTGCATTCATCCGATGTATTTTGATTAGTAAGCCTTTCAAGAAATCGCTTGCATGGAATGCGTTTTGCGTGCCACGTAGGCTGTCACGTGTTTTTTAGCCATTTTAACTAACAGCGCGACCCCAACTGCGGTATGACTAAATGAACTAAATGAATGACTGTCAATTGAATTTAATTATAACAAGCCGCAGTTTACGCCTAGTCGATTAGAACGACACAAGTTAGAGGGACACACGCATTGCGTACTTAATTGACTATGCGAAGGCTAAAGGGGTCTTCCCCACATACGCGTGCCTGTGGGGAATATATTCACGTTTTAATGAATGCGTTTCTTGTAACCGAAAGGGACATTCGAAAGGATTTATTTCTGTAACACTAAAAACACGTTTTCGAACACTCTTCCGAGTAGGGAGAGATGACTTGTGTTTTCAATAACTGAGGCAAATGTCTTTCCTCTGAGGAGTTATATTCAAAACCGGACTACTTTTATCATAAATTAACGAACATGAAATAAGGATACAAATACCGAATTCTGATTCCAAAAGTGTTTGTTGTTTTTTCAATTGCCAGTAACCGTGGATTGGAATAGTCCGAGCTTCGAGACCTAGTCGCAGCAAAGATGATGGTATCTTAATTCAGTGTTTCCATTAAGGGAACCAGACCTCTCCCCACTAAAAAAATGAACTAGGAATATTACTGCAGCAATTGATGTACATTTGAGTCCGGGCAGGCAGTGATCTAAGTTTTGTAATGATCCTGCGACGAGCAAAGATACTGGTACACTATTTTTCGGTTTCCAGGAGAAACAAAGTTATTTAAGTGGAATTTGAGGATCAAGAGATGGAAATTTGAGGTTTGAGTGGTCACAGCTGTGATTTCAAAGACAAGATGATAGGACTGGGAATTAAAATCATGCGTGTTAAAGAAGTGCAGAATCGAAATCATCGTTGCAGCTGAGCTCCTAAGCAATTGGCCTTTCAAATTTCGGCAACCGTTTGTCAAGTAGGTGATATGAAGACTTCAAGTAAGCTGTGAGCAGTAGTCTAGATTCTCACAACCTCATTTACACTCCAAAAAGTCATGTAGAACTAGAACACAGCGGCGTTATAAACATTCTTTTTAAATACATTAAAGATAGCTGGGTGGAGGAGTTGGTAGAGCGCTTGCCTTTCAATTGATTCAATTTGTCTAGTTTTTCGAATCTGGTCCAGACACCATTTGCCATTGGGATAAAGTTAAAGGCACTGTCACTGCGATTGGTCGACCAGCGATAATAGTCTGACTCATGGGTGGCGTTGTTTTAGTGATTGTTGTATCGGCTTAATTCTTAGATCGTGTTGTCAAAATAGTGGTTTGTGTAGATTGTGTGTAGATGGCTCTGCTGTGAAGGCATAACACTGACAGCGGGGTGTTTAGCTAAATCTGCCAAACTTTCAAAGTACATATATCAAACAAATGTCGAATTAGGTGAAAGCTAGTAGGTCGATATAAAAATCCTCCGTCCTGTTTCGAGCCCCACCCACGGCAGTGAGTTGAAACTAAACACATCTAAGTTTCTCAAACCACTACAATTATACCACAAGGCGAGCCAATTATAAAAAAATAATGTGCCACTCATACAGTCATATTGTGCTAAATACCGTGGTCGTCAAATAAAGACGACACCTCACACCGGTATCATCAGCAATGCGACCTAGCTTTTCTTCCATATAGCAGGAAGCTTATCCTGAAAACGGCGATCTACCGATAATACCGGTTATTTTTTACAATTGTCATGAAGACATTTAATAAAAAAAAATTAACAAGCAGAGTTGGTAACGAAAGTAAATTGGCACAATTTGGACAAAATAATCGCTCCTTATTGGTCTGCTGCAGAAGTCCGCGAGCTTCTTTTAAATGTATGACAATGGCTTATTTTTTTAAATAAAATATCAACCACATTATTCCGTTGCCATTTGAGAGCTAATTTCAGTGAGGGTGATTTGAAGCTAAGAGACGATCCACTGTCAGAAGGCAGAGGATGAAAACAATGAAAGAAATGCATAAATCATATCAATCGTATGTTACAAGACACAAGAGATTGCAGAAACATCCACTACCTGAAGAAGCTGGGAGACGAAAGCAGGCTCGGTGTTTGGGTTCCTCATCAGTTCAAGGAGGGTTTTGAATGAACCTATCATCTGAAAATTTTGAAAGCTTGTCAATTGTAAAGGATTTGACTTCCATACTGATGATGCTAGATCACACAAATTTGAATACTGGTCAATTAGAGTTTGAAAAGGAAGTGCTGTCACTCAAAACGCTTGTGTCTTAGAACGCAATCAAGGCAGAACTTTAAATCAACATCCTCTGTGGTTTTTCGGCGATGGAGATAGGTCCTTCTATGAATGGGAAATTATGTAATTAAGCGAGGGAAGAAAATGCAAAAGTTCCGCGAACAAATCGGTCGAACGCTCTTTGACTGAATATAAAAAACGCGTCGAGACTTTTATGTTTATTGTATTGATGTTGATTGATGTTTGTATGAAAAAACAAAACATGGTATATTGGTGTCCATGCAAACCTTGGGTGCGCAGTTTATAGCAAATTTTTATCCAGCAAGAGAAAGTCCCAGTTGACGTGTATTGCCGAATTATCGACCTTCTGCTGCGCTTTGTATGGGAGCACATTAAGTCGAACCAGAGAAAACCAGTTAAAAGCGGACGGACAGATACAGAAACGTTGTTGTGGAGAGTCTATGCTGGGCATATGGAAAGACTACTTCTTCAGATACGGCAATGAATAAACGATCCACTCAACATGTGTGATGATCAACAACTAAAGCACACTCCTCCATAAAAAACCAGTGATAAGCTCAACTCAAGTCCAAACAAACCATCGGATTTCGTACCGGATTTTTCCTACTTCCAGAGCAAAGTTTATCGTCGCAAAAAACCCGACTGTGAATTTTCTGAATTCTTTAAACTAATTAAAAGGATGGCTCAAAAGCACTTGTCGGATGTTGTTTTGCTGTTACTTTCCGACTTTTTGCACCGCATTTTAAATCGTTTCGGCACACTTGTCTGGTATTATATTTGAGAACTTCCTGAGTCTGTGGCGTGTTAAGATCCATTACCTCAAATCCATCAACTTTCATTGATAATGATTCTCCTTCGCTAATGCACTTAAAGCGAATTAGCGCTTCTTTGCGAATGATAAATAGATTCTCAGTACCCTGGAAGCGCAAATTTTATTTGTTTATCCGCCGTCGGATGAATCAGGCGAAAAATTGTCAACTACTACGGCGAGGCTCAGCAGAGCATGAACCTAGCTTACTCGCAATTGACGGTCGGCAGGCAGTACCTCATCCGGAAAATGTTCGACAATCTTAACTGACCAATTACTACACAGCCCTTTGTGTGTGTTTTTCAAGGCTTGTGGCTTACAAATAGTCTTAGCACGGCCTTAATACCTGCGCCGTAATTTACCTCGAGCCAAAATTACTTCCTTCTTGAGGGTTTCATAATCTTAAGGTGTTAAGCATCCCATGGCTTCTCGTCGTGAATTCTGCATCAGCTTTCTCCTCAAATATCAAAACAAATCTGGCTCTTTCCTCATCTGTAAAAGTTATAGCATTTATCGATGGGGGTGCTCATTCTGGTCCACCTTTTAAAAAAATAAAGCAACAACCGGAAAGAATTTCTGAATTCCTGAATTCATTATTTACTGGACAGGTTTATGCGAGGAGTGATCGATGTCGGAAAGGATGGTCTTTTCATAGTTTTCAACTGATTTGACCCCGAGTTCAAAGTCATAGAAAAGGTATTATTGTAGTTTTAAATCGAATCAAAAATCTGTTTGTCTGGAAGCCTTTGATATCTTGAGAGTCGCAATTTTAATGAAATACTGGCTTAACTCAAAAAGTGCGAGCCACAAACTTGTGGCTATGAACATAGTTAGTCCATCACAGGAATCAAGTCTCGAAGAGTTTTCCCGCTTTCCCTTGTATGTATAACCCTGTGGCATTTGATTCCTTTGCGAGTTTCGAAAAACGGGGTGTACTACAAATTTTTCTAACACTAAATTTCACATACATAGTCTTCTTCTTGTCTTAAAATTGAGTTGCGATTTAAACGTTTTTTTTCTGGTGGAAGTACAAATTAACGGCTTTCGAATTTTTTCCTTTACTTGCCAAATATACACGGGGAGTACCCCATAAATTTTGATTCCCTTGCGATTATCAAAACATGCGACAAAACGGCCTTATCTTTTAACTGTGTCGATTTAGAAGCCTGATTTTCTTACAACTTAAAACCCCAGTCATATATGTATGGTATTGATTTCAGTGGGGAGGTGACAGACAGGCGGACAAAAAAGTGATCCTGTAATGGTTCCGTTTTTCCTTTTAAGGAACGGAACCTTAAAAATCTCAAATTCTCTAAAATCTCAAAAAATGATTTTGCAATCAAAATTAGTCCACATATTTTGTGAATAAAATCAAAAGTATTTTAAAAAACATGAATGCTTATTTTCTGTACTTATACTGGCTTTCTTTTAGATGTGGCATTCCATGTAGGATCCGCTGGTTCCAACCATTAGGGGTCCACTATGATATCAACTTTTAATTTCGATCCCATTCTTTGCTCAAGATTTCCAAATTATCTCAAATGTCCTTTGTCGATGTTCTAGACAACTATGGAGCAGAAGCCCCAAAGCACACGGTAGGTATTTTTTCAGAGATTTTTGATACCGGCTTTGACTTCGGTTTTCTCTTTTTTTTTATTTTTTTCCCGCAGCTTATGAGAGTACAGACAAGCTTTGACAATTTTGCAAGATTTAAGGACAATTAGAAATGTAAATTTAATTTTTTTTTGTCGATGGCGCTGCTCTTAAAATAAATTAAATTTTTCAAAAAAAATCATCTGTTCATATTTTTAAGCCAATCGAAATGATTTAAAAGCGATTCCAATGATAACTTTCAAAACGCTCTCACCAAGGAAAGCCTTCCTCACAAAAAACTGTTCGTCTATTTCTATCCAAAAATGATTTAACAGATGTCAAAAGTATACAAGCTCACGCCAACATAAGTTGCATACGAATCCTTCCAAATGGGGGCAATTTTCACCGAAAAACATACTCCATTAGGTGCAGTTAACGCTTTCTTTCTCTATCTGCCTAGGTCTTAACCAAATATTCATTGTTCAGCTGTTCCGCTTTAATTATTAAAATAAACCCGGTTATCCTATGGGAAGCCCATCAACTTTATGCAATTACTTGGCAATTTGGATGTTTTATTTATGAAATTGGAATGAAGTTTACCAGGACACACCATCCTTTCCTAGTTAACCTCTGCTGTGTTTTTTATTTCCTTGTTATTTTCATTCCTTATTTTATACGTCATCGTCTACGTAATTTGGGAATCCTGCTAGCCGTTCATGTTCATCTAAGGAAAGCTCATAGTTTGGCGTCTGCGCCAAAGTAGACTCGTCTTCTTCCCTAATTTTTTTTTTTTTTTACACAGTTACGACTCTAGCTAAGGAACTAATACTAGTGTCCTTTAACCCCATAGAAAAAAAAAACAGAAGCAGAAACCCCACACAAACACAATTGAATACAATTTGTGTAAGGGAAGGGAAGAAACAACGCCACCACAGGCAATGGGACACTTGTTTTCTTCCCCCAAAAATAAGACAACAAAAACAAAAACAAAAAGCAAGGAACCCACCGAAGAAAGCTTTCTTATATGTATTTACCCTAATTAAAGTTTATTATTAATGTTATTACGTTTTATTTTGTTGAGCCTTTAGGCCTCAGCGCTCCACCTGCATTGGTGGATACTTTACGACTTTCTTGGTTAAAGGATGCAAACGGCAGTGTACCTGTCACAATCTGACTCCAGCTTTGATATGAGTGTAAATTGCGGTTCGTGAGCTTGTATTGGTTTTGAAAATACATTTTTCCTTTGAAGTCCATTGGCCTTAGGTTTCAGGGGCGCAACCCATGGCGTACGTACAAAATTTAGGGTTTGTTTCTTGATGTTTTTTTTTTTTTCGTTTTTAAATGACAGGTATGACTCGACAATGAGGGTGGCGATGTGTCGATGGCGACTCCGATTACCAGCATGTTAGCGACCATTTATTGACCGATTAAGGTTAGCTGGTTTCTGTGATGCGGCCTTAATAGTTTTGCTTTGTTGGTCAAAGGAAATACGCACAAAAGGGTGGCTTAAAATCAATGTCAAAAGTAATGTTGACGATTGGGAGAACTTAATGGTGCGGTATTTTATCAACGCGTGTCTAACGGCCAAAAGAGTAGGAGTGAGCTGCTTGCATGGTGGTTATTTTGAGACTCATAAATGTTTTTTAAGGGCAATTGTAACTATTTAAAGGATTTCCGATGAGTGAAAGAGAGTTCGTTTTGCTTGGAATGGTCTTCAATTAGTTTGACCTTTTGGTGGATAGTAACCAATCATCTTTTTGGCTAAAAATTTTATGTAACAAATGACGATCACATAAGGAAGGATAAAGTGACAATTTTTAAAATCATCAGTTTGTTTTGAATCCATGCTTGCTTGCCACATACTACTAAAGAGACGTAAATCAAAATGAAGGCACTCAAATTCCAAATGTCGCAAAATGGAGGTGGTCTTTTTAGATCAACAGGATCAACGTAGACAAACTACGCATTGAATGCTAAATTCGTCAAGAAGGAGGAATAACTGTATAAACGTTTTATACGAACCTCGTGTATCGATTTAAAATCTGATGCTCAAAACCTCTGTTTTAATATCAGAATCTAACATCTTAATAAGCCGTCTAAAATAAAAAGTGTTATTCATTATGGGGAGAATAGAACAAGCTCAATATGGTTCGACTCTAGTTAAGACATCGAACCAAACGGACAAGGCAAGTAGCAAGGCACCGTTGGAAACGTCGCCGAAGTAGAATCAATCCAACCCGCAATAAAGAGTTTCTCTCTGATCGGAATGGAAATTTTGCACGGATGAAATCCAAAAAGTACCGCGCTCATGCCAATCCCGGTTCGATATAAAATATGAGACTTTAATACTGTATTGGGCTCACACTACGATCTCTACTTTCTGGAGATTCATTATAGATTTAAAAGAATGCATTCGTTTGAGAATGCATTCATAGAATTAAAATAAAAGACTGATTGATGCAAAAAAATTCAAAAAACACTGCAAATTTTAACGTCTTAAATCATCATTCATCAGAAGTCTATGACTGATACATTCAATTTTTAAGCAACAATAAAATTGGTAAAATTTTCGGAAATCAATTAAATTCACTTCATACTAATTGAAGTCAGCTGTGAATTCAGTTATTTCGTTGAAATCAGTGAATTGAATTGAACTTAAATTATTTGAATTCATTGAAAGTGAGTTCACTTGAACATTTAAGTGGCTCTGCAGTTAGTATCGTGTTTCGAGACACATCAATTTCGAGTGGGAAAAAAAGTCATCCATGCTCTGCTTCATTCATTCGACTAGCCTACCTTGTTCAAGATATTCTTACTCACTTAAAAATTATTTATTTTTATGTTTTTTCCATGCGTAGGTAAAAACGTTCATAGGCACGTGCGCGTGCTTATAATAGTGTGAGATTCTTACTCACCAATAAAACTCCCATGTCTTTCTACGACTACGACTACGACTAGGTTTCCTAAACAGGAGTAGTTTCATTCGGTTGGCTATCGCGTTTGATAGGTTGCTTTCCAATGAAGGCACCTTCTTGAACCGTCATTGCATTCGGTTTTCCTTAAGGCGCTAGATCCAACGGTCTTGTTCGTTCAAGTCGACGTACAAGGTTAGTCTCCTCTAAAGTTTTTATGATTTCGTTATAGCAGTGATCGTGGAGACGACTGCGAATCTTTTGGGCTAAGTTTGCTTATGCGTTAGGCGCTATATCTTATATACCACGGAGCATTAACGATTGCTCTTTTTTTTGTTTTTTTTTGTTTTTTTTTAAATAAAAACACCAATTGGCACGTTCTTTTGAATGTATCACTCCAAACTCTCCGCTGAAAATAGAAGACTATTTCGACAAACTCTTAAAATGTAGCATGGAACAACACTTCGTTCCGGAAGACAGTAGTACGGAACGGATATTCCCGCTCGAAATCGAAGAGCTTACACGTGAAAAGATGCTGAGCGCGTAAGCGATGGCAACGATCTCGAGAGCCACCAGAAAAATCGTAATTGATTGCTATTTCCGAATTTCGACAGACGCTACGGGTATTAAAGAAACAACAAAGGGAACTTTTGAAAGAGCTGCCTAAAAAGCGTTCGTCAAGCATTTGTATATTAAAACTGCTGGCTTGAAAATTTTATACATCCTAAGGCAATGGAAAGTCGCGGAAGTCATAATGGTTCCGAAACCGGGAAAAAGTTCAAACGACAAAAAAGATAATAATCAAGGTCGTTGAGAAGCTTTTGCTACCACGATTGCAACCTATAATTGAAGTAAGACGATTAATTCCAGACCACCAGTTTGGTTTTAGAGTCCACAATCAATCAGATCTACCGCATATCCAATGTAAGGATTTGCTCTAGCGCATTTCTCGATTAAAATCGTCTTGACGATACAATGCATACAAATTTAAGGACACTTTGTTACCGTCACAGCCAATGATCCATTGCAATGAGCTATACCCATGTTCACTACGATCCCGACTGATGCCTCCGACCGTGCAGTGCTCCCTATCTGCTTTGTACAAATCAACGACGAACAATAATGGCTAGTCAATACTTCGTGGTCGTTGTACCAAGAAAATGGTAGTAAGGAACATATTGATTTCAAGCTAGGAAAAAATTATTGTGGGGCAATGATAACGAACAGTTATGTGTCAAAGGCTTAAGGTTGTGCCTTATCTGTGCGACTAGTTTAGGTCTCATGGTACGAGTGAGTGGTTTTCTAAATAAAAGCATGTTTCGACCACAGATTCGGGGATTGATTTTAACGTTTGCAACAAGTCAGTTGCATATACCAACTTGTCTCCAAAAAATGGTCGCATGAAAGTGTATCAAATAGAGAGGGAAGTGTTTTTGGTGTCAACTGCAAGATTTTTTCTGTAATACTGCGTCTGAACGCCCGAAACCGATTCCTGAATATAGATCGAATCTTGGAAAAGCACAGAAAACCAAAACAATATTTACCACGAATGTTTTTTTAGGTTAGAAGAGTTATTTGGCAGGATCCTTCGTTTTGGAATCCCACACAAACCTGTCCGAAATCAAACAAAGTATCAGTGTTGGGTTTAGTTTTTCTAAGGACTTTTATTAAAAGTTGACATCAAGTCTCCGGTCTGAAAAAAGTTTTAGAATGAACGAGGAGAGATGACGGGTAAGGGTAGACTATACCAACGCTGACGCGTTCAAGTGGAGAGTGATCAAGGCCCAATTCAACCCCGGACCGTAGCACCATCGAAGAGATAAAGTCACTAACTTATCTCATCTCCAAGGAAAGAAATCGCATATGGTTGGTTGGCTGATTGAATGGTTCGTATAAGTGTCCTAAAAATTGGATTCATTCTGCCCATAAAAAAAATAGGTTATGAACAATGAAGAGAAAAAAGATTTCTCGACTTATCATGGGACCATCTAGATAAGAGAATCAATCCTTTGGTCCTAGAAAAATGTTTCATGCTTCAACGTGGAGTGCAGGTAGTCCAGGTCATTGTCGAGGCATATTCTATTTTTCATACGTCATTCAGCGTCAAATTTCGTTGTGTTTCATGATTCTCTGCACACGAGTCATTCTTCATATTTCTAGCAGGATTGTCGTAATGCTTGAGTAATTTGCTTGTCACATCTTATTGCAATGTTGGTTGGAATAGACAATGTAAGCCAAAACAAACAGTTGCTTTTTCAGTCACCAGATATAAGGCTCATGACTAAGGGTTGAAGGTAAAACTTCATTTCAACCCAAAGTTGCATCGTATATGGGCGTAAATCTTACTCGTAGCCACGTAGTAAACGCATAAAGACCAAGTTACTGCGAACGAAGTCGATATAGTTAGGTCTTGAGTAGCACTTCAGTCTGCAGAGGTGATGGCTTCTTCGGGATACACAGATTGAGCTCTTCTATCCTCGAGAGTATACGCAGAGATTAATCGATCCATTATACTGCCCAGATAGGGTAGTGGTCGAGATCGAGTTGTATAGGCCTTGAGATCTCTAGAAGATATGAAACAATCTTGGCAGCCATATGTAATAACTGGGATGATATTTTAAAACTACCAAAGTTGTGTTACTAAGTCTTGAACACTTTCTATGGATAAGGCGGTATAAACTGTAAGATACTGGTTCATCTGCACAACAGCGCCTTTGTTTGTGAGTTATACGCTGGACAATTGGATGTGTATGGATGATGCTAAGAACTGGTGATATTCTTCCTCCTTGTTGGACTTTCTTTCCCAATTTCGGAACTTATCACTTTTGCGAAGATGGTAAGCCATCTTAATGTGCAAGGTTAATGCAATAAAAGCTTCACTTTTAAACCACAAGATGTCCATCAAACCCTTCATTTATACGGGTTCCGTACTCAATGGGTGCAAACGGAACCCTATTACTAAGTCTGTTCATCCGTTTGTCATAGGGCTGTATCTCCTGAACCGTAATAGGTAGGCACTTGCACTTTTCACATAATGTGTATGGTTCAAACAACTCGAAATAGAAAGTGGCTCAATAGATGTGTTTTTAAAAACGCAAATCAATTTAACGCCAAGAGGTGTGGTTACGTACGGTGGTATGGAACCCTTCGTGTGCGTGTTCGATTCGCATTTGGACGCTTTTTGAGGTAAAACAAAGATTCATATTTGGTAATATACCAAGCTCGATACAAATTAATTCTTCGATAAAGTATTCAAGTAAGAAACCCATATTCAAGTTGTATGTCGAAGGATAAAAACTTGCTCTACAAAACACTGATTTTGCCTGTCCTGCTTTATGAAGCTGAATGCTGAATAAGCAAGGCAGCTGAGCAAATATTGGAAAATTTTGAAAGAACGGCCACATCGAGAGAATGGATAATAAAGAAATAAAATGGCACGCTAGAAAGCTCAGTATAACCAACAGAAAGCAGAGTGCTCAGGACCATCAAGGCTAGAAGGTATTTTTATCTCAGGCTCTGAATAACGTAACTTTTTCGAGAGCTTAGCTGTAGAAGGTATGCTATAAGACGCTCCAGAAAAAGAGTATAGTAAAAAGGAAAACGGGCCAAGGTAGTAAAAAGTTCTCATTCAATAGCGACAATTTAATTATCGAAAATGAGAGTAGCCAACAGTCTGAGTAGTAAAAATACAACCTCAACAACGATTGGCCAATCGACAATTCACAAAAGTGTTACAGTTCCGTGACAATGCTGAAGCAGCCCTAAAATGAGTCCAAACAACTTGAACTTAGTATCCTACGAGATAATTAAAAAAAAAAATTAATTATGCATTCTGCATCGCAAATCTGTCGTGTGCCCTTTTGCATTGATAACACTCAAATCAAAGGAAAATGGTGGAAAAGAAAGAGTGAATAAAATCCAAAATGGATGGGAAACCCAAAGAAGTTCAAAAGTGCAGATAACACTTGCTAAGCCGAAAAGCTCTCCATAGTTCCTTTATTTTCATAATTTTCCCTTCATTTTTTTTTCTGAGCTGTTTGTTCTTATCCAACCCACATTTTGTACACCCATTCGCACAAAAGGACAAGATAGAGTGGGAAAACCAACCTGACGACTGTGTTTAAGCAGGACGAACCCTCGGAAGCTATTCGAACAAGATGATGCACCGTGAACACACTCCTGTGTGTGCCTTTAGAAAATGGCACAAGCACAGCTACGCTTCATAGCTTCCCTTCTTCTTGAACAAAATGAAATAATTGTCGCAACGTGAATGCGCTGCACCTTCAACGAGTAGGTACATTAAAATATACAACTTGCACAATTATACATTTATATGGCCATCGCCGTGGAAAGGACGACGATAGTGACGGTGTTGGTGACGGTCCACCGAACCAACTATCAACGCCGAAGACGATGGAAACGCTGAAGGGGTAAGTTGTGCAGGTGATATTTTACCTCCCACAATTGCAATCTCTTCTGCAGGAAACATTGCCCCTAATGGTCAATGGAAAACGAGGTCAGGACACCCAACAAATATATCATGCATTCGTACGAGTATAATGGCCAGCGAAAGAGGAGAGAAATCCTGAAACCTGAGAGGACTACTCTCGACTGCGATGCCCTACGGGTGGCGCGGTGGTGGGGGTTAACTCTTTGTTTGACAAAAAATTGTTGCCCTACTGCCGCGATTTTATGATGCCACACCACCAAAATAACGAACCAAGTTGTCAGCCAATAAAAAATATTCCAAATGGTCCTCGCTCGGACTCTCATTCTGGCAGGATATGGACCATCATATTGAATTAAATGGAATAGGCTAGGACGGAATTGCTTGTGGGTCGAGTGGTGGCTGCAGAGATTAAAATTTCATCACACAGCTTGATTAGGTCCTGCCAAGATATTAATTGATTACAACTGTTTTCGGCATGGTTTTTTCAGTGATTCATCTTTGAAGCGAAAACTGTAGGGAGACTGTGATTTTTTTCGAGTGTCACAATCCGTGAGTCATGCTTGGTTATGACGAAACCGATTACATGGAATTCAAAGAAAGTGAAGTCGTGGGATGACAAAATGCCATAGAAGCATTGATATAAGTCAACATGGATGTAATGTTGAGTCACGTCTTGGTGAACTTTTAAATGGGCACTTAAAGGACACCCCCGCTATTGTCTTCCGCCCGCACAACTTATATTTACTGATGCAATTAATAAATCATTTGTTATGATGTGTGGGCCGCAGTGTCTAGGAGGTGAAGGTTATTTAGATTATCCTAGTTTTTACAGTGACTAATGAGCGTATCTCAGCCGAGGAAAATCGGTTGCCCCACTGTTCTTTGGAATGCAAGTTAGTTCAAGTTTAATTATGAAGTCAAGAACTCGGACACGTTTATTAACTGAAGGCTTACGAAGGCTTAAGAACGATATCGGTATCCAGAAGAATCTTAGTAGAGGTATATCAGGACTTATGCAAAACAAGAGTTTTTATTTGTTGGCAGACGTTAAATGGAACTATGAACAATGCCTTGGTTCCTTTTTATTTGAGTTATTTTTTTAGTTCAGGTTCAAATCCTAGAGTAATGGTTTGGATAGATGATAATTTATTGGCTCCGCTGGGAACACATCACAGCAACAGCAGAGTGTTGAACCCATCTTCTATTGGTGAATAAAAAACTGCGAATCAAGTGAATAAAAACAACCAGTTTCAGGATGTAACGATCACCGATCAACACTGTATCCTCTAGAAAGGATTTCGAGATGGTGAATGAGACGTGGCGGTGGTTTTTACCTGAAGTTAAAGCAACATTCAAAACTTAGACCGGCTGAGACAAAAGACCTTGCCTCGGTCTCGTGAAATTGTGAAATTACTTAAAAATCATATTTTAAATGAGAATCAATAAAAGTTTCTTACATTTCTAAGGTCATGAAATTGGTTATAAAATTTGGAAAATGGTTCAATCATTAAAAGGAGAAAATGTTGCGTTCATAATCATAAGCTAAACTTTGACGAAATGGAACAGTTTTCTATAACATAGAACAAAAAAGAGGACCTCACTTCTTCCGTAATATTTTTGAAGATATAATTTGCATTTCTTTCTTTTTTGTATCGAATAATAGTATTTGGTATGAAGACTAGAATTGACCAACGAATGTCAATGTAGAGAGCACTAATCCGAAATATAAGGTATTTATTACAGAAAGGTTATGGAAAGTGGTAGACCGTCTTCGTATCAAACCCAGTCGAGCATTGCGTCTATTTGTAGCTTATTTGTAGTTAATTTTGTTATCGAATTTATCTGCAACACGAATCCATTCTGTCTAGCCTTAAGCTTCTTTAAATATCTGTCTGAGTCATGATATTGAACAAAGACCGTTCATCATTTGCGGATTTTGAAAGTTACTCTTATTATAGTGTGTCATATATAAATATATATCAAAAATATTAATGGTCTTAAGTAGCCTTCTTGCGGAACTCCATATGCAACATAAGCAGCTGTTCTTCTGAATAAAAGAGACATTTTGAGGAAAATCAAAGGCATTATGAATTGCTACGCTGCGAATATTTCCGTAAAAGGCATTCGAAAACTCCGTAAATATGACCAACATTGAATCCTTCCCATATTTTTGAAAAGAGATTAGGAAGGATATGTGAAAACAGATTTAAGCTTCATTAAGTCATTATGGGAAGAGGATGTGAAAGTTTTGGTCTTACATAACAGGTCATCCGTGATTATTGCTTCAAGCACCCTAACATTACATCTATGGTGCAATAAGTTAATTCCGTTTTCGTTTTAACCATAACAATTACAAACGAAGACTTCTCACTAATTCTGGGAAGGTTAAAATTTTTAATTTTAAGTTGAATAAGTGACTTAGAGGATGAGTGTCAGAGGTTTTAATGGAGTCGCAATTAAACACCTTGAACAAGAGTAAAACAGCCTCAAATATTACTTCGCAAAAGTTCAAAAGCAAATTTTAAGTTTAGACTCTCATGGATGACAACCCAATTCCCCACATGTTGCGATACTTTCGTAAAGAACTTTTAAATTGATTCTTTTCCGGTTATTCTTTTTCGGAGCTGCAACTCCAAATGAAGAAATAAGTGACTGGAATCGTCGAAGAAGTTCGGAAAACGGTCAAATACGTCCAAAACGGAAAGCAGTCGGACAAGACAAAATAATAAATTTTATTTAATAAATTTTTTTAATAAATTTAATAAAACATGTCAAAAGTGAAAAGGCACGCACACAAGAGTAGGGTAAGCAGGTAGGTAAAAGTAACCTTATTAGCACTATGTTCCGTTTTAATACCACAGCTCTGTTACCTTATTTATCAGGACATTAGTTCCTTAATAACCTTCTCAGAAATCTCATCAATTGAGTTGAAGAAGGGTCTACCAAGCACTCAGCTGTGTTTTTGCAGCAGCAACAATGTGAGTTGTGTGGGCATGATCTCCAATCGGGCTGTACAGACCGCCACTAGTCTAGCAATAGCATGACGAATTCTTCGAAAGAAGTTCTATTCTTTTTGACTGTTTGTATTCAGGCCATATTTTCCGTGATGTTGCACAGTTGGTCAGTTTGACCCATCTAAGGTCTGCTTCTTCAAGGAAGCTGATGGGCAGATCCCAGCCTAGCAAGTTTATCGGCCCCTTCTTTTCGTGGGAACCCATATAAGGGAAATAAGCTGACCTTCTAAAGACGTTTTAAATGTGAAGTAAGGAAGTCAATAGCTTTGTTGGGTGCTTGACTATCAAGCCATATGTCAACCTTCTGGCTAGGCAGGATGTTTGGTTGTAATTTGATATGAAGAACTCAAGAGTACCAAGATAAAGTTTGTGTAAAAAAGCGACAAAGGACTTCCTCATAGTAGTCCTTAATAACCTGTTTCAAGTAAAATTATAGTCACTCATTCGTTATTCGCATAAGATCACCAATATTGGCAATAGAAAGTTTTTGTGTTTTGAAGAATGTAGATTTTTCAAAAAAAATATAAGGTTCAGTTGATGCATAACCCTTAGCCTGGCGACAATCGGTATCCTCGCTTCGATTTTAGTTCCATTGTTTGCAGCACTTTCTACATATTGAAGAAGTGTGTGTGCTCAGACAATTCAAAAATCTCTGGAGTCTGAATCGATGTGTCGGGTAGCCAAAAAATAAAATTAATGAAAAAGGTCAAGCCGTTTTTAAGTCACCAAAAACAAAAACAATTCACTTTTAATTATTAAGAAGTCAAGTTCTTAAATAGAAATTAATATTTTATTCATTTATTCATGTCAGAGGCGTAATGTCATTGACATTTTCAATTAACAATTTTAACTTTTGACTTCTGATATTTTCCTGGTTAAACCGAAACAGATGCTCTTGATTCATCCAGCCATGAAGGAATGTTCAAACGCTGTTGTCCTGACAGCATAAATACATTTGGCATGTTTGTTTTCTTTTGTATTCAAGTGAACATCTGCCAGGTAATTGACCACCTGGTTCACTACATACTATAAACAAATATTATTCCACTCTTCAAAAATGGTTATTAACATGCAACCAGAAAAGCGTTCAATTTAACATAATTATGTCGATGTAAGCTTCAGCATGGTAAGACATTCGGACATTCGGGTTAATATGTTTGTTTGAGGAAAAATTCTTTTGGAACCTACCCGGTTTGAATTTTCCATTTCGTGTTGAAAAAAAGGAGCGGGCTTGTGTGAGGTCCATTGCTGCAAAGCGAAAAGCCACAGTGTCAGATCCGGGATTCGCCGTTTAGAGTCGAAGAAACAGAGTGGACCTTTGCCATTTGTGTGAAAAATTCAACAAATATAATTACCAGTTCATGAAGCGACAGGTATTTTGGGAGCCAGGAGCCTAACTTCACCATTTCTATTAGCACTTTATAATTTTCGCATATAGATGGAATTAGACATAAAATTAATTACGGACATCAAATCGTTCCAAAGGCTTTATAATGGCAGTCGTGATCTTCCAAGGATATCTTACCACTCGCGATGCTATGGCAGTGAAAAAAATGTTTGGATGTTCAGTCCCAATTTTTACTCATTGCTCATTACCATATCCGTCTTAACTCATCTAGGCCAAGGGTTGTGTCGCTCGTTAAGATCATAACGTATTTATAAAACGAGAAGAGGTTTGGTTACTGTTGCTGGATGAAATGTCTCATTGCGAAAACATGAAAGAGGTCAAAGAGGAGGTAGAACTCGGTTTAAGGAACTGATGTCAGATCTACCTTTAAGTCTTACAAGGAAAAGCTTAGAGCCCTGATGCTACTCGAATAAAGACTAGCCTCTTTAAAATTACACAAATAAATCTTAGAAGTGCAAAGACTCTAAATGCAGACAAAGAGGACTCAGGACTCAGGCCGTCAGGCCCTGGAAACTTGTAAACTTGTACAACGAGGAAGCCATGATGAAAGTTCACATTTTCCCTTTGGTTGCCTCTACCTGTATTCATATGGCAGGCTGGGGGAAGTTTATTTCTACTATCAGTTGGAGTTTGGTTTAAATGGCATCAGGCTTCTATAGTCAATCAATCCGGGATAACAGCCTGGATACCGCACTTCGTTGTAATTAATTGATTTTTTTTATATGCTTTTTGGATTCCAGCTGCGAATCAAGATCCAAGTACTACGAGGAATTTAATTTTGCCTCCATAAGCCTATTCATTACCACTGACGTCACCGGCTACGTTGGTTACGATTTTGTTAATAACTTGGATGTTTTTTTTTCTACGGTAGGATCGGCGCTGACTTTCGACGGCGTGGCGAAACCGAGTTTTGATACTTACTCATCACTTATCGTGGTTTATTTACCTCGAAGAGGTTTCCATCGAAAATGGGTTGATATCCAACAAGATACAAGGCAAGAGACAAATAGCATCACCATAAATATGAGAGCGGACGAACTCTTTGGATGAAGTCAATAATGGCTTTGCAGCTATAAATTGAATTAAAATATTTGGAGCTCAGGACACTAAAGATTTACAAATATGAGTTAGGTTTGTGGAAAATAGATGGTGTGGGATTTGTCCTTAACTAGTCAACAGCAAACATCACTGAAAACACTCGAAGTTGTGAAAACATGGGCCGAATGATGACGACACGTATGTATATATGTACTTAACTGCTGGAGTATGTTGAGGTCATTGACATCACCGAGCTCTCCAAGCCAACTGGATAGAAATTGTGGAAAAGCCGATAGTAGTTAGGCTTCAAAAATTTGAGCATAAAATGGACCAGTTAAATGCTATCAACCAACAAAAAAGTATCCGTCAACTGCAGAGGACTCTTAAGTTCGAAGTGATTAAACAATTTAAGGGATAACACCTTAATGGGAATTCGACTTGTCATAGAAATCCTGTAACTGACAAACAGGAAAGCAGAGCATATTTTAAACTCTTTCGAGTGCCAAATTCTTCGTTGAATATATGGTCCTATATTTGAGGAGGCCGATTGGAGAAGATTCTGCTGAGAAATCTTTAAGCTGTACTATCACCATAACGCTGAGTCCGTTGGATCCAGCGAATGAACCACATTGCTTAGCAAAAATCATCTTAAATCACAGCCCTGCAGAGACGATAAAGAGGCCCGAGCATCTCTTTTATGGATCAAGCTTTCGAAGATGCAAGAGACTTAGTCTTGACATCGGGAAGTAGAATACGGGAAGAGCTAATGTGTCTCAGGCAGAGAATCTTAGAAACGGCACACAATATAAACCCATATCAGAGATATTTGATGTCAAATGGTCTACCAGCCAAAGAATTATCCAAGTATATATAATCCAATCTTACAGCACAAAACTTGCCTCAAATTTTAAGTCATCATTTCAAAAACAAAGTCTCAATTATTTACGAGTAGGTGGCAAAGGAATCCTTGTCAAAAAGCAAAACAAAAATCTAAAAATGATTATAAAGGAGTTTCTGTAGTGCTATAAGCCTCCTTAATAATCATGTCAAGGAAAATCCATTTCCATTGTTATTTAGTCGTTATACTGGTAGTTTTGTGTAAATAATGGACTAGTTTTCCTCCTTCGTTTCAATGTTTTAAAAAAAATAAAAAATCTAAACTTGAATCTATTTGCTCTAGATTTCATCCATCAGTCTTCGCATAACAATATAATGCATCTAAAATGCCAGAACCCTAACCACACAGCAAAAAATTTGTATTCTCTACGCCAGCCATGCCAGTAAGTCCTTATTTTTTTTTTTTGAAAAGTAAAATCCCAATCGCAACCCAATTTGTATTCGCACTCATTCATATTTCAGCAATTTCTTTTTTTTTGTTTTTTTTGCAAACCTATTCAATGGATTTTTTGTTGCTGTTGTTGTTGGTTTTTTTTTTTGTAACGATTACACGATTATTTGTCACAAAGCGAAAATGAGTAGAAGTATCTATCGCTTCATCTGTATCTAGTACGTTTATGTTTGTGTGTGTTTACATTATTGTGCTACTGCCGATAATGCTACTGACCCATCTTGTTCTGATTTTTTCGAGTGCATCTGCACTCTCATCGTATCCTTCTTTTTCAGATGGAACAACAAAATACCTATACATGTAAGAAGTGTGCTCATGTATGTGCGTCCCGTGTGCGGTGTTTGTATTTGTCTTCCTTCGAGAGTGTAGCGAGCGGAATATTTTCTCAAGGAACGAGAAACTCGAAAAAAAGCTTAAAACAAAATAGAAGAGAAAAAGGATTGAATCAGGTTCCGATGTGTGTGTGTGACGCGTATGTATGTGTGGATGAAATGACACTATTTATTTTCTCCAGGACAACAGAATTGCTAACTGATAGAGTTGAACAATGTTATAGGCATACAAACAAACCTAAATGAGTGTATATATTATTTTTCTCAAAATTAATTAATCAAAGAAATATTTTGATGGGATTTCCGGATTCTTTGTATATCCTTATTTACCCAAATATGCAAACGTCATAAAATAGGAACCGGTTATTTAAATTTGGTGTTCGGCTACAAAATCACATACCGTCAATATTTCCAATTTCTGATAATAAACAGACGACCGCTCGGCCATATTGTGTTAAACCAGGTTAACTGCAGCACTCATTTGTCCTGGTTGACTCTTAATCCTCATTTCATTCAGCGTTTGATTCATTTAGTGATTCAAATTAATTATTTTTTTCGTTCTATATTTATTTTTCTTTCTTTCTATGTTTTTGTATTCTGTTTGTATTTTGTTTATATTATTATTTATTTTTAAACACGACTTTATTATTTAAGATATAGTGTAATATCTAATAAATATATATATATATATATGTGTTTGTGTGTGTACTTTTATCTATGACAACGATGACACGTAGGTTGACCGGATTGCACAGAAGTACAAATGTTGTGTGATTTATTATTTAAGACTATTTTTATATTTATACATTTACAAGAAGAGATTTTTATTTTTATTATTATTATTATTATTATTTTGACTCGGAAATATTTACGCACAAAAAATCACAAAAATCACAGATAAATTAGATTAATTTTATTTTTATATATATTAATTTATTTATTTACAAATTCACTAGATTTATTAATTCGATTTAACTATCGGCGATTTGCTATTTTTTTATTTGATGTAATTATTAGATTTTATTGATTTTTGGTAGAAATACAAAAGAATTTTAATGTGGTTAGAACGAGGCTTAATAACATTTCTTTTTTGTATAATTTTTTTTTTAATTAATTACTTTACAAAAGGAAAGACGAAGAACAAAAAAAAATATAGACATTGGCTAGAGTGTAATGTTTATGCAAGTAATATTTGCATGAATGTATTTCGAAGTTATTTGTTTCATTTATGATGAAATTTTTGTCGTAGATACTTGTTAAATATTTACAGAATATTTATTAATAATTTTTTTTTCATAGTTTTAGCATATTTATTGAATTTCTCCGTGATTTCTTGTTTTTTTTTTTGATTTCTCTTGATTTTGACTCTATTCTTTACTGAACTTTTCTTTATTTTTTAACTTCACACACAAAACTGCAATGAAAGGCACAGATTAAGGATTTATTTTCAATTTCAATTTACACAATTTTGTAAGGATCTGAGTGTTGCAAGATGTTGTGAACCCGTTTAGAAAAAAAATGAGCAGCGTTTGAAGATTGGTACAAAAAAATAGGAAGGATTTCACGCAATATTTTCGTCGTGGGCTCTTCTCTGGACGAGTTCCCGATTTTCCGAGGATGAAAACTTAAAATTTCTCATAAAGTTTATTTCCCCAAGAAGCCAACAGTGAAAATACGTACACATACACTAAAATGTTTTCTCACAAATACAATCAAAACGGAAAACATGCAAATTGTAAACAGATACTATTGTACACGATTTGATGGTGTTTGTGCGTAAGGGTATATTTATAACTGGGAAAACTTTTGCTCCATTAACATAGTTTGAACGAAAAAATAACAAAAAAAATAATCACCAGCACACACACAAACACAACGGCTCTACCGCTCTAAATAGGTTATTTGTGTTGCCTTAAAGAATTTCTTTTTTCCCAAAGAATAAATATTAATTTAAAGATATGAGGTTAGAAACGATGTTTTTGAAGTAGTTTTTGAAATTGCACAAAATCTTAAACACTAAAAAATTCATTCAAAATAAAACAACCGACTGAGTGTTATGATAAAAAGTTAATATAAAACTGACGAATAATAATTCTAATCAGCAAGCAAAAAACGTTGAGAAACTCGCCACATGATGGAGAAATATAACGAAAAATCGGGAAAGTCCAAAGGAAATGAGAAAATCTCATTCTTCTCTCTCACAGCCACACAATCATCACCAACACTACGAGAACATTTGACCGAATTTCTCATTTCTCATGGTTTCCATCTATCCAATGAAAAATTAAAAAAAAAAACTACTTCAATTTTCTTTAAAAATTTTGCGTGAAATTTTCTTTAAATTTTTTTTTCTCTTTTAAGTGGCAAATTTTCCAAAACTCACAAACAAAAACTCAATCAAACTCATTTTTATTTTCAATTTTTGACTTTAATTCATGGTGAAAAGTTTTCCACTTAATTTTCTTCTATGTGGTTTTTTTTCGCTGCTCAACTTTTTCATACACTGGGTTACATTTGATTTTTCAAAGGCTCATTTACGGGTCAAACTCGATGAATTTTGACGAAATTTTTACGTATTTCTTGTCGCGAGATATAAAATAAAAGATTTTCACTATTTTTAACTAATTTTCCACAAGTTTAAGCACTTTTTTATTAAATTTTCCACAGAGCTACCATTCGAGTTCGTCTAACCATTTGGGGGAGAAATTCAACGAACCTTTTTTGGTTACTGTATTCGATACCATGGTATACGATTACAGCACACCACTGTAGAGGGGTAGTTTTCCACTTGGCTTTCCAATTACGGGGGACCGACAGATTTTCCCGGTATTTGACGCAAGCATGATAATGAAGTTCGCACTGACGTGGAGAACAGATTGTTTGGGTTGAATTGGTTTGGGGGTGACTTCACACGTTTGTATTTTGATATATTTTTTTTATAAATTAGTGTTGTTTTTTTTTATAAATAAAATCAAACTTGTTAGGGGGTGGATTTGTATTTTGTGGCAAATGTTTTATATGGAATACGCTGACGTGGGGGTACTAGAATGACGAGTATCATTCCAACTGACGGTACATGTGTCTTTAGGTTTGTTTTGTTCCAAAGGAAAAGATAAGCGCTTTGTAGTGTTTTGAGAATTGGCCGCATTGGGGATGTTTTGGCGCTTTACTCGCTAGGAAAATGTATGTTTTATTTAGAGAATAATATGTTTAATACAGGGATTCCTTGGAGGCTGGTTCTTTCATGTAACAACACACTCAAATACGACAACAGACGCATTGAGAAGAAGAGTGTTGCAATCTTAAGGACGTTTAATCTCAGTTGTAAATTTACTGTGAGTGACTTTGAGTTGCGATTTAAGTACAGACTTTTGTTGCATCAAGGCCTGTCAGCGATTTGCAATATTTTTCCTTATACATATACTGCAGTGGTGAAACCGGCTTTTAACTAAATGAGCTCATATATGAACTTAAGTATGTCTAAAAAAAATTAAATTTAACATTCAATGAACTCTTCAAGACGAACAACGATTTTATAAAGTTGGATGTAAAATTTTGCCAAAGCAGATCAAGCATAACTGATAGTATTTTACTTTGTGGGATCTATACATTTTAAAGTTACATTGAAAAAGTTTTCGAACTTGCCAAAGGTATTCATAAAGAAGAAACAACTTTTTTAGTCGAAACTATATTTTGTAAGAGGCAATTTTTGTCTGCATAAAATTTCCTCCACGATAAGCAAAAATAATTTACGATTTCCTTTTCAAAATTACTCTCTCAGATGAAAATAAATTTCAAAAACATTTCTAAGTCATATTTTAACAATTTGTATATTAACCTTTAGGTATAGAGACATGTCATGGCGGACTTTTCTATGGAACTTTTTCAGTTCTAAAGCTTGTTTAAAGAAAGGAATAAAAATAAATAACCGTTAAGGCAGCTAACGCAAAAAACGCCTCCTTGCCTCCTTGGAATGTATCAAGACATGCTGTTCCATTGAATAATAGGACAAGGATTTCTCAACATTAAAAGAAATATTTAGACACTATATCAAAATTATCGCTTGCAATCAACATGCCCTCATTGATACTTTGTCGGCAATTGAAGGCCCAGACAAAAATCATTATTTTAAAGATACTTACTATCATTAAGCTGAGGCGATGTGGATCAATCCCAAAACAATGCTTCATCTAAAAGTGTCTTTGAATCCCAGCCACCAGTTCACCAATGAAGAAAAGACCGAACATCCGGTTCAGGAACAAGCCACCGTGTAAGCTACGAATTTTAACTAAACCAACTGGAAGCAAAGTGACCTTGTATATCCAAGTTCTATAACTTATTAGGTTAGAAGAAGACCAAATGCGTTAAACGAATATGTAAAACATGTGTTCGAAAAACTTAATATAATTTCCTTGTTGAAGTTTTAGAATATCGGTCAATGGTGAAAGCAAGTCCAAAATATACAAATAGGTGACAAAAATTTTGCTATGTGAGAAAAATTGTAGAATAAATAGAAGAATAAAGTCTTATAAAAGAACCTTGATTATTTTTAATTTATAAATTTATACCAAACTGAAACATTTAAGATTATTTTTAAATATCTTTACAGATTTTAAGATCTGATGTGCTGTGCTTTGAAATGGTCTGAAATCAATTTATTCATCGAGAATTTTCTAAATAATTTTCCTTGGATCAAAAGCTTAATTGAACAACCCATTCGTCCAATTTTTTTTATTATTCACTTGGCGTTCATTTCTCGCAGTGTTTAGGGAGTCTAGATGTTTGTCAACAATCAATGTATTGATGTAAGCATTCCCAGCGATGTGGTTGTTGACACCAGCGAATGGAAAGTTTTTCGGTTTCTGCGACACATACTATATATCATCATCCTGCCAAACCGCTGCTGTACATAATCTTAGATATTCTTACCAGCATGGCAGTGTTACGTCTGCTGGAACTTTTGAAATTAATAACGGTCTACAACAGGGTGAAATTATTTCGCCAATTTTATTTACGATCTTCACAAGCAATATTTTATGATCTCTCCGCCACTCCATAGCGTACGCAGATGACTTAATCGCGTACAGATCATGTTCGAAGATCGAGGTCATCGTAAGTCTTTAACAACGTGACTTCGAAAGGATCATTGGAAGTTGAAGATCAATTTCCAAAAGTACGAGACCATTCTCTTCAGGACTCCGTTGTCTAGGGCCTCCAGTCATACTAGAAAGGAGTGACGAATATTGTCTTTCGTTGGGCAAAACGGGCAGCCACTCGCGAATCGGAGTGTTGGCAGATACCTTGGGTTCTGGCTGGATCAGTATCTATATTACAACAAAGATGTAGATACTGCTCTAGCCCGAGCCAAAGCGGCTTTTGCCTTGACAAAGAGACTGTTTCACAGCAGTTAACTCGATGCCAAGGTAAAGGTGATCTGCTACACGGCCCTTATTCGGCCTGTCCATGCCTATGGATGTCCCGCTTGGTTCAACGTAGGAACAAGCTTAATGGAAAAGATACGGGTTTTCGAAAGACGATGTCTAAGGGCTTGTCTCCACTTATATAGAACTCCAGAGTCTGAGTTAAAAAAAATTCTATAGTAATGAAGTCCTGTACAACGGGGCCAACCTGATCAGAGTGGATAACCTTCTGATAAAGCTTATTCGAAGTCACATTGCACGAGTAATTACACTTACACATACGACATACGACAGTAGAAGTCTGTCGTATGTGTAATTTTTATCTTGAGTGTCTTTATGGCAATTTGGATAGCATGTCATGTAAGCCTTGGCCGTCTCATATATTTTTAAGGTTATTGTTATTTAGTTTTTAATGTTATTTTAAGTTAAGGAAAACATATATTACAAAAAAAACGTTCCGGTCACTAAGTTTTTAAAAAAAGAATATTTTCTTATTTATTAAATACTGTAATTTTATTTTAAAAAAAAAAAGCAAAAATAGTAATTTAAGTCTGAAGAACTTAGTTATATTGTAAAGTTTAGCTGGAGCCTAAAATGGGACGGAGGATTTATATCGACTTTTTAGCTGTCGCTTAGTTTGCAGGATTTTATTCGACATTAGTTCGATCGACACACTGCTGACAGTGCTTTTCTTTCATAGCACAGCCGTCTACACATAAATCTACATAAACCACAACACGAACTTAGAACCCTAGCCGATACAACAACCGCGGTTGACCAATCAAGTGATAGTGCCATTCATTTTATCCCAATGGCCAATGGTGACTGGACCAGGAGTTGAACCTAGGACCCATCAATTGAAGCAACCAACTGCGCCACCCAGTCATTCGTAATAGACAGTGTGTAGCATTTTGCTGGAAGCACTCAAGGCCGTTTAAAACGCTTCGAAAGGTAGATGATTTTCCATTGAGGAAAATTTTTCTCAACATGATGCCAAATTCTTTTATATTGAATCAACAGGTGCTTAATATTTATCTATTAAGAATGATGCAGAGCCCGGTTCCACGGTTTAGCAGCGCACCCATGACCTAAGAAGGGTCTGGACTTCAAAGGACCAATGTTTGGATGGAGAAAGATTTTGCTTTTGAAGAAGACCGACAGTTCCAAAAGTTTAAGCAACGGTTTCACCAGCGAACCAGAAGAAGAACCATCTGGACGAATGGATCAATGAATGTCATAAATGTGCGAAAGTAGTCTTGTCTCATAAAATACTCAACGCCAGGTGGAGGCAAAGCAGAACTTGGTACTGTGCTTGCCATTCTTCGACAGCTATATTGTCTTTGTAAATGAATGGTACGTTCGTAGCTCAGGCACTGTTTTTTGAAGTTTCTTTCAACCGAATAGAAATTTTTGTTTCTCTTCGGATATTTAAGCACTTTCCGTCACAATTTTTATTTTAAAAATAAATTGCATTGTTTTTAAATAATCTGGTGTTGAAAGGAATAACCACATGTCCTGTCAATATACGACTATTCCTTTGCTAGAAATTTTCCTACAAATGCGAATTTTTAAGGATTTTAATACCCATCTAGAATTAAAAAAAAATTGAATCATGCAAACGCTTAAGGAGCCCGTCTGAAGACTTCCGAGTGAGAAGCTTACAGCCAAAAACTCACCAAAACCTATATCGAAGTTCAATCCTTCTCTCAGCTCGTATCTCCTCCAATTCAATTTCTGTTGGTCTTTCTTTGACACGTGGCAAGCCAATCGACTTCTCTAAAAAACTAAACTTCACCGATTAATTTTACCATCCACACTTCATTGAAACAAAGAAGCTCACTTCTTGATCCTCTTCATATTGGTCACGTTATTAATTTAGAACTGAAAAAATACGGCAGGTCCCGAATAAGATATCTGCAACCAAATGTCAGCTCAAACTGACGACCACTGATACTTGAATAATCACAACTGATAGCAGGGATGATGTTCCATTGTGTTGGCACTGAATGGCGCGTTGCACTTGCTTTGAAATTCACTTTCACACACCCGGGCTCATTCTATTACGAGTTAAAACAAATTGATTGTAATCCACTTCCATATAATCGCTGAAGAGATGGATATGGGACACTTCTGAAAATCTAATTGACGCTACTTGAATCAAATCTGACTGCGCGGCGCATTTTGCATCGAGCTTTTGACACAGTAGTCTGAGAATGAAAAACATCGTAGAAGAGAAAAATAAAGAACGATCAACTGATCTTCCATTTGAAGCTTTTAGATACCTACTTTGATCTTGTTTATTTCTCCAATGTGACGATGAAAGCTTAATCAATGTTTGTAAATATTGCAAAGCAACCTCCAAAGTGGATGCTTTGGTCAGAATTATGCACCATCAGAAAAGACAGAATGCAACAGAAAATATTGCAGCGGTTACCGAATGTGTGCTCCTAAGCCTGAGAAGCATTACGCGCCAATATCTTAAGCATCGAATCATCAGGGTCACTTGGTAGGTGAGCAACAGAGGCGGCCCTAGGAGGCCCTAGTAGCGCGATGACCTCCGATTGTGGGGCTGAGGCTTTTGGGATGTTAGCTAAAATCATTCTGTAGATTTGATAAGGTCTACAATTCTTTTGTTCGTTAATTCCTTGAGGTCGTCGACGAAGACTTGGCCAAGTGTCTTTTGCCTCGATCTTGCTAGGACCGAACATGCGTACTTAACTTAAAAAAGCGATTCATTTTCCTTTATTTGTTTGCAGCTTTGACAGAAGGTGTCCCGTGCTATGTCTGGACGTTAGTTGCTTAGAAGTTCAGTTGTTTTTCAACTTATTATAGTTCGGCCATGTTTTCCTGGATATGTTGCATGAAGTTAAAGCTCTTTCACTTGATCTTCCAATGATCTGTGGCACTACTCTCAGGAGAATTTTACGTAAGGATCCTGCTTTCCGGTTATATTTGACTCAGAAATCGAAGTAAGATTTCCTTCCGCTTCGTTACTGGCTCCCGACGTTCGAAAATGACGAAAATTAGGTCGAATTATAATGATTTCAGATGAGGAGGGTTTGCATTTCACCGACTGTTTAAATTTGACGAATTCACACATGATCAGAGAGAAGCCAATACATCATGAGTTTTTAACAGTGTAAAAGTACAAGCTCTTTTCAATGAGAAAGCTAAGAACATACTTAAAAAATAGGGGGAGAGCACGATAACTTGGGCGCCAAAATTTGGTAAGGTCTCTTGAAGAAGAGTCAAAAACAGTAATTTTTACCATGGTAGGGGGGTCTATCTAGCCCCGTTTAGGAGGTAGGGGTAATTTTAGAAAAAAAATTACTGAAATTGAAAAAAATATATTATAACCCAACGGAAACTTTTACAAAAGAGAACCATACCGGTTTTGAAAGCCAGAAGTCTTTGATTCTTAATTGAAATTAAATTATAGTTTTCGAAAAATTCGCTTGCAAAAGCAAAATTTTGATATTGTTTTTTTATGAAATGAAGTGTCAAATCAATTCTCAATCAAACACAAAAAACCGATCGTTTAATGTCTTCAAGTTTTTGACATAAATTAAAGCTACTAAAAACTATTTTTTTAATGAGATTTTTCTTTTTTGGTATTTACGGTGATCTTATTTTTAGGATTAATGTTGATGAGAGGTTCATCTTTCTTCACCACGAGGAGGTAGACTTGCATTGCGTTCCGTGTCCCAGTCAGTTAGTTTGTGAGTAAGTCAGGAGTTAAAAATGGTCAAGACAATTTTCTTTTTCATTTTCATCGTCGTCCTTACTGGTGTTACTGTCGGTTAAACTCCCTCTTAGTGCTCACTGTGAACGGTGGGATGGTCGAAGCTCCTTACTTGCAAGCCCACACTTTCTTCACCATCGATTAAATATGAATACGTCTAGTAAAAATTCCATAATTTGGGAGCCCAAGTTGTCCTTGTATTTTTTTTCAAGGCACCATATTTATTAAAATTACAAACATGCTGCGCAAAGTAAATAATTTGCTGAAGGGTATTAATGACATAGGCGCCTGCCTGACGAAAAGGACGTGCCCTGATCGGAGCGACGAAGTGACCACGGAAAGAGAGTTGAAATCCCATTTTTCTGCGAAGCAGGTCAGGCATGTACTCTTTGTTGAGAAACCTGTTTGTATAGTGCCCTCTCAGACGTTTGATCTATCATTCTTTCAATTACCTCAAAGGAAGACCACGTAAATGCCAACAAAACAAAATTATTAATTTCCAATTATTTCAAAAACTAGAAGACACAAAATCATTCGATTTTTTGTGTTCGATTCGGAATTGATGTAAGCATTGACCCTTAGAAACCAACTTAGCACTTCCTTTCACAAATTTCCATATTTTCTACCAAAATTTTAAGTTTGCATGCGAAATTTTCGCAACTTTTGACACAAATAATTTGATTTCAATTAAGGATTAAAGAACAGGTTTCTGACTTTCTAAAACCGGTAAAGTACTCTATTGTAAGTGCTGCTGTTGGATTTATTTTTTTTTTTTTTTCATTTTAAGTAGTTTTTTTCTAAAATTGCCATTACCTCCTAAACGGGGTGAGATAGGCCTCCTTCCCTTAGTAAAAAACGCCTTTACAAGAAACCGTTATCAATTCTTGGCGCCCAAGTTATCGTTCTCGCATCATGTTCATCTTCACGATGAACAAAAATTATGTAGCATTTAAATTTATTCAAGAAAGCAAAATCAAGGCAAATAAAGAAAGAACAAGAACAAGGTTAATAAATAAAGGTATAATATTAAATTAATATACTCGTATAACAGACAGAGTTAAACTGTGAAAGAAAGAAAACTGTCAATAATTGTATTGCATTGCAAGAGGAAACTGATTCTTACATTTTTAAAAAAGGTCGACTCTATCCTCTGACGACAAAGATCATCCGGTAAACTTTTAAATAAACGAGGTGCATTTTTTTGTTGATGGTACAAATGGTAGATTTTTGTTGTTAAATTTTACACTTTATCTAAATTACGAAAAGTTATTTGTACACTTTCGTCTACTGACTCGTCGCATACGCTTTCAGAATCGTTGTTTTTATATTTTTTAAGTGCAAGTTTAGGTGTTTTTATAATCTACTCACAATTTGTAAAGAAATTTGTTTAGACAAATAAATAAAATGAATGCCTGAGACCAAGAATTTTTATTTTTTTTATATACTCAATCTCCTTGTTCTACGATTGACTTTAAAAAATATACGAGTAGCTTGTACTTGTTTATTCAGCAAAGGCTTTGTTTAAATGGAATGGTGATCAAAAAAGATAACCTATACCGTAACGTGGATTTAAAGAGGACCATGTTCAATATCCTTAACATAGAACATTAAAAGTATATTCCTTGGAACTTTGTTTATATATATTTTTAAGTAACTAATATGTTCGTTCGAGCTCAATCTGAAGTCCAATGTTATGCCCAAATTCCTAAAACTATCAACACGGTCAATATTAAAAGATGCCTCAAAATAGTTTTCATGTACAACATCAGTTTGTTCGTGTTTTTCAATTCGAAATCTCTGGCAACTAGTCGTGTGGTATTAAAAAGCCATATCTTGACAAATTGAGCCCATTGATTAAAGCAGCTGTCGCTAGAAGAAGATAAAGGTATATCATCAACAAATGCAGTTGTTTTAGCTTCAAGTTCCTGTTTGAATAATGAATTAATATTTATAAGAAATAAAATTGGCACTTAAACAGAACTCTGTGAAACACAAAGCGAAATGTAGTTTGTTGACCTAAATATATTTATAATTTTGACGCAAACAAAATGTGAAATGTGAAAAAAAGAATTCAAGTCCAACATTTTTCGAGCGATTCGTAATCGAGGACGAAAATGTCGAGAATGCATTAAAAAAAATACTGGTAAACTGACAATTCTAATTCATTTAAAAAATTATAATCGTTAAAACACTTAAACAATTCAGAGTGACCCAATTTTATCTAACCAAACTCTCATCTCTGTTAAACAAATTTTGGAGTCTGACGTGTCAAATCGCAAAACCGAGATATTAAATGATCCTGGAATGCATCCTTCAAAGTCTCCATTGTCGCACAGGATGTATGGACGGTTGCATTTTGCTGGAGTAACATGTTCACCTGTCCTAAGATTTATAGATCGTGGATCTGTCTCGCTTTGAAAAAACGAGGCAATTCCGAAGTAAATGAGTGGACAACGTGATTGTCCTTCATGAATGCTGAAGTGCCTAAATTGTGTTTGTTTATGTATCCGTTCAGATGCATCCGACTGAAAATCAAAAACCTTGCTGAACAAATTCTTCCCCTTCTATGATAGGCCATAATTGTTCAATGGAACTCACTTGTGAGAGCAAAATGGTTGCAACGAATTTTCTTTTAAATTTAAGAAATAAAAACAAAAAGGGACGTCAAAGTAGACTCCGAAAAAAGCTTCACATTACTTAATCCTGTTCTGCCTGGAAACATTCATTATTTTGTCGATTTGAAAATGTTTCATGAAAATAAGGGCACCCTGCATTCTAAAGCTTATAAAACTTAAAAAGCTTCAAACAGCTTATAAAGCCGAAGCTCTTTAAGATAAAAGTTTCCTTCAGGTAGAGAAAAAGCTTATGACTTTTCGTCAGAGGTAAGGCTTTCAAAAACTTCACAGTACCGTACAAGTTTTTCCTAAAAGTTCGGAGGAACTTCAAGTTCACTGCTTCTAAAAGCTTATCATCGTCTTCATGATATAAAGCAAAAGCCAAAAAAGCGTACGTTCAATTGTGGGCACAAACCTCGAAAAAGCTGTATCAAGTCTTCTACTACAAATGAGAAAAGTTGAATATGCTTTTTCGAAGAGGAAACATGTCTAAATAGGATATGAAAAATATATTTTCTTAAAAAGTACATTTGTACAAAAAATATTTTTGAGTTATAATTTGCGGCCAATAAGCTTAAACATATTAACATCTAGGTATAAGGAAGCATTAACAGTAGAGTACAAATGGTGTGCCAGGGCACTTGACTCAAAAAAATAATCGTGGTGACTAGTGTACTGGTATGATGGCACCCCATATGTGTAAGTGTAATGAGTAATCGTTTTTTGAACTTTACCAAGGTTGGTTATTCATTCAAGGTACGAAGAAGTGTAAAATTTATCTATTTCTGAGAAAGACGTTTCAAAATATGGATGAGAACTTCTTTTAGATGTCGAAAGAGATGTGGATGAAGAATGTGAAATTGATGACAAAGAGGTGGATTCTAAAGAACACGATGAAAAAATTTGTTATAAAGAAATTGAAAATTCAGAAGAAAGACATCTTTAAGGAGTTTTGTTAGGAAAAAGAGGTGGTAGACCGCAGCGCGCAACATTGTTCGGAAAATGCAGGATTGCAAGTAAGCTACTTAATTTGTTTCATCTGAGATTGAAGCATAGAATCTTCACTTTAATGGTATTGCATTCGATGGCAATAAAAATAACTTCCATTCGAGACTGCAGCTCTCTCGACAACTGCTACAGCACCAGCTTTAGGAACCACGGGACTATTCTTTACTGCTGGAGTGCAGAAGCAAGACCGAGGAAATACACGCAATATGTGGAACATATAGTTTTCGCACAGTTTCCATTCTATAAGGGGGTTAATGTGTTTAAATTTTCAATTAATTGTATCCGATTCTATGACAGTAAAACAAGTGATTATTCGGATTAACTAGCTGGAGTGCTGTTGTTGTCTTCCCTTCACAATACTATTTTAATTTTATTAACCACACCAAAGGAGGATTGAGTATGTGTGATCATCTGGATCATAACTAGTCTGTTGCAAGAAAAACTCGAGGGACTTTTATGCTTGACCAAGCTGGTCAACCGGAATAAGAAACCAAAAACAACGTTCATTTCTTGCTGATGGCACATTTGTCCCGACCACCGCAGCGAAGTATGTAATAGCTGCCTTAATGGGGACAGAAAATATTTTAAAATATACTGGTTTTATTTAGAAACCAAAACTTGTCATACATTTTCAAGTAGCCTTACACGTTAAATCCTTTCAGAAACAAGGATAATTTTGCAACAATTGTGCACAAATTATTCTCTTTGTTTTTTTGAAGCACCTTTCTTCACATTATGATATTCTTGAATTAAATTCCATCTTTTCAGTTAATTTCGCTATACTTTATATAAATAAAATTAATCAATGTCTTGAAAATTGTGTCTTTAGCGGCAAGTCGTTTCTGTCCAGAATACTGGAGTGCCCTTATACGTATGAACGGATACACTTATGCACTCTAGGATTAAGGACTCATTGATATTCAAAAACGAAATTACGTTTCGAAATTGCGTAATTAATAAAAATCTATTTTTCAACTGTCTCCACTGAAAAATAATAAATAGTAATAATAAACAATTTTTTGTCAGAATAAGAGAAATATTTCGCGGCATAATGAACTTCTCTAATTGATTTCACTATTGCACAATTTTAACTGAGCTCTGGACTTGTACCTGCCTTGTATATCAGTTGGAAATACTCATTCGCATAGCAAAAAATCATGATTAATGTAAGTAGGTTTGCAGTTTAAAAAAAAAACGAGTTGCAACATTTATTGCCCACTTGTTGTCTTAACAACACAGTCAAAGAAAGACGGCGCTGCGTTTATTTACGACACATAAAAGAGGATATTGTTTATAAACAACGTGTTTATTTTAAGATTCAAATATTTCAAAATGTGTGCGTCGGTAACAAAACTATCCTCCTTCCTTATTGACACGCGAATACGTATTATCTTGTTGCAGATTCAGGGAAACAGTTTCTTTAAATCGTTTCCAAAAATCGCCACAACAACAATGTGGTATTTTACTCGAAACTGTGACGTTTTTGCTGGCGTAAGAATCCTTCAATGTTCAAATTTTTCTTGTGTTTTTCTTAGTTCCTTAGCAAGGATTCCTTAACAAGGATTAGGACTCCTTAACAAGTATTATATCAGTCAAGTAAGCGCGGCCATTATTGATGACCATTTGACAAATTTTTAATGCTTTAAGCGATTGGATAGGAAAATCTCTCAGAGATTTTCAGAGACTCTGGTTTATTCTCGCAGACCCTCGGCAAACTCCGAAAGCAGAAGTACGGAACCATCTTATCGAACATAAGAAGACACATTTGGCCACTTATAATTTAAAATGTACGATTGCACATATTCTCGGTGCCTCAAATCCGAGATTTTTATTTGCTTACGTTTTCGCAAATACTTGCATATAAAAGCAAATTGCATTGTGCATAATTTGTTCGAGGTAAACGGCTCATCCGAGACATCTTCAGCCACAGCGGCAAAATTGTGTCGGAATGTATACAACAAGGCCTTCCTGCGTCTTTTATGGCAAGTTTTGTTCCAATTTCCTCGAATCTCCTTATTTTTTCTCCGACAAAAGAGTTTCGTTTTCAAACTGTACTTCTTATTAGTGTTGTTAAAAAGATATCCACCTGAAGTCCCCTTCATTATGTGAAAAAAGTTACCAAAAAGACTGTGTCTAATCAAAATATCTAACAACTTAAGGACTGTTGGCAGCCTCTGAGCAAAAAGAGCATAATTTTAGTACCAGCTGCCTTAAGAGAAAAAAAGACATTTGGCTTAGGACTAATTATTAAATTGGTTTTGACGATGCATTCTAAATAATTCGTAGAAACAGAAAATAAAAATGCGGAGAGTCGGAAACGCACACAAAAGGTTTCGTACCACCCACCGTACATTGGCCTTATTCAAAGTATTCTTTGGTAAACACTTTTACGGTGCTTTTTGTCTGGAACGCATGTGTTATGTCTTAAAACATTACGTTAAATTTAATAAACAAAAGCAATGGTCTTTGAAAGACCTCCTTACATAGCGAGAAAAAATTAGTTGGCAAAACTTAGGTACGGAACCCTTAAGACGCAATTCTAATTTGTCGAGTCACCCTGTGTGTGCTCATTCCCCAGATTTCATAATAGTCATGTATGCTCTCATGTTATTGCCAATCAAATATGAGGAAAATAAAAACCATTCGCGTAATTTCTTTATAAATATCTTAATAAAAAAAATTATATTATTTGCAATAAAATTTGCAGAAATTCATTTCATTCGTCGGAATCGAAACTCCAAAACAAACATTTCAAGTGAAGTGGGAAAGGAGGTGAGTGATTCCCCGGAAAGTGCTTTACGAAATGAAGGTTTCTTGAGTTGGTATGATCAACATCCGCGCGTCATATGTGTGTATGTATTTGATGGAATCGTCGGCTCCTTAGAATAACTTTCCACAGGACTGTTGGCAACTGTTGCACAAACAGAAAACGGCTTGCCTTTATAGCTTGTAGTAAAATGTTATTCTGGTATAAAATGTTTGTTTTTTTTTTTTTTTTTGTTGTTGGCAGTTTAAGGAATTTCATTCAATAAAGTGAAGCCATGTATTTGCTTCTTGAGACTCGTACGAGATTGAATGCCATGAGGATACGTATTCACTTAATTTTCATTGAATTTATAGCCTCGTGCTGATTTAAGCTAAAAGTCAAAAGAAGGAAGTAACTAAACATTTTATGTGAATGAATTTGATGCATTGCAGTGTGATTAAGACAACAGCAAGGAGAGAACACAAACGAGCAATTTAAAGTAGCATTACAAAATGTGTGGATTCCGCGAAATACGGAAGTCCTACGTAAAGTGTTGCTTGCAAGGTATGATGAAAAGCAGCACCATTGATATACTTTTGCGGTACAAGAAGCTCACGACCAGAACAAGTCAAAACCTAAATAAGCACCTTAGGTTTTTTATTCCTCTGTTCTGTTTTTACTAAAAAACCAGATGACCTCTAGAATGTGGTAGCACACGATTTTCTTGAAAATAACCAACAAAAACGGTGCTAAAAATGACTGAATGGTGATAGTCAGAGGTAATCGAGGCCTGTAATTTTCATATGTCGTGAAAGCTCGCATATTCCATGGCCAGCGAACTTTCATCATTCAAAGCGATGGCGAGAAAATTCATATGTATGACGGAATAGAAGTCGAACACGTATACGAAGGGTTCCGTAGTACATATTCTACTTTTCGGCGTAAAATTTTGTTGTGATTTTAAAAATCATGTTTTTTTGTATGTGAACATCCCTGTAGACAGAAATACACTTCCTGTGAAAATTGCAAGTGTCTGTCTATTATTGCTTAGAAGATATTTGCTTAGAAGTGCATGACAGACGGACAGGGGATAAGTGAGTGCCGTTGCCACCCTTTGGGTACGGAACCTTAAAAGTGTAAAAAAGTTTGAACAAAAACACTTTGGATGATTGATGATATCAGTTTGGAAAGAACGCTTACATAGTAAAGTGGTCTTTTTTAAGATTTCCCACTGGACACTTGCAATTTCACGAATCCATTCATGGGGAGTAATATGCCTACAGGAAAACGTCAATATTATTCAGGATGGAACGGAAGAATGTACCATGATTGCTAGACATTGAAAAAGGGGAGCAGCCGGAGTCACGACAGATTTCAGCATCCTTATTAAATAAGTATGTAGTGGTTGATGCGTTTCACACTTGTTTTGCAATTTGAAGGTCCGGGTTCGAATCTAGCTGTCATTTCTTCTTTTTTTTTTATAAGCAAAACTCCTTTTGTTTTCTGTTTTGCATTAAAACTTATTTCAGATTATGCTCCAGAAGTATTCTTTATATTTAAAACACATCATCGCAGCGACACATAAGCATTAGCAAACACGAAAACGAGGAGTCATAACAAAATACTACAGACCTTCGTAGAATGATTACTCACGAAGCCTCAGATTCATGATAACTATGCCAGGAAAGATCCCAAGCATATTTACACAGGGATAATAAGCCAGCGACTTTTGCCACTGAATTATAAAATTCGATAGTGTGATGAGACATGGGATTTGCCTCAAATGCGATAGATGGTAGTGACAATAAAGAAACCAAGTGGTCGTTCTGCCATAAGAAAAATCCCTTTCGGAACAACAATGTCAAAATAAAGTTCGGGCAAATAAAATAGATATTTTGCGGCAGGATTTGTATCCCGTGTATGTTAAGATCGCCTTTGAAATACTAGACATTTTATAAAAAAAATGTCAGGTCTTTTAACTGCTCATTGGCTTTCGCTCCGTCGGGTGCAGATACTGCGCCACCACCTGGATATGGGTCCTACTATTTCAGAATTCACGGAAACATTTATCATCGTAGTGCCACTCTATACCCCAACTTTGCTGAACAATAAATTTTTCCACAGTTGTATATTCGTGACAAACAATAGTAGAAGCATGGAATAGAAGCACCGAATATATCTTTAGAAATTTTACAAGACAGAAATTCTGATTTAACACTTTAATGTACCAACTGTTTTTGAAGTTGCTGTCATTTTATAAAACGTTGCCGTTGATGGTGAACCAGTTCATGGAAGAGAATTATTAGTTCACTGCAGAACTGAAAGGATAAATGTTCCTGACCCAAATTTAGCATTTGCTTTGAAAATCAATTGCTCACAAGGGCAAAGATTCGAAAAGGTCGGTATTTATTTACCAGAACCAATATTTAGACGTGGGCAACTCTACGTTGCAATGGCCAGAGTTTGTCGCGCAAGTTACTTGAAAATCAAAATTACGGGGTCCTCATCAAGGAAACATTAATTCCGATTCGGAAAACATACTCACAAAAAAACGTTGTGTTTATAGGTATAATAACAACGTAGATAGTTCTCGGTAGCTAAATAAATCAAAGTAAGAAAAATAATTTCAAAACAGACAAAACAATAGGACAACTTTCTCTCGATGTATATAATTAGACATATTTAGCGTTGTCAATGCATCACTTTTAAATTAAAAATGGTTAAAAATGATTAAAATTGATTATAGAAATGTGCATGACTTTATTCCTGTGTTGCGACAGGCTTTTTTACAATTAAATAAAATAATATTTTATTTGAGTAGAGTAGATCGCAATGTGCCCAAACGTAGTTGAAAGTTATTTTCGAGATAATGGAAAGTAGTAATACTTCAAGACTGTCGCTTTAAAAAGGCAATTTATTTCTCATTTTAGCGCTCGATCCAGCGTTAAGGTGCCGTACTTCTAAATCCATGGAAAGGCTTAAAAATCGAAGTATGAGCGAATAACTAAAATTACTAATCGCAAAGATTGTTCTTTAAGAATTTGTCATTCTTTGAAAGCAAGAAGTTAAACCTCCATTGGAAAGCATTTCAGAAGCATTTAAAACAGGTTCAAGTTATCGAACGAAGGATGCCAAAAAATTTGCGAAATTTCTTGATTTTCTTAAACTTTTCAGCGAATGGTGCGCTTCTTTTGGACTGGTTCTCTTTTATAAAGCTATGATAAAGTTCCTGGGCTGACACCCCGAATACCAGCCTATGTCTGTTGAGGATTTTTGAGGATTTGTATTGCAAAGTTATACAAGAAGCCGTGCTCAGATAATTTATTGCTACTCTTATAATTTATCGTATTCTGACCATTCTTAAGGAGAGAAAAAACAACCTTACATGCGGAGGTTCACATAAACCTGTTGTAATTGTATAATACTGGAAAAACCTTCAAACTATGGATTTGAATACGGAAGTGAACTGCACTGAATCGGAGAATTATCTACAAATGTTTTAAAAATTATGGACTTAACGTCAACACATCCAAAACGTTCCTTGTATCATATTTTCAACTGAGGCTAAAAATGTACGAACAACTTTAAACAAAGGCTCATTGAAGATTCAAGTAACCGGCTTGAGACAGTTTCTTTCAAAGCAACAAACAGAACCCCTGAGCCTTTAATGCGACTCCTTAAACTGCTAAGTAAGTTGCATTACATTGAATTGAACAAGTGTGAGACTGACGCTAAAGAAAACAGAAACCAAAAATTTAAAAACGGTCTGCCTTGGCAAAAGCGGCGTCAGTTGCGCATTCATCGACTAGAAGACTTTTTGCAAATTTCCTCTGATTAAACACAAATCAAATGAAAAAGAGAGAAAAATTGTCTTACCCTTAAGTCCACACTTGAAAGTTGTATATGTTTTCAAAACAAGATAATCTGAAGAAATTCAAGAACAACCTGCCACGGTACCGCTTATTACTACTTTTCTTTGCTAAAGAATAAAATTGTGCTTGCAGAATGGCTCTATTTAATACTTCTAAAATGATTAATTTCAAATTTAATAATTTAAATGTTAAATATAACAGAAGAAATATTTTTAGAGTTTCACTTATATATAATTTTGACTACCTTTTCGATTTGAAAAATGTTTCTTTACTTACATTATATCTCCTAGTTTCAGTCTCGTTTGTATAAGGGCACAGCTTTTATGGTCACTTGTGGTAACAGCGCGCCTCCTTCGAGGTGGTATGCGCGGCACCATTTGCGGATTTCCGCCGCTCTCCTCTAAGCTCGTCAGAACTCCCCCACTTATTCGTACCATTGGCGATGAGCCCCTACGTCGATTCGACATATGTCGGCCGGCAACTCCCCCCAACATTCTGCAAATAGAAAAAAAGTATTAAAACTAAATATATAATAAATAAAAAAAATTAAGGTTTAGATTGTTTTCATTTAATTTTATAAATTTTTGTGATTCTTGCAAATTCTTCATAAAATAAATTTGAATTTTTATGTTTGTAATGTATATAGTAACTCTACCGTAGGGTGAGTTGGACGTACGTGCATATAGCCTTTACGTGGCGCTTCCTTGTAAACATACTAGCAATAAATGAATGGCAAACTAATAATAATAATAAAAAATAAATCCCTTTGAACGAGAACAAGCTGCATGAAACAACAACGGATTTCAAATGCGAAAACAAAATGGCGAGAAAATGGACAACGCGAACTTGGTGCAAAAATTGTTTCTCAACCATTTCGGTCTGAAATTTTTCAGACGTTATAAGGCCGTTGATGTTTCGAACAAAAAAGTCGAACATTCTGATTTTTTGGCCAATATTTTATAGAATATTTTTATGATATTTTAAATTTTTTTACATAGACTTTTGGTTCACAAACCTGATGTTTACCAACAGTTTTTTAACTAGTTCTTTCCCGAAATATAAACAATCCACCAAAAATATATTATTTTCACAAAATTCTTGTGGGCTTAAGCCTGCAATTTTCAGATCAGTTTTTAACTTTATTTTCCTGAAACTTGACTTTAATTTCAAATGAACTACCGATGCTTACCAAATTGCTTTTAAACTCTTCCTTTGTTAAAATATTAACAATCCACGAACACAAATTAAAAAATAAAAAATATCTCTTTTTTCGCAAAATGTTCGTGGGCTATAGTTCAAAATTTTCAGACCAGTTTTTCCATAGAAAAAAGAACAGATAAGTAGATGAGTCACCACAGAAGGATTTCTTTGAACTTGTTTCCCAAGTCAAAGAAACCTGATATACAGATACAGGAAACAAATCTCACTTCAAGAAATAGATACAAGGCGAGCGTATATAATGTATACAGAGAAGACAAAACAACAGAACGAAGAGGACGTGGTATAGCGCTTTCATCACAAGTAACAACATAGAGGGTTTTCAATATAAAATACCTGAACTTTCAAGCAATGTCTCTAGTCATCAAAGTATCCGACGATGAATCGTTTCTGGTGATTTCTTTGTATCATTACGGAAACACATCTAAAGTAAACTTAAATAATAACCTCATATTATTAACAACGAAGCCAGTTGTCACACATTTTGTGACATTAATACGAGACACACTCTTTGGCAGGACGGCTATCGTAGACTGGTTGTGGGATAAGTCACACCAGACCTCCTTAACGACAATTAACCAACAGCCGACTTTCCCTTGAATCCCATAATTACATGACTTCTTTCTGGTCAGCTCGAAATTGTTCAACATACTTCCGGAGTTCAGTGACTCTGACCACTTAGCTGTTGAGCTTAAGATTCGACTCGACTGGAAAACATTTTCCGCTGATATTAAAAGTAATTTCCCAAGTTTACCAAGCGATTCAAATCTCTCCAACGTCGATATTGACACAGCAATAAACGATTTTTAGATGGCTGTCAGCACCGCTGTTAACTTCCAAAAGACACAAGGCACTAGTTAAGATAGGAACGCTTAGCTGCCATAATATCTTCATACATAGACAACGTCTTCGAAAATAGCTTCAGAGGATTTTTCATCGAACGTGGAACACCGTCAATGACGAGTATGAAAGCATCCACTCGCAGCTGCAGTGTATTAACGTAATGTTCCAACGAGCAATGAAGCAACTCGGAGACATTAAGCCATCACCAGTTACCTTCAAGAAGATAAACAAAATTGTCGGAAGAACAAAAAACTTGCCTGATTCGATTCAGTATGGAAGCGATCTTTTCAGAACATTTATAGAAAAGGCAGAACCATTTGCGTTACATTTCGAGCAGAATTTTAAGGAAAGGCCCCCAATGCATCTTGCGGAGTTCATGGCGCAAATCGATACGAGCATTAATGCAATTCCAAACAACGTTGAACGAAAATCCGGCAACATATCCGAACAATAGTGATGTTCTTACTAATTTTCCTCCATGGCACGGAACAGGACACACATTGACAGGTACCGCTACTCTATTGTGTCGGAAATATATTGGAATCAGTTCTGCTGCAACAAATACATTCTATGTATCGAAGAAATCAGATCAAACCTGACCACCAATATGGATTTCGGGAGAAGCATTCAACCATTCACCCACTGATAAAACTTCACAGCGATATTACCCTGGGGCTGAACAAAAAGGAAACAACCCTTTCCGTGTCTATTGGATATGGAAAACGTCTTTGACAGCGTTTGGATAAAGAGACTTATCGTCAAACTTATCAAGATGGAATTTCCTATTTTCACTTAGTAAGAATCATTTACAGTTTTTTAACAAATAGAGTATTTTTTGTACAGTTATTCAGGGCAATACCATCAATAAAACCACTGGTAGGAGGAGTCCAACAAGGCGGAAGAATATCGCCAATACTTTTCATCATTCATGCATCGTATCAACTTAGAAACCATACACAGACGAAGACGCTGTTATATGCAGATGACCCAGTAACAAACGCTACATCGCTTTCAATACAACTTTGGAAGTACTACAACAAATGGGGACTTAAAATTTACAGTTGCAAAACCGAGCTCGAAAGGGAGACGAAATTTGCGACCCGTTGTTGGAACATTCAGATCACCCTCCCGGAAAACACACTCATTGCGCCTGATCCAATAATCAAGTACTTGAGAATAAGTTTCAGCGAGCGCTTCAAGTTCAACCAACATGTGTGCAATATATTGAAGATGGCCAATGGAAAAAAATATGTCTTACCAATAGAACGAAATTACTTATTAACAAGCAACTCAATAGGCCAGTTATAACATATGGTGAGAAAGATCTCAACCATCTCTCAATTTAAGAGAAGAATACTTCGTTCATGCACAGGATTGTGGCGACACCCAACTACACGGAAGTGTAACACCATCTTATACGAAAACGCCGGGATAGGCCCAATAAAGAGGTACATGTTACAACTAAACCGAAAGATCATACGAGGACTTCAAAACTATCCGAATGCGGAGATTCAAGACCTCAATCAGCTGGCGATCGAACCATCACACAGATATCTCGGCCCCCGGGTGACCATCGACCACAGATTCGATGACTTGATCAATTGTGAGGAGACACAATTCTACGACAAAGCAGAAAACCAATATTACAGAGTGTAAAACCATGTTATTAGTGTTAGTATATCATATATTTTTGCCCTCAATTACAGTTTTCAAAATCTTAAGAAAATTGATAAGAGTCAAAAATTAGATTCAGTCGCCATTCTAACAGAATTTTATTGTCAATTCAACAGTAGAAACTCGTCGGGCCCCTTTTGTTGAGCCGATAATATGCAACCTTAATAATTAGTCTTTTTTAAGGCAAATTGTAAATACTATGGAAACATTAAATAAAACTCTTAATCTTTAAAAAAAAATTGTAGTAGATAAGTCACTGTAAGATGATAAATTTTAAGTGTAAGGGGGATGATCCAAAAGTTATAGTCTAAATTTGGATAATTTTTCTTCAAAAACTCAAAACATTAATTGATCCCTACTACGGAAAATAATTTTTTCCTCATTCCATTTCAATACTTCTACAGCGACTATCACCTCACTTTTATCCTTAAATTTTTTGTCTCTGAGCTATCGCCCAAGCAAAGGAATTGGGACGAAGAGACTGCGGGTCAGATCTGGGAAAGAAGGTGTGGGTTAGCATCTTTGGCTTTGTGTCCTGATACGTTATCTTGCTGATTCCGCCTCTTGTTTCCTCTTACGACTTTAAAATTCTACGGTGTCCGTGAAGAATATAAATCCATGTCAGAAATTGTTGGTTGCTTTTACTACAACATCAAAGTGATGAATCTTGATCTCATTCGTGGTTGCAAGTCAAGCAGATGTTTTATCTATGTTAAGTTCGCTATGAATGAACCTCACAATGCTGTCACATGAGATCGTATTTTCTCCCTTGCACCAGAGTGCAACTCTAGAATATGGACATGCAAAGTCAGAAAATGTTTCCACGAAGCTGGCGAGCATGTTTTTGACTGACATGTTCTTCAGGCAGAAATACTTGACGACGGGTCTGACATTCCATTGACTTTCGCATGAATAATTAATTTTCACGGATGATTTTGTACTCATATTCTTTTTTAAGGGTTCCGTAGCCATAGAGTTCGAACGGAATCCTATTACTAAGACTCCGCTGTCCGTTCGTCCCTCTGACAACCGCAATGGGTAGATACAATTTTACGCAACTCAGTTTTACACCAAAAAAACAAAATGAGAAATCTTAAATTAAAGAAATGTAAAGTGTTGCATATTGTGCGTTAGTGCCGAACCCTTCGTGTGAGAGTGCGCATCGCCGCTCTTTTTTATAAATACGAACTTGTGAGGGTATGAGCAAGCCAAGAACATTTTCTGATGAAAATGATGACCTCTAGAACCCAGCTTAAAAACGCAGGAAGTAAGGCAAGCTTAAATTCTCAGTATCTTTATTTAATGTTTTCCCAATTATGTTTAAACTTTTTTTGAAATTAAGTTCTGATATTTTTTATTCCATTTAATGAAAGGAGGTATTCATTAATCCGTGAAAGGCGGCGTGAGGTGGAACAAGTTTTCCGTTCGTAGGAAGGATGTGGGTGTAGTCGAAGCGTTGAATACTCTCGAGTGGTACGTTGTAGGATTAAATTCCAGAAATGACCATCGGAAAACTTTAATTCATAATTAATTTTTATTTTGCCATCCATTTTCTTACCATTCCCTTTTTTTTTGCACAAAAGAGACCGTCAAAAAAGAATGACAGCCAGTTCATGGGACAAAGAATGTTTATGACAATTTAAAAAAAAAAAAGAATTAAAGAATTTCCCCCTCAGCGGTGTGTTTGAAGTTCAAGAATGTCAACATGTGTATCGTTAACAAAAGAAAATTTTATTATTCCTTCAAAAGAATTTATGTCACAAATTTGAAGCTGGAAAAATAATTCACAAGAACCTAATGAAAATGGACTGCATCCAGATCCAGAGAAACCAAAACAAAAGATTTAATTTAAATAACCTTGGAACTGACATGGATAAGTGCTGAAAACATTCAGCAAAGTCCAGTAAACGTTTTCACTCTAAAACTTCTACCCAGGAACAACAATTCCATAAACGATGGTATGCTTTTAAATTCAATTGCAAATTCTTTTGAATCTCCGAAACTAGAAACGAATACAATACTGCTTGCACTTGCATTCTTGATTACAGAGAGCTTCGGGGTCCACCAGAATTTTCCTTGTAATTGAATTGGAAAATAACAAAATTCAATGTGGTTCAAGTTGAATTTCCTATCCAACAATGACATTAATTAGTCTTTTCAGATTACGTTTGGTTGAGGGGGTAAGAAATTGAGTGGCGCCCAACAATGACAGAGGCAAACGATCGTATCTACCAATTGTAGGGACAATGGAAATGCCCATTTCATTCATCACAAGCACATAGTCATAGACTTGTATGGTAGCCAACGTGCGTTTGATGGAAATGTCAATAACGTAGTAACAAGGAATCAAAGAACGTTCACTCACATATTATGTATGTGCCGTGCCACACTCACCACCGAACAGCTTTGTTTGCCTTTTGAAGCAACACTTCCTAATGGTTGAGTCTGCTTCAATGAATTCCATACGACAGGGACACTTTACACCATGGCAACAGGCAACAATGCTTTTATGGATTCATACATAAATGTATTCCATTGAAAGCTAAAAAAAAAAAATAAAGGAACAAAAGGAAGATATTTCGGTCTTGCTGGTGTTGCAAGTTTTTGTCGGCCTTTAGAAATTGCGTTCTTCTCCACGATTCCTTACAAGCGTATAACCATAGTGATTGGATTATAAAGGGTACTTGGTTTCTTAGAACCATGAAACAAGAGGACTTTTCTTATGTTGTACTTCATACTTCTTACTTCGAGCAAAGCTTCTTCTTAACCGAAAAGTATCCCAAATCAGCTGCCTTCAATTGATGCGCTTAATTGGCTGGGGACTGAGATTTTTCTTCTGGAGGTGTTCAAAGAATCCTTGGCCAGCAGGATGTTAACTGCTGTCTCTAGCATGAATTAAGTGTTAGCTTCATTCCCATTGAGTGCCGCTTCTGTTGCGATACATTAAACAAAACTGGACACAATTCGTATGAAGTGTGTGCCTAAAAGTCTCCTCTTCAAGATGCCCTGGCATCAAAGGTCTCGGTGAGATCTTTACCGACCACGACGGAAAAACCGCTTTTGTCCTTTGCGATTTATGCAAAATCGGATTAGTTTACCAAAATTGTGTATGTACGTTTCGGGTTTGAGGCCTGGAGTGAACCTTGTTCTTGCAATTGTTTCGGCCAAAATTTGTCGTTGGAATCAAATTTACATCATAGGTCAGCAAAGGGGCATGTCTGTTTGCACTCCGGTAGTGTTCCATCTGCGCTTGGTGCTGGCAGTATTAGATCTCTTGCATGGTTCTTAGATGAGCGATCGCAATGGTATCGACGGTCTTCTGCGATTGTAGCACACCGACGCTACTAACAAATGTACAGTATCGTTCGAAAAATTTTGGTCAAACCCTTTTTTTCCCTTTTCGGGCGGAGTTCTTCGAGTTAATGATAGCTACGAGGTTCTTTTTGCAATAGGAAGCAAATTTTCGGTCAAATGAAAGGTGCATGTAGCTCGTGAAAGAAGTCTGAAACAAACCGAAGTAATTTAGTGGAATAAAATGGGACTGCCAAGCTAATATTTTGTTTCTGTCACGTCTCAATTTGACAACAAAAGATTTAATGTTGCTCAACTAACTGTAGCATGGAATTCAAAAAATAATTTAAGACCGGGACTTACTACTAACAGGAAAAAGGCTCAGGTAGGCCAACGAAAACGACCCAAGTGAAAGATCGTTTTTGATGCTTTAAGACCGTCGTCTTCGGTTCAAAACTTTGGTGGTTCTTAAAAACTATTTGTTTCGAGTTACAGGAAAAATAATTTCATCAAACGCAGTGAGGAAAAAACTCGTGAGAGCTGGAGTGAAAAACGATTTCATCTTAATTCGACTGAAGACATGTCAAATTTATAGCCTCCGAGAAATCAACGTTTAAGCGGAATGTTGGAGATGGGAGCATTCTTGCGCGCAGAGAACCAAAGGAAAGACTGAGCACTAAATGCATTTTACGGATACCCACTAAAACTGCAGGTATGATGGTCTGGGGATGATTCTCTTGAAATGAAAAGGTAGAATGGTCTTCCAAGAATCAAAATTCATTGCAGATGTTTACCTGTGGGCTCTGGAAAATGAACTTGAGCCCTCTGCGCTGGATCACACTGGTTACACTTGCATTCTTAAATAGGACAATGCGACAAAATCGTCAGTTTGAACTTGTTTTGTTTTTTAATAAGTAAGATTAATATCAAGCTTTGAAATAAGTAAGAGCTTTTATGACTGAAGATAATATTTGCATTTTATTTTAATTTTTTATGTTTAAGAGAACTTCGAAGAGAATGTTGTTTCTGAGAAGCAATAAAAAAAACCAAAAACACTACACCAATAAAACATTTTCCTTTCATCACTTAAAATGGGCCAGGTTACCAAAAAAAACAGTCCTCCCAAAAAGTTTTGCTCCTGGGACCGCGTGTGAAAAATGTTAACACTCTTGTTGAGTCATGAAACGATTGAAACTGCATGTTGAAAAAGATTTGACAGCATTCGAAAAAAAAGTTTGATCAACATTTTTCGAATGGCACTGTATATCATAAATCTCTGAACGTCAGGACATCCAGATAAGTTGAAGAATGTCTTATTTCGATCGCAACGTGATCCTTTCGATTGACGATTTGTCGATTTTTAAAACCAGGTTCCCTCGTGGTCGTTCGGGTATGGGAAGATTGACGCATTAAAAAAAAAATTATGCAAACCATTCTGGAAATAAAAATATTTCATATTTCATGATTAATTCGAAGCCCTTCTCTTTTTAATAATGTTGGTATACAATTTATTTTGGGAAATTCGATGCAATCGGATCTTTTTAACTGGGTTTGTTTTTTGTACTTTTGTGTTTTGGACTGTACTATGTACTAAGAGAAAAAAAATTAAGAGCGAAAACTTTACTGAAGAACGTGAAAAATTCTTTTTAAGTTTCAGGAATGTAATTTTATGTAAGAATGTTAAAAAAAAATAATGTACTCGCTAATAAATCCCCCCTTCAGAGGAAGTAACACATGAACGAAGCATCAATCCCTTTCCCTGATTCTTAAAAAGCAATATCAATTTGTCTACTCGTTCATCGACGCCGAGCGTTTTAAGGCTATGAAAAAAAAAATAAAATAAAAAATTAGTCATTTCCCGAGTTGCTATCGAATAAGGTTCCGTTCAAATTCCCTCTGCTTATAAATTAACCTGCGTTAGAAATTGGAAACAAGTACTTGCACGTTGGTACTAGAAATGTAAAATGAATACGCACTCATTTCATGTATTCCATTTGCATGTGTACAACTCCTAGGTGTGCCTTCGACTTCAACCACCACTTCTATCGTTCAATGAAATATTAAACAGGATTCAAGAGGTTTAAAATACAAAAAACAACCAGGAAAAAAAAGACTGAAATTCCATTCAATTTTCGGAAAATCTCTTTGGCTTGACTTTTGTTTTCACTACGCAGCGCCGATTCCAAGGGAAGCTTACCACCAAATACGTGCGCGTATGTAAATTTAATGTAAATTTAATTAGGGGTATTCACACCTATGTATACCTCAGCAAACAAAAAGAAGGGATGACAAGCTTACAGCAGCAAATTCATGCCGCAGCTCCATCAATCTTCGCAAGAATGCTTAAAATTTTCCACCATCGTTCGCCTTCGAAGGTTCATCCTCGCTCAAATTGCAGCAATTTCACTTCCAATGAAGCGTTAAGATATCACTCTGCGAGGGAAACATTAAACAGGCATAGTGAATTCAACTACCGTTCGAGAAAGTTTACACAAGACACAACAATAAACAACGAACGTGACTCTAAACTTCGATGCCGGTCGGTGTATGGGTGTAACGCTGATACGATGGTGTTAAAGCTCTTTATACACGAGTTCCAAAAATAGAATTTCAATATACGGTCTAAGCCAATCGTTTCGCTTAAGCTCACATAAAATCACCCTCATTCCATTAGGCGACGCAATTCTACGCGCGCCATTCCATCTAGGAGAATATGCATCAATTGGCGCCCAACGCCCGACCCCAGCCACCCCCATGTCTAACTGACATCACGATTGCGAGACAATGTGTCGGGGAAAAGTTTTCAGTTGATTTTATTCGCAACAGGTGGTTGCCGCCCATTTGTGTAAGTTAGTATGTCATGTGGGCTATCCTCTATCCCACAGGAAGAAAGAGTCCCATCTCTGTTGGAGAGACCATGACGAGTCAACCAGAGTCACATTTTCTAGATGCATACTCAGCAACATTCATGCAGGTGAGTGTGGGTTGTTTGCGTTCGGTTTCAAAGCCGTTCATGTGGACGGATTGAAAAGTTTTTGCCACCAACTTTTGCCACTCTGGTGGCATTTTATCGCTTCACAGCCCTTAGTGCAGTAAGGTGGTTGAGAATACCCAGAGGAATCCAAAGAACTGTGATATGAGAATCCCTTGATTCACTTTGTCAGTTGCAATTCGCAAATGGAATATGAATAAAAGCTCTAATCCTTATCAAGTATGTGAACTTTGAAGATTAAATCAATTCTTAGCGTACATTTCGATTGACTGTCAGAATGTGGATTGCACTTGTGTTGCTGTTCAAGTTGATGGTAATCATTGTCTTACAGGCAACAATCATCCTGTCGATAAAAACACTTCATCAAGACTTGTTTACTTGTTGCGCTGTCAACCCGTTCGTGAGTATTTATTAACTCACTCGGTGTACCTGTCACTTGTTGAAGTTATTTTCTTCTATCGGCCTTCGTTTATTCAGGTGGTCTCCTCACCCCATTTTCCTGTAAAGCTTGTCTTTGGTAAATAAATGGCACACCATTGGAAGAGTGATTGGTATTCAAAAGAGGTTCTGTTGTGTAGTGTAATGATTCGACCCCTCTGTACTTGTTGACGTTGTATTCTAACGTCGTCGTCGGCAAAGACATTCTTAATGAGCTTACATAATGACAGCTAGGCTTCTTGTGTACATAAATTGAACAAAAAAAAACAAATTAAGGTATGAAAATATTGCGTTGGTGTTGGCTGCAAAATAAAAATAGGATGTGCTCTAGTCAACTTCGAAAATCCTCAAATGAGTTTTTTTTTAATTTAAATTGAATGAGGCACGTTTTTGAATGAATTATAAAATTCAACATGACACTGAAAAGGAGTTCAGTTCCGATATTGCACACAGGCAAGGAAATCGAACGATAGCATTTCAGGGAGACAAGTTTTAGGAACGCTCAATACATGCTCCGAGTATATGAACATTGAAACGATGTAGCTTTTTATTGTATTCCAAATCAGCTGTCAAAACGATGACAGGCAATCAAATCGATAGCAGGTATACGATGTATGAAATATTTCGATATGAAAATGTGTCAGATATTCGAAGCACGACAAGTATATCAATCAACCTTTGCCAAGTCAATGTGAAAAGGTTTATCTCAAGAGATAATGAAAGTTAAAACGGTTTTGACTACGAGGTCATCATCAGCAGATTTGTTTTCGAGACTTTTTTATCGAGTAATAAAATATTATATTTATTGTATTGTATTGTAGAGATATGTTTTTTACCTTACTATTAACAAATTTATAAATTTTAGTCAAACTATTCTTCAAATATATTGATTGAAGGAAAAGCTGAAAATAAAAACCATCCACAACAAAATTAGAAAACAAATAAAAATTAAGATACAAAAAGAAATTATTATCTTAGAGAAAAGGCATTCCAAAAAGCAAAAACATAAGCATCTCCATACTGCCAGACCATTTGTATGCTCATGAATGTTTAGGAATTAATACAACAAAAATAAAACATTAGGCGAATAGGTTTCTATATTTATTATATTTTTTTACAATAAGAAACAATTAACAATCATAAACCAAACTAATTCTGTAGAAAATTCTTATTTCAGAAATTAAAATGAATAAAATTGTCAACCATTGTAAAAAAATATATAAATAGATACAAAAATATATAAATAAATAAACTTTATATTCTTCGTCGATTTTTAAGCCATCTCCGACACAAGTAAGTCGTAACATAATAATTTGCGAGTTCTACGGTGTCCTTAGGTTACTGAGTCGAGATCTAGGGCCGACAAGGAAAATCTGCATTTTTATCCTCCTAAAAGTACAACTTTCTCTGGATCTATTCAAAGTTGACAGATACAACCGCCGCCATTTTTGTGAAAAAAGTACTACTACTTTAAAAGTTGTTTAAAGTAGACAGCGGCTCTTGGAATGGTTTCATTTTGGGCCAAGGCATGGATGTGCCGAATGTTTAAGTCTATTCGCACTCTTCACTGAAGACATGGTGGACTATCTGCCTGAGGCGTGAGTATACAGATGCTGCGATTCAATTGCAGCTCATAAAAAATCGGCTTTTTGGACATTATGAAATATAACATTTTAAACAATGGTTATTAGCAAAAGGTGCTGGAAAAAACCATGCAAATAAGAAGTGGCACTTCAATTTGAGGAGGAAATTCAAGATGCTTATAAATATATGTAAGTACCAAGCAGTTCATCTAACAAAGAAACTTCGTACAACTACAAAAAATCATTTAATTAAAAATGTTTCTATGGCAGAAATGTTTTTGCCAATGAGAACATGACTCAAAGCAATAAATTCAAATCTGTGGCATAATCGGTTCTCTTCTACGTTAGAGTGGTTTTGGGACTACTGACAAATTTGCTTATATTAAAGACAGGATTTTCCACACTCTTAATAAGAACTACGTGGCGAAAGTTCTACTTATGCACGTCAACAGATTTACAAAAAGACAAGCAGGAGAAAAACGAAATCAACATTTTTATCTGTGCGGTCTCTTAAAGTTAATCTATAACATATTCTGCATAGAATTAAATTCATCAATCGTGAAAAAAGATCCAAAGTCTCGGAAAATCATAAGCACTATTTTTACTATTGATTTTCTTAAAATCAAATTATATTAGCTATCTTCGCATCGAACCGTCTACTGATAAGCGTGTTATAAAGCACTTCAACATATGTTATCTACCAATATACCTATCTCGTAATCTACATAAAATTCGATAAGAATTTTGACAGTTTGTGTATAAGCCATAACAATTAAGGACATGTCATGGCGGACTTTATTATAGAACTTTTTGAGTTCTACAATTAGGCTGCAAAATATACGTTACACCGCAAAATTACCGTTTCGGAAGTGTTCGTAGAAAATGCATTGGCTCGATCGTTTTTTCGTCGGCTTTAATTACAAAATTGGTTGTTACGAAAGGCCCTCTTATTTAAATTGTATATTAAATAGCTTGTGTCTTCTTTGAAAGTCTATTTAAAATAATGATGAAAGAATTTTTGAAGTCGAATGAGAAGTTTCGAAAAAAAACTTCTGCATGCAAACTTATAATTTTTACGTCTTTATTATATCGAGCCATAAACAGAACGTACCTACAGCGCATTGTTTAGTTTTGGAATCCCTACCAAACTCGTCGGTTTGTGTTGGATGACGCTGCTCCATCAGGGTCGGAAAAGACCTAATCGAGACCTTTGGTGTCAAAAAAGGATTCGGACAAGGTGACGCACTGTCATGCAACTTCTTCAAAGAATTGTTCAAAACTCGCACGCCAATACCAGAGGATCAATCTTTCAAAAACGCAGCATATATGCTGTCAACGAGAAAGAACTCCCAACACGTCAAAGTAGACCTATAACTTTGAGTTATTCAAAGACTTTGTCTACCTAGGCACCGCTATCAATTCAGACAACGACACCAGCGCTGAAATCAGACGAAGAATTACTCTTGACAATCGTTGCTTCTATGGACTGAGACAGCAATTGCTATACAAAGCCATCTCTCGAACAACCAAGGTAAAACTATATTAGACCTTAATCGTCCCAGTCCCGCTTTACGGCGCGGAGGCATGGACTTTGTCGAAAGCGGACGAAGCTGCCCTTGGCTGCTTCGAGGAGAAAATTCTTCGGGTTATCTTCGGTCCTGTCTGCATAGACGGTGAGTGGAGGAGAAGATACAATCATGAACTATACGAGCTTTTCAGCGACATCGACCTAGCCAGAAGAGTGAAGGCCCAACAATTGAGATGGTTAGGTCATGTAGAGCTAACATGTAAGCTAATGCTCCGGCTCGGAAAGTCTTCGAATCCACCCCCGAGGGACGGTGCAGCAGAGGAAAACCGCGACTCAGGTGGTGCTTGCAAGTGGAAAGGGACCTCAACCAACTTAGCGTGCGAAACTGGAAGCAGTTAGCAAAAGATCAAGCGGCTTGGAGATGCTTGTTGGTTGAGACCAAGGTCCACCCCGGACTGTAGTAGTTAAGTATTACCACAACGTAAGCGAAAATTTTGTCAAAATTAATTTATCCTTATAAATCGACAAATACCATTAATGCGGCTTGTAACCTTGGTTCACTTTATCATCATCCTGCCAAATATTGAAACCGACAACCGCTTGCGCTTAACTGGTCTGGCAGCAAATTCCAATGATTTTTGAGCCGAATTTGTCAATATTAAGTTAAATTCTAAAAGTGCTAGAAGAGTAAAACTCATAAAATTACGCGAATCATCCAAAATGGCAGAACCTAAGCTGAATTTTTTTTCTGGATCAAGTTTGTTAGCTCAAAATAATCTCGTTTTCTTCAGTGTCGGCGACGGAAACATGTGATTCTTTGACGTGTTCATATTGATCCAAAATTCCAATTATTCGATTCGGGAGTATTTTTATGTAACTTAAAATGATATCCCGGCTGTTTGAACTTACATTTGACTTGTTTAAACAATAATTTAGGTTGAGCTATAGGAACAAAATCGTTACTCCTTTCAAATGTTTAAAAATAAATTTCGTTGCGATGAATTTTGTAACTAAATAAAGTCGATTAAAAACTTTGAAGCAAATGCGTTTTTTGCGAACGCAGTCGTTACGGTAAGAAATTTGACTTGCTTCCTACAGAAAAGTTTTAGAACTAAAAAGATTCCATGAAAAATGTGTTAAGGTTCATTCACAAATTGTTAAAATATATTTTAAATAAATGATGAGTAAGAAGTGTTAAATTATGTTTGCAAAAGTTGTACGCTTTGTTGCCAGCGGACGGCGTATATACCTTTTCGAATTCTACAATTTTTCTACAAACACGATATCTACGCGGGCGAAGTCGCAGCGACCGTCAGTGTGTAACAAAACAAGCTTATTCGAGTGATTAAATAAAAACAGAAGTGTTGCTTTAATTTTGTTTGAAATCGTTTTTGCCTTTTACTTCAATCGCAACCGCCAAAAGCTTGCTCTTAAGTTTGTGAACATGACACCGAAAATATCGCAAACGACAAAAACCGCCGATATACTTTAACAATAATAAGTATATTTATTAATGCCATGAAATTCCATGCGCCCCAATATAATGGAATCCCGAAATGGATCCGAATTTTTTGAGAAGTAAAGAAGAAATTTTAAAATAACGTCTAGTGTAAAATTCACTTTTTGTCGCTTACGATAAAGATGCGGCTGTGGCTTGATATTAGAATGAATGTGCTGAGGTGGTTTGCTTATATCATGCCTGACTATTTTAGTGCTTCTAACAACACGTTTTTAAATCAACCAGGCAATCACCAATGCACTATTTTCTGTTTTTTCTCGATTATAAATCTGATAGCAGCTTAGATGGAGCAGTTATGGTTTCATGCCTCGATTTGAAACCGAATTGACAATCTGGAAATGTAATTTGGCCTCTACTAAGTGGGTAGAGCTCTACTGGTGACTTTTATGAACACCTAACAGATTTTCAACCCATTTGGGGATGGGCTTTACAACAACAAAATAAAATAGTGAATATATTTTTAGGTTCCACAGGGTGATGTTGAAGCGCAAAACGAGCGAATGATGATCACCTGAAGATCTGTCTAATTAGGAATAAGGGCAGTTCCCTTCATCAGCCACGGTAAAATGCTTAATTATCGCCAATAAAATAGTGGTTGATAATGCCTCAATCAGTCGTGATTCAGGTCAAAGTAAACATTTCCCTTGGGCACAAAATCACTGTGGAGTTTCAAATACAATGAAGTTTTCATCCTCCAATCTTTTAATTATTTAATGTTGCTTCAGTAGTTGTGTGTTTGAAACAGCAGGTTTGTAAGTTTTGTGGATTTTTTGATATTCTACTTTCCATGCTACCATTGGAGCTCGAGATGACGGGTCTAGTCATAGTTTGGAGAGGCGTTTCCAACGTGTTTTACTGAAATATTATGATTTCGTCGTTACAAATGCAGAAAGACAACGCTTTGTCGTCGGTAATATCGGCTACAAGTCCCCAATGGTAACCTTCATATCTAACAGAAGGCAAACAGTTTATACTCCATCAACTTGTGCTTGTCAGTTTTCATACGTCCTCTTATAGAACCAAATTTTGTAGCCGACCCATCAATGATATACTGAGGTCCGGAATTGATTGTATCCTTTCCGTGTTTGAAATTTTATCTTCTGACTCCGGCGGTAGACATCGTAAAAGTGCTTCGGGCTTCGAAATTAAGGAAGTTGATTGAGTATTCTCCGCATTATTTTTCTATTACGGCGAGCACTGTTTTCATATGCATCCAAACCATTCACCACAAATTGAGTATATTAAACAGAAACTATTGGTCGAAGAACTCAATAAAAAAAAATCCCTAAGGATGATATAAATCGAACACAGATTGTCTGCAAGATTTCCACCAGCTCCGTTTAAGCTCCTTGAATCGCATTACCAACTTGCTCTTTTTTTTTTCTTTGCAAAATTCAAATAATTCTAGTGTCCTCCGTTTGACACATTCCGTAAACCCTCACTTGTAGACACACACATTTATAGAGTAGTTCTGGGAGTTGTATGCCTTTTGTGTCCATAATAAAGTATTTCTTAGTCAAAGTCACGTACGCCTCTGCATGATTTATCCATATCAACTTAGTTTCGAAAGTTTTCTACTCAACTTGGATATGGTGCTTCAAATATCCTGTGTAGTTTTGCATAATGACAGCCCCCATTGTACTATTGCCTCTCGGTGGATATACATAAGTCATAAGGATACAACCATGCGGGTCTAACTAGATGGGATAAAGAATATCTTATTTATCCTCTTTAAAGGACGATTTCGTTTTGCCCTTAAAGCATCAATTAAATAGAAAGTCCCTCAAGAAAAGGCGTTCACAAATCTGTAGATACTTCAAATGCAATCATTTTGTATTGACAAAGAAAAATAACATTGTTTTCGCATAAAATCCCAATCCGTCACCCCCCACCCCCACACTCAGACACTTGGCCACTCGAGAACCAGAACAAACAAATAAACAATATCCCAAGGAATTTCTATTTATCTTTGAATCTTTGAAGTAAATTTCTTTTAAACCATTTTAAAAGAGAACCAATGACAACATTCTTGTGAATGGGCCTGTGTGCCCTTCTTTTCGTAGACCCGGTCTCGGTTCACCGCCCCGCATCCACCGCAGCAATCCACCATAATTGGTGGCAGAAACCGGAAAACCGGCACAATCATTAGATATAAGGGGAAGTGGGCAATTTCCGCAGCATTAAGTCGCTTGCTTCATGGGAAATCCCAACAAAAACAAAAAAAAACGAACAACTTTTTGCCACCCCGCCCAATTTCGGATAAATGAAATGTGAAGTAAACAGAAAGCGCGGGTGAATTTTTAATTTAAAATAAAAATCACAAAACAAAAAAAAAAAAAACATGCATTAAGCAATTAACGATCCGCAACCATGGTTGGAGTAATTGCAATCCACATTTCAACTTGAGGCAGAGAATCCTTTTTAGAGATGAAAACTTCCATCGAACATGGGAAGTTTATTTCCACGGAATGCAGCTTGAATTGAAACAGAATATTTTGAGTGAGCTGTGCTGGGTTTCTTAATTTCTTGGAATAGATTTCATTACATTCCCCCTTTGGCGGGGCATGAATGTGCGTTTGTACACATCCTACACCATGTCATACACAAGGGCTCATCACTATCGGAGATCCTTACTTTTCGTACTCCTGCGAACTTGTAACAAGTTTTCTGTTTTTTTTTTTCTACCTGAGTATTTATTCACTCAGATTCGACAGGTGCGGACTGGGTAAAAAGTCGTCAGGGCCCATCCTTTAGTTGAAAAATGTTTCAAATTTTTCCAATCCAAGCATTTATTGAGCACATTAAGGGAGCATTTAATGAAGCCAGCCTCCGCTTGGTATCTTGTTAGAATGGCTTACTTTGGGGCGCCTATTTAACACTAATGGAATGACTCAAGCCATATTTTGAAGCTCTGGTATGACTGTGCAATCTCGGAAAGGATTTGCCAACGTCTTCGGAAGAAAGGTCAGCTTTCAACTTTTGGTATCTGTATGGGCGCATAACCTCACTCTTGGTATCCAAAAAGGCATAAAGCTTTAAGGTGAGAACTTCTAAGGCGCCATACCTCTACCCTGTGCTTTACCTTGAACTAGCAGAAGTTGGTAATACTTTGGTTTCGATTGCTTCCTAAGTAGATATGGATATGGAACTTTTTGCATTCGTAGAATTCGCAGTATTAAATTCGTCATTAGTTGATCTGTAGTTTGAGAAGTTTTTATGACTTAGAATATTGAGTCATCATTGCCTTCAGCGATATGCCTTCAAAATAAGGCCAATAACTTTACCTACTTTTTTTGACGACACGGACTTGGAACTTTGGCATGTCAAGCTGAAAGAGTAACATTTGTGGAGAAGGGTTGGCAGCCGGAAGTGGTGGTAACTCTTTCCGAAAAGCACTTTGGTCACATAGTTTTTTCGTTTGAAGTTAGCAATTGGTCATTTAAGACTCTTTGGTTAATATCGCCTCAGTAGATTCTGCCTCTTTTGGAAACGATCATTTGTGGATGAACATGATATTGTTTGGATGAATTACTTGTGCTCCATTAAGTTCCTCGTTTAATATTTTCTGTTTACGGACCGGGTTTGAATTGGAATATACACAGCCATCGGTATTCTGGTAGAGAAATAAATGTTTATCGACATTTATTGTTCGAAACTATAATGCATTTCAAGCCGTTTTAAGTGAACCCTATAAATAGAAATACTTTACAAGAAATAAAAGACATTTTCTTGCCGAAAAATCCATCCCGAGCTTGCACTACATTGGTCGTCAAAGAAGGCATTTTACCGGTTAATTTTTTGCAATGTTTTTGATCCGTAAACTACTTGAAGGTCTTCCAAAGCCTGCCTATCAATGCTGTTCACTGTTTTCGAATCTCTCGTCACACAGGAATTATGTATGCATTTCCTTATTCATAATTCAATTGATACGGATGGTGAGTCCAAAGATGGTGGAAGACAAACATACCCATACCATAATGGAATCACCACCATGCCTGGAGCCAGGATCCTTTCCTTCCGCCGAACGTACGTTGCTCCTGTCCTTTTTCCAAAAAAAATTCCAGATTCGACAAGACTTGGGCGAGTCGTTTGATATCTACTCTTCGTACCCCTTTCTACAATTAAGCAGCTTGACTTTGCTTGGAAGACGTTTTAAAGGTTTATTTGAGAAGTCCACTCCAAGGAAATGGACTACCGGTTGAAAGTCTCTTTTTTTTCAAAAATCAATGCTTTATTGAGGATAGATATAATTTCAATATTCAAACTATTGCCCATCGCTAGCCACACATTTTTCCCATTTTTTTGGCAATTCATGGATACCCGTTCTGAAAAATTCGACCGGTTTGGTCGCAATCCACGAATCGATCCATTTTTTGACATCATCGAAATGACGGAAGTGCTGGTCAGCCAGGCCATGTTGCATCGATCGGAAGAGATTGAAATCGGATGGCGCAAGGTCTGGACTATACGGCGGGTGGTGTAGGACATCCCATTTGAGCGTTTCAAGGTAAGTTTTGACGACATTTGCAATATGTGGCCGAGCATTGTCATGTTGCAAAATAACTTTATCGTGTCTTGCGACCGTTTCCGGTCGTTCAGGCCATGAATATTCTGAACGGCCGTCGATGCTGAGGCATGTCCGGGGTATCCATACGTTGCCTGACGTTTTGGATTATCGTAATGTACCCATTTTTCATCACCAGTGACGATTCGATGCAAAAAAGACTTCTTTTTGTGGCGTTCAAGCAGCATTTTGGACATGCAAAATCGGCGTTCGACGTCTCGTAGCTTCAATTCATACGGCACCCAATGTCCTACCTTTCGGATCATTCCCATTGCTTTCAAACGATCAGAAATGGTTTGCTGAGCGACGCCAAGTGATTTTGCAAGTTCTTCATGCGTTTGTGACGGATCTTGATCGAGCAATGCCTCCAAATCATGGTCCTCAAACTTTTTCACTTAGCCGGGGCGTTCTTTGAATTCGGTGTCGAAATCAACATCTTTGAACCGCTTAAACCACCGCTGACACATTCTAACGTCTATTGTATAGCCCGGGTAAGCTTCGGTAAGCAATTGATGCGCTTCGGTTGCTTTTTTCTTTTAATGAAAGAAGCAAATTAAAACTTCCCGCAAATGTTGTTTTGATGGCACGAATGTAGACATTTTACGGCTTTACAAAAACTTGTGCGTTTTCACTAATGACCAACAACCTAGACTCAAATAATTAGACAATGACATAAAGTTTCTGATGTGACAGCTGTCATGGTCAAAGTTCACCTCAGAGTAATAGATATGAAGTTGTCTGCAATAACGACATTTTCAACCGGTAGTCCTATTATTAAGGCCATGTAGATGTATTGATGACTTTGTAGGGACTCCGTCTCCGGAAGCACATAAGCTAAGCAGTCATTTGATATGCGTTTCAACTCTTTTCCCGACTTTTAGCGGTAAGAGTAAGCTCATGTTGTGTTTATTTGTGTTTTCCAACTTGGTTTAGTCAAATTTCCGAAAGTTAAAAAAGCGAAGACCAATATTCGATCCTTGTGCGACTCCGCCTCTCATTTTAAATGTGCTTCGTAAAAGGTTCTGGAAAGAAAACAACCAGCGGACTAATATGCAACCTACTCTCAGCCAAATCTGAATTTCCGATTTTTGCATTACATTTTGTGGGCACCAAGATTCTTCATCGGCTTCTGCCTGTTCCATTGCTACATTCATTCCTACACATCTCAACAAACGTCAACAATTATCTTAAAATATGGGTTGTCTGGAAACTTATGGACGTCAGTGTAAACAACACCTTTGTAAGTGGGGTCGCAGTCATCCACTGACTGACTGAGCTTTATGAAGCCCCCAATAAATTATGTACTCATATCTGCTTTGTAGGTCGCATACATCTCTGTGTATATCCTGGGAAAGTATTAGGAGTGATAATATTGGATGAAATCAAGTCGTGGTGTTGTTGTACACTTAAAGAGCTTAGAAACAGCTATCTATTGAATGGTATGAGTAAGCTCTGTCAATGGCTGTCATAGTCATGGCGATAAGTACTTCGATAAGGTGAATTAGAATGAAAGGACTTTTAATTGCTGATAGATAGATCTTGGATATGTTGTTCAAGTGAAGGGGGGAGGGACGATTGAAAGACGAAGGTTCGCAAAAACATTAATTTTTTGTTGTCGGTTTGTTTTGAGGACGAAAGAGGATATTACCATTGATAATGTTGTTTCAGTTTGCTGCTGTCACAAGGCAACTGGAATTATACAAAAGGATGATGATATTTCAAGGATGGTTCCCATCGTTACACATCGGTTGGCATAGGGAAGTATTTCGTTGGATTCCATTTCCGTGAAAGGAGAGTAAATAAACATTTTGAAGTGCTTGCATGATAACGACAGGCGAAGGAGTTGAATTAATATGCGTAGTTTAATCAGAGTTTGCACCAATCAACAGCGTCCCGACTTTGTGGTGGAATATGCTAAGACGCATTGTGGACCTTACCTTGTGATTGAATCGCGGAAGAAGTCACATATGCAGACTCACAATGAAATTTAAATTACTTCCATCCAGCGCATGAGTCATGATTTAAATAGGTTTAGTAACATGCTTGCCGAGTCATTGAATTTCAGAGCTCTTGTGAATATTTGGACTTTGCTTCACGGCTTCAAGGTGGGTAATACTGTCTAGAGAACACCAACCCGTGTTATTTATGGAAGTCGGAGATTTTCTCGCTCTTCACCTGAACAGCTGTAAGACTAATATAGTACTGGTCTTTGAATTTACCTTCGGTTAAATTAAAGCTTTAGATAATCCTTGCTCTGATTTTGAGTTTAAGATATCTTGGGAAGTTCAGGTGTGTTCCTGTCTATACGAATTAAATTAATGTTTGTCGCAGCGATATATTTTATCTTTATGAAATTTTGATGTTTTGTATTTATTATTTGTTGCTCGTTCTTAAGCGACTATCTTATAATGATTAATTAGGAACAAAATTGTTGGATAGTTTCTGATCGTCTCATTTGGATTCTTTCGAATCGGAGTATTTAATTCGATATTGGTTCATATGCTAGAAAGTTGTTTTTGGATGATTGGTTTGTCACCCTGCTGAAAGCTCCAATGCCAGATCATCTGCACAAACCATTCTTTTTAATAACACGAACAAAGAGAATTCCAGCAGCCGATACTAATAACTATAGGCCGCCTAATCCAGTCATTAGTTTGATTCCACGGGGAATATGGTGACTGGACCAGATCCGAAAACTTAATAATTTTTTATATTCGAACCTTAGACCCAACAATTGATACAATTGAAAGACAGGCGCGCGGATATCCAACTGCATTCATCCGCCATTTTCTTGCAAAGCGCCTGAATTGTTCGGAGATTGATTTTGTTGATTGATGTGTCCACAGTATGTCTCCGTATTTGCTGAATAAACAACGAAAAATTAACGTTCACCTACTGAATCCTGTCCTTTTAGGAATGTGTTCTACTGCGGAAGCAGCGGCAATTTAGGACGGTTTGTTTTTTTTGTACGATAAAAATGATTTCGATTACTTTCCCCTGGTTTGACGGTGCTCTTGTGCCACATGTTCCGTTTATTAGTAGAACCATCCGGATGGAAATGTGATTCGGACTTTATTTCACTTTACATGGCTCGATTGAAGACGTGTTTTTTTGCTTTACTTTTCTAAAAAGTAACCTCATGACTTGTCCTTGAACAACGTGAAGCGAATGCTTGACCTTGCCAAGTACCTTGAATTTTCGGCCTTCAATTTCTCGGGGAATTCCTCCGTAGTGTAGCTCCAGTGGATTCCCTTCAAAAGCAGGAGCGTATTCCTATCCTCTTTTGGTGTAAAAGTATGGTTGTCTATCTTCTTGGATTTTAAAAAATTATTTGAGGGTTTCGAAATCCTTGCTGGTGCTAGTCCTGATGCTGGTCTCTTGTGTGCCTGTTGCTTTCTTAATTATAAGACTATCACGCGAGCGCGAGACATACTGTACCCTGAGCTGGAGACTGAGATCTTTTCCCACTTTCGTGCGCTTTTCTAGCTAACCTATCAAAGCCGATCTAGTGCAATAATTAGCCTTCGGTATTTCGGACTGCCCATCGCGGTATAGGCTACCTGTTTTTAAGATCAGGAGTCCTTGGGGGTTGTTTGTCGTTAATTCGAACGATTGCATTGGTGCTGTTCCAACCGTGTTCATTTCAAAGTTGAAATGGTGGAGAGGTAAGGCCATTGAATAAGTTTGCATAACATTTATCTGAACGCTACCGTCTCGCAAGAAGCAGACGAGGTGCAAACGATTTAAGGAGAACAGCGGAAAGGCAAGTTGCATCTCTATGTGCAGCCATGAAGGGGGTTGGTAACGATTAACTGGTGGATAGCGCTGCTGATCAGTTTTCTTTGATGTTCTCTTTACTGAAGATCGTGTTGGATATCTTAAGTTTTGTGTCTAATCGTTGTTTTTCTAACTTTTCTTTTGATTTAAATTAAAAAAACAGTAGCCAAGTGGAAGTCGGACATCCACACGAACGGTGTCTTATCAACGCACAATGTACAACATATTTTTCTTAATTATAATTTCTCATAGCCTGCTTTATGGCGTAAAATTGAGTTGTGATTTTAAAAAAAAAAAAAAATCTGTGATGTAACTACAAATTTACGCTTTTAAGATTTTTACTTTTGCTTGTGCTTCCAAAATTCCATGACTCTGAGAAAACGGGAGGTACCCTATAGGCTTTGATATCTTTTATCAAAAGATTTAAGCAAACGGATCTATTGTCTGCGTCGATATGTAATCTTATTCATTTTTCAGCTTTAAGAAACCGCAGTTATTTATTTTTTGTATTCATCTCAACTTTTTCTGAATAAAAATTGTATCCATTTGAGGTACGGAAACTTTAAGAATAATTAAATTTTAAAAAAACACAACTTTCGCAAAATTTTTCGCTGAAAAAGTGCATGATTTCCGTTTTGTGTCGGTGAAATTTATTTTCCTAAATAGTTTTCACTGTTGACCTGTTAACTTGAGGCCATACCGCAATCTTCTTTACAAATTTACGCAGATTGTGCATAATTTTGCGTCAAACTTGGAAGATCTTTTTCAACCGTTCACCCTCCTGGCTTAAGCTTTCGAATCCAAAGCCCTTCACTTACCCGTCGAATATGGAACTGAGTTCAAACGCGATTGTGACTCCTTGCGACTGGCAAATCCACAAATCATGCCTGTCACTCCGTAAATGATAGCAATTACAACTTCAAAATTGTTCGCTGAACACCTTGTTTAAAGCAAACAAACGCGACAAAAGTGCCAAAAGTCCCACCGAAACTCAAATCATTGGCGGGATTTAATGCTTCTCACTAAATGACTCGTGCCACGATATCCTTATTTGCAAGTTATGTGACAGCAACATGCAAGGTCTGCGCTAAATTTTCTTGTACACATTCTCCACACACATTGCTCCACTCTAAATGTCGTTATATCTTCATCTGATGCACCCTTAGGATCATTTGGTCTTGGTAATGAAATAAAAATTAACTGACCTCCCAATGGGTTCTACAAAATGCTCCATGGTCAGTTGTTTGATCTCATTAAGAGCTCTCGATGTACATACGAATAGAAGTACGTATAGGGAACGCCAGGATACTTTCTGTCGAATCCTTAGAAATGCTCCAAAAAGAAATAATAAAATTCAATGAAATCCCTTACTGAATCTACTGCTGCTACTGCTGCTTCACATAAGGATACATTCTCGGAATAGACAAGGTCCATTCCTTAAATTTCGTCCCCATAGACCGGTGGGCGACGAAATATCTAAAAGAACCTTGTTTGCCAAATTGAAACTCATATTATACACATGTTTGTTTGTAGGTTTGTAATAATGCAAAACTCTGACGTCAAATGTCTTTGCTGGCTGTTATGACATTTATTGAAGTCAATTTCAAGGCAGAGAATAACGACGTGGTTGTTTGGGCGGAATTTCTTAAATTTTTCATACTGCCTCGAGGTCTCCAATAAAATGTATACGTTTCCATATTGTGTGATTTTGAAGGAATTGTTAACATTATTTGTGTCATGTGAGGTTTGTCACTTGAATTCTTCATGCTTTGGGGAGTTTAAATTTATGTCAGAGAGTCAAACAATCAATTTAAGAAATGAAACAATTCAGGCAGAAAGTCGCTGTAACTTGGGTATCCAATCAAAAATCCAAAATGATAAACATTGATTGCACGAAACAACGAAACAATTTTAGGTTCTTAGAAAATATTTTGAAAATTTAAGTGAATTTGAGTCTTTTTCGAACGCCCAATTCAGCGAGTATGCTGAGTTTTTTAAACTGTGAGTTAAACCGAGTTCAGGCTCACTTATGCCGCGAAACTTACGCCACCTCAACTCTGAATGCTTTCGCTATAGTAAGAACTGATTCTCGCTCAACGTGCAGGCGTCGACTGAGCCGTTGGCTCATGACCAAAACATGACAATTCCCGATTAAAATGATGCAAATTTTAGTGAATCAATTTAAATTGGCGATTCAGGCTACCGCAATACCTCGCAATACCACAGAATTAAGACATCACTTGTGCTTGAAACTATATAAAGTGTTTTATTCAACACTTGGTGTCGCCTGCGGCTTCGTACGAATAAAAAAAAATCTATTCGCCGTCTCCTGACACCAATGCTCATATTATTGTGTAAAACATCTCACATATGTTTTTACTAATAGGTTTTTAGGGTTCTATTCCAAAGGGTCAAAAGGAACCCTATTTCTTAGCTGCCGTGCGTCCGTCCATCTGTCACAGAGCTGTATCTCTTAAGCCATTAGAGACACTTGCACTTTTCACTGAAGGTGTACTGGTATTGCCGCTTAAACAACAAATAATAAAAATAATATAAATAAATAGGGGTCACCATACAAAGAAAGTGACATTGTCACCTAACAGTAGAAAATGGAGCAACTTAACAGCCTTTTAAAGGATGCAATAATTTCAATCCCTTCTCTTGAGCAATTTCTCAAATGCGTTGACAACTATAACTTAAAAAAGCTCCAACATCGCATGATACACTTGTCTTTAATTATATATTTGCCAGAAAATCCCTTTATAATCAATATCTTTAGTTGCTATACCAAAACACGTTCATGGACACGACAGGCGTTAGAAATGCCACAACATTTTGCCGTTAACCAATTCTGAATCATTAATTCACATATTTCTGCAGTTTGACTGCATCGAATAATCTTTTAATCGAGTGATCGTCTTAAATCCTAATTTTTTTTAGACTTTTTAATTTCCCATCTGGAAGCTCTTACTGGAATTACAAATAAACCGATGTCAATTTTTTAGTTTTTCTGGCTAAATGCTATCAGAAATTTAAAGTAACCGAAACATAGTGTTGCATATTTTTAGAAGGCGCGGAACCCTTCGTGTGGGAGTTAACTCCCACTTACCAACTTTATTTTATCAATGAGCTCTTGTTACTTCCTTGTATCTATTAACATCAAAATATTTCTCTAACTTTCCATTGTGAATATGCCCAAATAAAACTTGGCCGTTATAGCCAAGCTTAGGTATAATAAGGCTGATGACGCCGATGGAGTGCATTTCGAACTTTTTAAAAAGGAGGGCATAAGTTTTTAACGCTCGAACACCAACTCATCTATAAAGCTTTGTTAGATGAGACGATGCCCGACGGAGGGAATCTCAGCATTTTTTTGTCCGATCCTTAAGAAAGGAGACCTTCTTTACTGTCCCTACTACAGAGGTATAAGTCTCCTAAGCATGGCCTATAAAAACTTCTCTGCCGTTTTGTGTTATCGCCTGAAAACCTTCATAAACAACTTGATTGGTAAATATTAGTGCGGGTTCAGGCCAGAAAAGTTCACTGTTGACCAAATATTTGCGCTGCGGCAGATCTTGAAAAAGACCCATGTCCTTCAGATCAGTATTCACCATCCGTAAATCGATTTAAAGGCCGCGTATGACATGGGCGGGAATGATTTTAACGAGACATTTGGTGTCAAAAAAGGATAAAGACAAGACGATGCACTGTCATGCGAATTTTTAACTTCCCATCAGTAAGTTCTTGTTTAACATTGTTTTCGAGAAGATCCTGCGTAACATAAACGTCAACACTAGAGGCATGATATCCCACAAGTCTCTGCAACTGCTTGTATAAGTTGATGTCTTTGATATCGTCGGAAGGACTCAACGGATTGTCAATTGGGCATTTGTCAGCATCGAGAATGTAGAGACTAAGTTCAGTCTTTCTAAGACGAAGTTGGCGCAGTCTACAAAAAAGGTATATCAACACCGTTGGATAAAACGGCACAATAAACAGATGCAACTTGGATGTAGGAAAGGACTTTGTCCTTTTGTTTCCGCAGTAAACTCCGGAAACGACATGACCGCGGAGATTAAAAGAGGAATAAATCTTGATAATGGTTGTGTTTTTAAGTTTAAAAAGCAATTGAAAAAAGCCCTCTCTCGAAGAACCAAGCTACGTCTATGTTTCACTTAGATAGTCACAGTCCTGCTGTATGGTATGAACAATAACAAATACGGACGTTATTCGCTTCCATCTGCGCAGAAAGAGTTTGGAGGAGAAGATTGAACGGCGAACTCTGTGAGCTGTACAATGACATCGAATCCGAATGTCTTGACTCGGAGGGCGAGGTCATGGACACCAACGCTCCGACTCAAAAAGGTTTCGGGTTCAACCCCGAGGGAAGTCGTGGTAGAGGAAAATTTCGCCTCCGATGGCGTGTCCAGCTGGAAAGGGACCTCAATCAGCTGGGTGTATGAAACTGGAGGAGCCTATCTCAAGTCCGTGCTAGTTGAAGAGGCATGTTGACTGAGGCTCCAGTCGAAATTGCTTTCAACTTACTTAAAAAAAACCCAGACTTAAATATATTTAAATAATTTCAGATTGAAATTAATTTTGAATATATTTTTTTCATGTTTAAGCTTTTTGAGAATTATCCTTAACACAAAGGGACATGTCACTGCGGACTTTTTGAAAGACCTCTTTGAGTTCTAAAACTTATCTTCAGGAAACAGTAATGTATCTCTTACCGTTAAGGCAGTATTCGTTAAAAACAAGTCCACTCGACCGTTTTTTCGTCGACTTTGGCTACAAAATTGGTCGACACGAGAAGGAGTTTTACTAAACAGGCCTATGTGCACTTTGAAAGTCCTTCCTTAATACTGAGGAAATTTTTTTATGAACTCGGATGAATAGTTTAAATATTAATCTCCTTTAAAGGAACTTACAAATCTTACTTTCATCTTCCATTCTTTAACCATACGGTTAATGCTTAAACGATAAATAACAATTTTTCAATAAAGTAAGTCTCTTGAGCATCACCAAGCATCAACTTGATTGAATTATGAGCATACTTCTAAAAATGCAGTCACCCCTTTTTTTATATTCTCATTTACACTTTGGCTGAAAATGAGTCCATCAAGTCGTTTAATGATCTTGATTGCGTTGAAGGAAATAAATCAATCAATGGTCTCATCTACCATAATATAAAAAATTTACGACAAAGGTCCTTCGTCATAGGTAACGTCTTCATATGTGGAATTGACTTCGTACCGGTTTTATTGAACTATTCGTTATATCAGTATAGTTTAGTTGAGTGCATCCCTTCACAAGGACATTCTCACACATCCTTATAGCCTTTTGCTCCATAAACTAGTTTATTGGATACTAAAACCTCAAAGCGTCATATCCTAAGATATAATGAGAAATATTTTGATGTGAATTACGATTTTGTTTAACTCTGCAATAAAAGGGAAAAATGCAGATTCGAGGGACACTGACTTTTAAGAAGTTTAAATTCTGCATAGCATGATGAGTTGAGAGACTCGCGACCAAACCAATTGAAAGGTCTTTAATCCACTAAAGTAGTTCGTTTTAAACCTTTATCTCAAATTTTTAAGAAGTTTTGACTACCTGGTGAGAGTAAAGGAATGTGGATTACCACACGGAAGGTTCCGCACCACCGCACAGTATGCAAAAGTTTATATTTAATTTAAAATTCCTCATAGCATCTGACAATTTGAAGGGTGATAGTTGAGGATACTATCAAAGTAGATACCTGAAGAATATCCGTCTGGAAAGGGGAGGGCCAGAGAAGGAAGTCCCGAAGTAGTTAAGGTTATGTAAGGTCAGGTTTGGTTAGGCATGATGAAACAGTAGGCACATTGTGATCAACGTAATGATCTTCCTGAGAAGGAACCCAACTTACTAGAGTTACCACAAAATACTTCGTGAAGAAATATTTGCTCTTCTTTGCTGATGAGTATTCCTTGTAGTGGACGGATGTCTGAGTCATACAAGCCCTGATCTAAGACTACATTTGTACGCAATAGTAAAAAGACACTAAGTCTGGTCTGGACAGCATATGTCGTCCAAAATTCAAACGCGGTACGGTCTGCACTAAAAGGTATTTACAAAAGTCTTAGGGAATATTTTGGCAAATACCTTTTATGGAAAAGTTCTGGTAGGCACGCATGCACCGAATCTTTTGTCAGGTTTGGGAGGATGAAAGCATTCCCCACGGTGGGAATATCAGCTCTGTTTGTCCGATCTTGAACATATCTCTTATAATATCGCTTACAAGATCCTTGACCGTGAAGAAGTCAAGAAAACTTAAGGTCAGTCTTAGATCATGAACTTACTTTCCCACATGACGTCAATTGAATCAACACACGCGCCCGACTCAACCAGGTGAGCTCCCGTTTTATTGAATTTCGCAGACGTTGGGGTAATGCCGTCACCACGGAACCAATGTGTAGGAATCTTGCATTGGATAAATTAAATTTTAAGTCGTTGCGATTTTATATAAAAATCTTTTTGTGGTTGAAGTTGCTTGATAAATAGTTTTTTTCTTAACTGGCGCCCGAGCACGGACCGGTAAATATCACTTCTTCTTTCGTTGCGATTTATTGTCCTTTCATATAGGACGAAGAGTAAGTACATTCAATTGAGTGAACGGAAAAAGGTCTCACAGAAAACTTCGAATGCCAAAAACGACCAAAAAGGAAGTTCACAATATCGTCGCGCAGAAATTGTTTAACGATGCTACTAATAAAGTATATCTTTATTGTTTATGTATTGCTCCAGTGCTGGTTTGCCGAATTTTCAACTTCAATTGATCAATTGTTTCCATCAAGGACGGAAGAGTAAACATCGTTTGTGAGAGCTTCAAACTGGTTCACGTTGGCCAAATCAATGAGCAAGTAAATCTAGCAGTCAAAAGCGTCCATGAGAAGGTTAGCAGAAAGAAAGAGTTTTATCAGACGATTGGAACAAAACTCTCAAAGCGGCAAGAAATCATCGAGAATAAAAATCTCCAATACAAGATAAATGATGCGCTGCTCAAGAACATGAAAGAAGTCACCCAAAAGTTCAACTGGGTGATCCCAGAAATGGGATCAAGACAATCTTTCAGGAAGATTCGAGGGAGACGTATTGTACGAGGCTTCGATCTAAACTAAGAGAGACGGTTACCTGGTCCGATTGGTAAAAAGAGGACCTGCAACATGCACTTTAAGTTCAAACATCAGTGAACTTTTTTTCGAACAAATTTAAAGGACAACAAATCAAGGTGGAACATTTGTCACATTCAACAACAAAAAAAAAGATCTAAAAAAGTAGTGTTTCACTGATTGCCCGACAAAATAAGTTTTTTTTAGGACTTGTGAAAGATAATTGAAAAGAAATTATTTTTTTTTACAAAATTTACAAGAATCAATACAATTTGTACTTACTTGAAATATTTTTTAAAGGATACTCTTCGCGTATATCCTGTCAACTGTGATGAACTTGTTCGCCGCTATCCATCATATAACTATAGTTGTTAGTTGGTTTCGATTACTTTCCGAAACTTCCACATTCTGTACAATTGCACAATCAATTTGAAAACATTTCACAATTTTTATTTTTTATTTCTTATCTGTTAACACTCAATAAAAAAAAATAGACTAGTAATCAGAAAGTTGATCGCAAAGAACCACAAAGCATTGTGTGCTCGTCGTTGTTGGTACCAACAAACCGACTATCCTTGAGATTACAGGATATTGAAAGCGTACACAACCAGAGATACAGGATATTTAAAATACAGAGACGCTGGCGTCAATCTCAGAAAATCCCATCCAATGCCAAAGCCGCCCTCCATTGTCAGTAATGCATTTCTAATAGTAAACATTTGCACACTTCAAAGAACGCCGAAGCGAAAGTAATGATGTGTCCTGGCCCTAAGAAATTGCATACAAAACCAATTAAGTGAAAAATACGAGTATCTCAAAATTTATTCAAAAATAATTTTCGTAGTCGCAGTGAAAATGATGACATTCAATTTGCATCTCATGATGTCTGGATAATTTTTTTATTTGCGGATTGAGGATGGCGACACGTTCAATAAACTCAGTCTTGTATTCGGCATGGAAAGAATATGTGATGGAATTCCCTGGCGTTTTTTTTTTATCGGCAATCACAACTTGTTTGTTTGTTATTGTTTGCCAGGATTCAAGTGAGAATTTAATTTGCATTTCATTCTTTAATCTTTTTTTCCGAAACGTTTTTTCCACATTCAAGAATTTTGATGTATGCAATGAATACGTGCCAGGAGGCAGGAGTTGGGGAATTCAAGGACCATGTGCGTTTGACAGAATATTGGAGTGTAATTCAATTTATATTATGAGTAACGCCATCTTTGCTTCGACTAAATTATGAATATCCTACGAAGGGATATGTGTGTGTGTGTTTTTCTTTTCTCTTGCTTGCCTCATGAGTGGAAGGAATATGAAGTTCTCATTATTTGTTCAGGCACCTGGACTGAACTAATAATGTATTCGAAAAATCAACGCCAACACACTTGGGTAGGAGTGTGGAGGAAATGAGCTGAAGTAACTGCTGTCATTCTGTTGTTATCCTCTTTTCATTAAAAGTTATGAATCGGCCATGAATCATACAAAGCCAATAAACGAAGGTCGAAGATAAAATGAGTTATTATTGCGATGAGTTCATCGTTTCCCATTCTTTGATGGGTTTTTCTGTGCGTACGAGGACGTCGACGGAGGGCGCGCGGCGAGGGCCGTTTACTACACATACGTGTCCATAAATATTTGGGCAATCAGTTAGGCTAGCTAATGTATCGGCGGGAGGCTACTACGATTCTATGAGTGGTATAAAAAATCTATTGGCATGCATAAAGGCGTTCGATTTACGATGGTGTCCGTGTCGTAATCCACTGTACCGATAGACCGCAACCACAAGGCTTAAACGGTCGCATAAAAGGTCAGACATGAGTTCGAAAGCTGAAGGGTTGCTTTGATTTGTTACTGTTACTTTGTGCATAGAAGGATGAAACTATTTCGAGAGCAGAGGAAATTTACATAATTTGTTTGGCAAGGATGAGTAATCCTGCCCAAAGCTCATAAATGATTTATTCTTATGAGTGCAAACATTTGGATCCTTTATTTATACTTTCAGTAAGAATTCAATCTCTTAAAGTACTTCCAAGGATGGCGCGGACTTACAATATTGAACAGAGAATTCTTTGGTCTACTTCGACTTTCTATAAAACTATTTCCCTTAAAATTAAATAAAAAAATGTCATTATTTCGCGAGCGGCGTTTAGACAAGTATTGAGTTATTTTGGCACCCCAGTTTTCATTTTGATTTTTGTTTGTGCCTAAAAAGAACACAATCCCTGACCAATTTCGAAGACTTTTTATAATCACGATTTCCTCATTCAAAAACCCGGCTAGAAAATATTGAACGGAGTACCAAAAATGGATTGCCAGTCAGATATCTGATCCCAGAGACCTGAAAACGAATCCTTTCGCCCAGTACTGAGCGATCCGCCGAAATCCATCATCCTCAAACGTCAAATGGGGGATAAGCGAATTTAAAAAATAGGTGAACAAAAGTAAGAAAGCATGGCAGGTAAAGTGTTTTGGTCCTTAAACAGAAAAAAGCTCAAGACCGACTTTTTATACTTAAGAATTGCAAAAAGAGTATCCCAGAATGTGATCCACCGAAAATACCAGCCAAACTGTGTTAGTCAAGTCCTGATAGCTTATACGTAGAAACGATAAGGGAACTGAATCGGTTCATGAATCGTTGGACCTGTGATTGGGGACACACTTACCGGTTCCAATGAAGATATTCCCGAGATAATATATCTTCCCATTCACTGACTGTGTGGGTTGAAGGAATCGAAAAAGACATCATTATAGAGTACAAAAAAGAACGGGCAAACATGTTGTGTAGATGGTATTTATTGGCAGGATAAAATATGCCTCGATATTTCTCAAAAATGATTATTCCTTTGCTCATGTTGATATATACAACCTCCTTGAGTTACCAATAGGTATTCTGAAAGTCGAGAGGTGGAAATGGTATTTAAATAGAATGCACAGATTTCATTGCAAACAATAATAGGCATGCCAATATTTCCTTTTTTATGTTCAGGACGATTCAGGAAGATTACTTGACTTACATGTCAAATGCCTTACAACACACAACGCAAGTACCTTAAAGTCAAGTCTGTGAAGATAGCACAACATGAGGTTACTATCGTCTTTGAAAACAGCCTTCACTGCAATGAGTATAGCTTTTGTGGGCATCGAAGGGGCGTTTAACCAGAGTTCAAAAAGAAGACCTCTGAAGAAATTAAAACAGAACCCATCACCCAACGAATTCACTCAAAAGAAGCGTGATAATTTTAGATACTATCTGAGAGCGTTGCTGTTGGGAAAGCCTTAAGGTGCAATCATTTAACTCTTACGGTGGCTCGTAGCTAAAGATATAATCGTACTTATCAACGGAAAGTATGGCATTGCCTTATGGAAGAAACATAAAACGGCTTTATCCTCTGGGCAGAAAAAAGCGCCTCAGTGCCCATTCCAAAAACCAACCGATCGGGTCCTCTTCAGAAGGAAACCGAAAATTGGAAGCTTTTACAGACCAAATGAATCAAGGTGAAACTTTCAACTTCAAGGCCAACTATCTGAGTGTCGTACTGGATTCGAAGCTACGGTGGAAAAAACCGTTGAAATTATTAAAAAATACGCGTGATATACGACCAAATGTAATCCATACCGAAGTACGCCTCAGACTGCGGCTCTATCGCATTATAGTTTGCAACAGAGAAAGTGAGCTTTGCCGAAGAAGTCAATCAAAGCACAGAGGCTAGCTTGCCTTAGTATACATCAATGCCGTAGGAGAACTTGGGAGCATACTGAATCATATATAAGTTTTTGAATCGCACTGTAGCAACCCGTCTAAAAGAATTCGACTTCTCCAGACACTCAAATACTCCATGACTTTTGTCTTCTTGAAGTTAATTTTCGTAGTTTTGTGAGAAAATTTTTCATCGACAGATTCGGCATCTGGTGCTTTAACCATCGCATACGGCACACAGATTTCTACTGATGGACCAAAGATTGTGAGAGACCTGAAATATTGACCACTCGAGACGAACATAAACATTTTTTTTATATTAAAAAAAAAACACAAATACAAGATTTAATCGGAAACAATAGCCTATCCTCTCAAGGTTGTTTATTATCTTGGCTAGCCTTCATAAAAAATCAACTCTCCAAAAACATCGAGGACTTTGAAACGGCATACCTGCTCCACAGAAAAGGATCGACTTAAGGACCAAAACATAAAGATGGGTAGCGACAAAAGATACCAGTTCTCGTTGCTTATGACCAGAAACTTACAGAACACGAAGGAAAAGCCTTCTAACTTTAAGTTAAAATGGGCTACAAATCTTGATCGGTTCAATTGCAGACTTTGCATCGCCCCAACTGCAACTATAGATGCTGTTAAAATGAAGACGAGCCTGAAACCATCAAACACCTTCTGCGTGAGTGTCATTATTGCACCCTTTCGAGTTGCTTTATAGTATCTCTGATTAACGAGGAATAGAACCAGCAGAGGTTTTACAAAAATAACTTAAATATCTTAAATAAAGGTTCTTTAAGCACATACTGCCGAACATCCATTTTCAAAGTCTGTTTGGGATAACCTAATGGATTTCGGCTAACTCTCCACTTAACGAAGTAAATGCTCTCTAACGAGGTTGACTGAGGTTCACTAGCAAACCACCAACTAAGTTATCTCAAGCACCAACACATGGCGCTGTGACTTGCACTTCTGGTTCTTGGAAGTTATAAGTACTTAAATGTCAAAGCACTTTAACAATAATTTTAACTAGCACTTGGAAGTACTTTCTAGCCCTTGGGTAAATGACTTTTTAAACAAACAAACCAAAATACAGATTGTGATTTCAAGAAATCAAGATAAATTACTCAATAAAGTGTTCTGCTTAATTTTTCAATATTGAATAATATTTAACTATTTTTTAGACTTTTACTTCCTGGTATGTGCTAAATAATATTTTTGTTTACCGAACAGCTGATAAGCTCAAATGTCACTGCCTAGATGCAGTTCTATCAAATTTCTATCAATACCTTTAAGTTTTTATCAATACCTTTAAGGTTTGCAAAACCACATTGCAGATTTCTCATTTGAATTCTGACGCAACAAGGATGCCTTAAAAAATTCGCAAAAAAATAATATTCAAACAATTAAAAATTTGCTAAAAAAAGGAGTTTTCCTATTTCAAGAAATTGTATGAAAATTATTTCATGATTTTGTAATGAAGGCAGCGCCTATTAAAAGCCGCTTAGTATTAGAACACTCAAAAAATAAATTCAAAGGGACTCAAAATTTTTGGAGAATTATTTAACCCAATGAAATCTGGTCTGAATTAATTTTGTTGTAACTGAATATTCGAAAAAAGCGCTTCATTACATTGAAAAAATTAACATAATCGAATGATGTTAACGAGCTTTGAATGACAAAGACCTAAATAAATAATTAAAACGGAACGAAAGTTACTGTATATGTTTTGTAGTATTTGTGGAATGCAGCCTTGGAAAAATGTCAGTCCAGTCATATAAGACAAACAAAGCTAACATCTCGATAAGACTCGAAGAGGAAACTGGCAATTGGTACAGAGGATAAAAATTTTGCCACAATTTTGGTTTAATATTTTTTTAGCGGTCAAAAAAGCTTGGATGAATAAATTTTGTTCTTCGTTTTGAACATCAAATTTCCATCCGTTGTTCTGACTGTCCCTGCCCGAATGATGCTGGATTATAATCTACGTATTTTTTTCGGAGAATCTTAAGTCGAAACGGCGTAGAAAAACAATTTTTTTCTTAAATAAACAAAATTCTTTCACATTCTACTCAGATCGATTATTAAAAACTAAAATCGAAATACTTTTTGAGAAGACGAGGCCAATTTTAACTTTAAAAGAAAGTTGCGTATTCTTCTGCCGCCAAGTTAATGAAATGTTAAGTCTGTGTAGTCAAAATAATGGTTTGTGTAGATGATCTGTCATTGGCACTGACCAAAGACACTACTTTCTAGTATATCATTTAATGTCGAATAAAATACTGCGAATTATGTGAATGCAAATTATTAGATATCAGACTCTTCATACCGATTCTGGTTTCATCAATTGAACAATTTGAACCAAAATACGCCCAAGATACGACAGAATCTTTCAATCTTTCTCCTAATCCTGCTGCAACACATATCTGTGGAAAGCTCAGCATTCGCACTCGAGGTAGATTGTAAGTGCAGTACACAAAACGAAGTCGGTAGGCAACAGCAGGCCTTTACGGTTGAAAATCTTTGTTACAACTTCAAATCAAAGTCAAGCAGCTGGATTGGAGAAGAGAGCATAAGGATTTTAAGCGTTTAAAAAATCAGTGGAGGAGATAGTAAAAATTTCGCCATTGAGCCAATGGTTTGTTTGTCTACAATTAAAGAATCTCATTGCTAGATTGTATTAAGAGAAATGGAAGGCTCGAAGACTTTATTCTTTTTGAGACATAAGAGACCGCATTAACATTACTTTTAAAAGGGCAAAAGACGTCATACTTATGAAGGTTTTATATGAGGCGCATTATATTCATATTCGTCAATACTCCTCAATGAGTTTATGTACGGCAAAACACCATCAAGTCTCATATTTTTTTTCAAATCATCTGCTGGCTTTCAAGGAACATCTTTTAAAATATTTCATTCTCTCTGAAAAGTAAAAACACTACACTACTACAGTCCGTTGCCATAGTAGCTCGTATATTATTGTGCAAAATTTAACACTTAACTGGATTATTCTGAAGAAACAAGGTCACCGCCCTGAGGGCACATTTTGAATCAAAACAGAATTGAAATATTCAAATAAGATGAGCCGATCATATCTGTTCATACAAGGAGACTATTATATTAAAACGAAGGTATTAGGACCAACACTATACTCCATTTTGCTAGAGGCGATTCTTTATAATATGACACAGCATGGGAGATAATAGTTCCACAAAGTGTTAATAAAATTTACATCTTAAAGCATATTAAAGATAACCATACAAAAGGAATATTAATTTTCGACATAGAGACGTCTTAATCGAAGTATACGAGTTTATGTCTTTCATACCTATTTAAGATAAGCCAGAAAAACCATCGAATTATTTGAGTAAAACATCACCATCTTGATTTAACTCGTATATCATTCAAATATAAGGGCTACGACCAGAAGGGCTTTCTTTGTGCTGACACACTGAGAGGATGTGATTTCGAAGAATAATTTCTCAGTATTGATGGACTCAATCACCCTGATAGTGAAAACAGGAAATCGACAAGGAAATTAAAATGCACGTAGCTAAGGCCAAGGCCGCAAATTGGATATGCTGGTGGGCATTTGGTATGACCTGGGTCTGCAACTAAAGCAGATCAACTAGATGTACAATTGTATAATGAAACTATCCGCCTTTAATGGGAATTAAGTATCGTATTTAACACCGAATAGAAATAAGTTCAAAAAATATTATATTTGGGAATCCATTTTGCAACAAGAGTGGTCCAAGGAATGACATTTTGCTCTTCTCTAATTGAAGACGTCGTATACCTCTTGAGCTGCAGATTTTTACCATGGATGTGGTTGGCGTCTTTCTTCACCAGGACGATGCAATATGGCACCCAGGTTTAATTAAAGGCGATCTACTTAATCGGATTCTATTAAGTCAAATTTTCTGGATATGGGACTTTTCAAATCGTATATGAAACCATTAAACGTGCAACAATTTTTAGAATAATAAGAAAGTCATAAGCTTGGATGTAAACCAACAAGCTGTAAATTGCTAATATTTTTAAACAATTTTTTCATGAAACTAAGGAAAAGGGCATGGACGATGTTTTTATTTAACATGATACAGATGTCATAATAATTGACCAGTGAGATTATATCAAACCCTTCTTAAACTAGTCAACAGTCTTTGGAAAAAAAAGATAGCTCCTGAAGTTTTGTCACAAGTTTCATCGATACACCAAACGAAAAGCATGATAACTAGCTCCAACAGTATCAAAGCTTTATTTCTTAATTTTTGAAAAAAAAATACAGAAGTGCCTTCTTAGAAGATGGTCACATCAAGCTAGTTATAGCTCTTAAGTACCCACGTACTTGATGGGAACGCAATACAGAAGTAGAAAGAAATTATGTCTTGGCGGACGGTTCCCTCGCGCGATTTTTAACATCACGTGTGGTGATTTAAGTAGAATCACTTAATATCACACGCAAGGACTGTTCACCAGTTTCTATACTATATATCCTGAAAAACTTATTAGCAGAGTAGATGTGGACATTGGAAATATCCTGTATCCAATTGCTTACATCAAAGCTCGTGCTTTTTACGTGTCTTCTTTTCATCAAAATGATGCACTTTTGTATCGATTTAAAATGACACCTCTAAATGGTTGACTCTATATCGATTTAAAAAAAAATCAACGTTTCAAGCAAAAAAAAAAAAATACAGGGGAAACAGAATTCAGTATTTTCCCATGTCTTCCTTGCCAACATCAACCGCATCCTTTTTCACAAATCCATCCTTTTTTAATCTTCCTTTTGAACAAAAAAACATTTGTGCCTCCACTGGAAGAACTGAACCTTTAAAAAGGTTCCAATAAAAAGAAATCGAGATTATTCAAAATATTTCAAATCTACTTCATGGGTGCAAACGTTCTTCTAGTGAATCGAATCCAATTAAGGTCGAATTTCAAACTCATAATTCGTTTAACTGAAAAGAAGGATAAACTATTTTTTATAAATACCCTGATTGCTGGTTAAATTTTTTTTTTCCCAAATCTCATGAGATGAAAATTTAAACCGAATCCAACCTTCTTTTCACCCAAATCAATATCAATCAATTAATTATCGTTGGGTTTTTTACACAAAAAAAAAATCTCCCAATTGCAATTAAACACAAACGACATAAATTTTAAAGTGTTCCCTATCGATTAACAATATGACGTCAAGTCAAAAAAAAAGAGAAAATAAAAAAAAAACAAGGACTCAATTAGAGTCACAAATTTGTCAAAATCAACAAAAGCACGAAAAACGCTAAAAAAAAAAGTGTTTGCAAAGGAGACCCTTCATTATTAAGTTAACCTATTTTCGTTTGCCGGAAGTATAGCCCAAACTAGCTCGGTCTTTTCTCGCAAAAAATAAAAATATATATAAAAAGCTAAGAACAAGGAATCAACAAACAAATTTACGTTCTTTAAGGTGCGAGTCAAATTCTAGATTCCCAGGGGGTTATTGTGTGTGTGTGTTCTCGTTTTAGGTTTTTCGATTTTTATTTTTTATTTTTATTCACTTTACCCAAGACGACAATGGCATACAAATATATGGGTGTATATAAAAACAAAGTGAAGGAAGGCCAATGTCTAAAACAGAGTTAGACAACGATACACAAAGTAAACGAATTTGGTCGGAAGCTTGCCCAGCTGGATATCGTAATGTATACATTTTGGCTTTCTAGTTTTAATTAAAAATAAAACCCTCAGTCGAAGTTTAATTGTGTGCGGAAATTGAAGTTAGAAACACCCGAAGCTACGAGCACTGTGCAACGTCTTGAATGAATGTGTTGTGAGCTGGTTTTCGAAATTTTTTTTACCTTTTTACCTTTGAGCTCAACATCAAAGTGCTGTCAGTCATGTAAATGATCTCATCCTCGCGGTTCCATATGGTGTGCATGGAAAAACCTAATAAATTGCCATCGACATATGCCACCGCTTAGGGTTGCGGAAGATAAAGTTTTATCGCTTGATTTTTACACCCCCCGAAAAGAATCATTCACTCGTATACCAAACAGCCCAACAGTGGTTGTATAAGTGTTGTAATTCCTTTCGCGTAATCGTTCGGCGGAAAAGGGCTAATTATGCGCTACTAATCGAAGAAGCATACAAAACCATGGAGCAGGATAAAAATTACAAAAAATAAAAAAAAAAAACTTTTTTTAAGCAAAAAAGGACATTCCATCCTTGATGTGGAGGGCGAAAGTTTTATACTATATCGGATGAAAGAAAGAGGGACTCTTCGGTGGGTTGTGTGTACTTTACTGAGACAAAACACATTTAAGCATTCACCTGTTGCTAAATGTGATTGCTAAGGGATGACGGCAGGATGGGGTGCAGAGCTGTTACTTTGTTATTTGATAACTCCGCTTTGAAGTCATATAGAGTAGAGGGCTTCAGTCACATATCCTGTATCTCTGTTGTAAATCCTTTGAGTTTTTGTTATTGCATTTTAAACAGATTGAATTTTTTTGTAATTTAATAAAAGTTTTTTGAGACTTTGGAAAAGGGGGATGAACTTTATTTTTAGAAATTACATTTTTTCTTTTACCACTGAACAATTTTTTTAAACAAATCACCATCCGCGCCCGAAACCGATGAATTTCTTTTACATATATATATATATTTTTTTTTCAATTTTTGCACTTTAATTATCGAGATTAATTTCGGATGCATCCGTTGCACCGCTGCACCATTGCACTGAATGCACGTAAAGCGCACTGGATGCACTTTTTTGGCATTAACCGGCGGCCGTGGAGAAGTGAAGTGATGGGGTGAGGGTTGAGAGAGACAAATTGTTTCTACGAAAACGATTTACTATCTACTACAACTCAAAGGTAACACAAAAAGCAAACAACAAAAATCCCCGAAAGGACGCACGTTCGCTCGCTAGCTCGTCACTCTCAGTAACGTTCGTTATGGACTGATAAAGGTTTGCCATTCGAACGCACATTATACGCCACCACCACAACCATCACCATCGTGGGGATGGATGATAAGCTGATATACTCTGGAAGGGAAGCACCGGAAAATGCTTGTATTAGAAGCAACAAATATCAGTGGGTTGTCAGCCACCCTCTCCGAATGTCCCATCAATTACACAGCCACTACGCGTACCAGCTGGGCTTTTGCTCCCTCTGTGCCAGTGCCAGATGAACTTTTCGCTCGAAGGGGAAATATTTTGCTCAATTCGCTGCAATTCCAAATAAAAGCTTTAGCAGCCATCCGGATTGTATAAAACTCAACTGTTAGCCAAGAAGACCGCACAGATCCAGGCCATAGTCCTTCGAAGGCACATCACAAGGCTGGAAAATATCGTTACATCGAAAATACTCGCGCGTCGTCGTGCTCACGTTTGGATTAGCTTGGTCGACGCCCTGAGCCAATTTATTTGGTCGGCCTGTGATTTACGAAATTTCAATCGCTACGTGAATTAATTACTTGAATACATCAATTTCATGGTCGGCAAAGTCGTGTGCTGAATTGTCAATGGAGGCGGCGATGGTGGCGACCAACAAAATCATTGCGGTCCAGCAGCAAGGATGAGTGACATTTTTGGGTGTTTGAATTCCCATTTGAGCGAGAAACAAAGCCAGTTGGATCAGTGTTACTCATAATTGAATGGATACCGGTCGGAGCAGTATAAATCAATGGATTATGGCAGCGGCATGGACTTGAGCTCCAGTGATTCCTTAAGGAAGCTAGAACACTGTAAAATCCATTCAAATGGAATAGAATGCGATGGAAATTTCGAATTTTGATTGACTTTAAAAGGTGATTGTGCTGATGTACGCATACACATGTATCCACAACTAGCACGCTACACAACTGAGATTATAATAAATTTTTTGCGGTGTCTCGAGGATTCGGATTCCTTTTGCATTTTAGATGATTTTCGAGAGATTTATTTTGGTTGTGTCGTTTGCATGTGGTCTTTGGGGAGTGATAAACTAGTAAATTGTTTGCAAGTACATTGAAGTTTATATAATTATTTTTTTTTATTTTTCATATGGTTACTGAGCAATGCTGATGAACGTGAAACCATAATTGGATTTTTTTTTTTGGGAAAATATTTCACGGTTTTTACTCATGTAAAGAAGTTGGATTCTTGAAATTACAAAGAGCAGCGTAAAATTATACTATTCTATATCAAAATAGCACCTCATTGCGTCCTATCCTCTTTATAGCGTCTTCAAGTCGAACTCTTAAGTCTGTGAATATGCGAGATCAAAGCTTTGCTTCAATGGGAGCAACTTTACGGCGAATAATTTATTGTACGGCCTGAATTGTTTAAGAATTATTGCTGTTAGTTCGCGACTTAACATATCCATCTGAAAAAATAAAGTATTGTGTAAGGTCCGGTACCTACCCAAAGCACCCTGGGTATGTTCGTTAGGATTCCGAACCCAAAGGGTGTCAATGGAACCACAAATGCTTTATTTTAAGCAGAAATCACATAAGAATGTAAATATTCAGCTCTTATCTGTTACACAAAATTTATCTCGTCTTCCTTCACATTTTACTGGAAGAAATGAAGTATTATTATCCGACTGAAATCTGCTGTCAAAAAATGTCCGAGGCAGGACGAACGATTGCAGGGTTATCTGCAGGAATAATTGTGTTTGATTAAGGCGTTTGCACAGTTCAGACAGAACTGAAAAATATTTAAACCTTCTTGAAAGAAAATAATTTTGAATTCATCTGGAATGATTTGAAAAATAAAAAAAAACAATTCAATTTAAGCCAATCAAAGTTCTTTTGAATAACATTAATGAATAAACTTGACGTTTCTAAAGTCCGCAATGAATTCATGACAGTTGAAGTCAGTGATTTTAATAGAAATAAAAACTTAGCCAAGTGAGAGTAGAGCCTTCACACGAACGCTAATTTAAGATTTCTCATCGCATCGCACATTTATTTTTTTTTATAATTCGCTCGCCCTTCAAGAGGATATGAATACTCTTATAATGCGCGCATAGAGCGAGCGGAAGAATTAGGAGAAGAATGAGACGTTATGTAGTGGCTTAAGAAACTCAGATGTATTTGGTTTCAACTCACTTCCATGGGTATAGCCCGAAACGGGACGGGAATTTTTATATCGTCCTATTTGCTTTCACCAGGGTTTTATTCGAAATTAGTTTGATATATTCACTTTGAAAGTTAGATTTAGGTAGATTTAGATTAACAACTCTGCTGTCAGTGTTATGTCTTCACAGCAAAGAGCCATCTACACACAATCTACACAAACCACTATTTTGAAAACACGAATTAGGAACTAAGCCGATACAACAACCACTACATCAACGCCACCCAGTTAGTCAGACTACTATCGCTGGCCGACCGATCGCAGTGATTGTGCCATTAACTTTATCTCAATGGCCAATGGTGAGTGGACCAGATTCGAAAAACAAGACCAATCTAGGAATCAAACCTGGGACCTGCCAATTGAATCAATTGAAAGACAAGCGCTCTATAAACCCCGCCACCCAGCTATGTCCGAGTAAGGCCGACAAAGTAAATACTCGGAAATGGTTTACTTATAATATATTAATTATACTGGAAGATATTGATTATAAGTGTATCATGTGATTCTGGAGCATGTTCAAGTTATAGCTGTCAACGTCTTCAAGAAATTGCTCTTAAGAAGTGATAGAAAAATAAGAAAAAATGTATCTAAATATTGTATATCCTTGTGCTTCTTAAATGCGTAATCAACACACACAGCGTCATTCAGTGTTTACACTCTTTTTCATTTTGCAATCCTCTGTTTTAAGTGATTTATTAAAATGCTGCGACAATCAGAACTCAAAAACACATCAAAATCTCATGAAATACTTTTTTTAATGATTTATTTTTGAAAAATGACATTGTAATTACATTTTTTTTTAACTCATTTATTTGCACTATCGATCAATTTAAATAATCAAGACAAAGGAGGAAAAAAATCTTAAACATAACGTAATTTAAAGGGTACAAAAAAATTTGACAGGTCCAATATGCAGTGCGTGACATCTTTTATATTTCTAATTATAGGACCTATAGCAATTTATATTATTAATTATAATAATTAAAAGAATAGTTTGGAAAACAAAAATGTGATAAAAATTTTTCCTTTTTATCATGTTATAACTTACGAGCTAACTTAAGGGCTACTTACAAAAATAAAATAACTTAACCTAATTTAACCTAACTTAACCTAACCGCTTGCTTTAACCCAGTCAAGCCACCAATATTTGTCTCTATTAAGCCTACTGCAATCAAGCCTATCTCTTTTAAACAACAGCTCCATTCAACAGACTCAAGCTCCAAGTTTTCTGGCGCATAAAGGACCCTTTTGTCTGTTGCCCTTCTAGTAACATGGTATAAGTGCGAACATTTCTCGAGTCCGACAAGTAGCCATGCGCATCCAAATGCAAAAATGCCCAGTTGTTAAAGTGTTTCTTAAATACTCAGGGTTAGGATAAAACAAGTCTGATATGAGTTCCTTCTCAGCCTAAGGATGACATTGTCTAACCTGGGTTTGTCGGCGGTGTCTAGAAGGACCATATTCGAAATGTAATGCTTGTAATCTGTATGCGCGCTCCTGTGTAACTAAGTGCAAGCTCGGAGGCATATTCGAAAGAAAATGCCTCCGAGCTTGCACTAATTACATTTTCCGATTAAGAAAAATGCCGCAACGAAAGCAAAACACATATAAAGGGTTTTTCAACAGGGACGCTACAAAAGTAAACGACAGGGACTGCAAACGCCATATTTCTTCCCGCTCTTTTGACATTTCTCTTCAGTAAGGTTTGCCATTTCATGATGGGAAGATATTTATAAAATTTACTAACGAAATTCGGAGTCAGTGGCCTCAACGTTAAGAGCTCTACGTCCAATTTATGGTCGTCATAATCGTACTAGCAGATCAACAATTGAGCGTCGAGAATATTGCTGCCGCTGAGGTTTCTGGTGCAGAAAGCCCAAATGCGTCTCTCACACGTCGTTGTCAAGCGTTGGGCATCTCTGTGACGTCGTTTCGGCGAATTTCGCGAAAAGATCTTGGCCTACATCCTAACAAGATTAAATTGACGCAAGAACTGAAGCCGCTTGAGCACCAGAAGCGTCATATGTTCGTGTATTGGGCTGAGCAACAACTGGAAAATGATTCGGATTTTCAGCGAAAAATCATCTTCTGCGATGATGCTCATTTTTGGCTGAAATGCTCCGTCAATAAATATAATATGCGGTTGTCTCACGAAATGGTCCAGTCGCTTGGCCGCCTCGGTCGTGCGATTTGACGCCGTAAGACTATTTCCTGGGGGGCTACGTAAAGTCTATGGTCTATGCCAACAAGCCAGCGACGATTGATGAACTTCGTACGAATATCGAACGTGATATTGCAGCAGTATCGGCCGATTTATGCTTGAAAACCGTCGAAAATTGGGTTCAGCGTCTGGACTTCTGCAAGCGTGCCCATGGTGGCCAAGCAAAAGAAATCGAAATCCATTCATAATGGCATCAAACGTACTTTCACAGAAATAAAGATTTTCATTGATATCCAAAACCGTTTTTGTTTTATTTATATTTAACTTTAGTAGCGCTCTTATTGAAAAACCCTGTAATTTCGAAATTAACATTGGACAAGTAGTTGACATAAGCGGCTTTTCACAATTTTTATATCGAAACAACGATTCAAATTCTGCAATAAAAAGCCAAATTCTGGTCACAAATTTAACTTTTTTTACTAGAATAGTAATAATTTGTAAGTGACGTTTCAGTGTAAGCTCAGCACAATTGAAACTTACTTCTGGCTGTCTGCCGTAACGAGATATAACACTTTATTGGTGAAATTGAAAAACCAATTCAACTTCAAATGTAAAACTTGTCGTAATATAACTCCAAATTTGACACATCTTATCTTCACGTAGAGTTCAGGGGGTTCGAAAATTCTACCAACAGATAAAACAATGGGGTTACAGACCTCAAACTGCAAAGTTCAAATGGAAAAAACATAGTAGAATTGCAGTCAATACTGATTACATGGAATAACCTTTTTGCAAACTGTATATCGGCAACGAAGAATAAAATTCCGCTGGCAGGCAGCCTAAACCATTCGATGAAGATGTCGCAGGCTATTAGCTTCTGCTCGACCTAGAATCGAAGTAAAGATAGTAATAGCATGTATAAGCTTAAGTCTAATAAAGCCACTTTAGCTATCGAACTTTTCAATGCGGCGGCAATGACACAATAAAGCATCAAAGTTGATTCTAGTATTTTTTGCCCAATATTGAAGAAAGGGAGATCATTTAAGCTATCCCAATTATAGAGGTATTAATCTTTTAAACATTGCCTTTCAAAAGCGGATGAAGGCGACTAAGGTAGTTTCGAGAGAAAAGTGTGAAATTTAATCTTAAATTCGCAAATTTTTCTTAAAAGATTCAAAGCTGAAAAAAATATGTATTTCATTTTTTTGATTGCAATGCTTTTGTCTGGGAAATGAATGATGTTTTCATAAGCCAAATGGAATCTGATGGTGGCGACAAATAAAATAGCACCTAAACTTTTTTTTTATCCTGAGATGGAATGGGCATAGCTACTCGCACCCAAACAAATTTTTTACTACTTTTAGTGAATAAACTTTTGACTTCAATAAAATAAATTAATTCATCACTGACTTCAACTTTTATAAAATCAATTCAACTGATTTCCAAACATCAATTCAGTTCTATGATTTCTATAAACTAAATTCTCCATTAACTTCAAAAGAGTGGTGGCTAATGCCTTTTCAATTCGCAGTCTCAATTACTCAAATCAAAAGTTTGAATTCTTTGATTTCGATTCCGCGAATGCATTCCCAAAAGAATGCAACTTCCTTTTGAGTGAAAATCTTAAAAAATCACTCGGCGAAAAGTAGTTCGATTTGGGTCGAACTAAAAGGCTACTACCCTAACAAAAGGCTACGCCCCCGTAGAACACTCCAGCGTTAAAGTCCAACAAAATATGACTAATTCGAACGAATTACAAGCTTTATACAACCTTATTTGTGGGGTTTCTTTATTGATCTTTATGCCATTAATACACAAAAAGGCATAACAAGCTTTGCCAATTGTTTCCGGCTTATGCCACTTATCTCACCCCCCCAATATTGAAGCATTCTTTTACGAAGGATTTGGATAAATTTTAATACTCATATTACTTTATCCCAATGCATATTTCCTTGCTGAACAAAACACGCTCCATACATGTGTTTAGATGCTCTCGAGCCTTTTGTGGGCTTCCATAAAACCGCCTCGCTACGGATTTCTTATTCGAAATACCGAGATTTACAAGCTAATTTAAGAGCAGGACCATATTAAATTTAACGAGTGGCAGAAAGGTTGAAATAAAATCGATGGAATCGATGGAATATTTTCTCCATGAGGCCAAGCCAAACACACATACAAAATTGAATCAAAAGCATGCTTCCAGGATACACGAGTACACACACTTGTAAGGATTTCCTTCTTGGAGCCTATCCGGGCTCGATTTATAGTTGGCCTTTTGAGCATTAAAGGGTATTGCCATTAGCATAACATTTAAACTGACGGAACATGTAATGGAGTGGATTTGTTTCGTCCTCTCCGGCGGTCCAAAGTTAAGAATTAAAAGCATAGGGCATGAGGTGAAAATTGTAGGAAGGATAATCAAATATAAAAGAACCCAAATTAAAGCAATTTGTTTGGAAAACAAAACAAAGAAAAAAGAAGGTCTTCAAAGTCTTCTCTCTATTAAATGGCAATGGATTATGTTCTGATAGGTAGCTCGGGGCGTAAAAAGCAGACATAACAAGGTTTTACCTTTTGACGTCTGTAATCTTTGGAGGATCTGCATTTTTAACTTTGAACTTTTTAACTTGAGCCGAAAAAACTTTTTTTCCCTACACAACATGGGAAATAGAAGTTTTTTTTTTCTGTTTCAAATAAATCGGAAATTGAGAAGTCAAACTCGTCAACAAATAAATTTCCCCATTAAAGGTTAGGTCTTCCTTCTCCGCGATATTCTTCTAGTCTAGTTTAGAAAAATCTTTGGCCCGTAGCATTTATGTCCCTCTTAGCCATTCAAGTTGTTATATCATGAATCTGCTGACTAAATATGAATTGCCCATAAAGCTTTATTTACTGCTCGTTGGATGACGAACTTATAAAACGTATACCAAGTCCAATTACTCAGTGGGAGGTGGATGCTTAGCCCTGCGCTTGGATAACTTTGTTAGATTAACAGCTTAAGCTTTATTGCTTTTAAAGATAGCTCCAATAACGATGCTAAAATTTTACTCGCTGATTTCGACATGTATGTAGATTGGGAAAAAATTATGAGGGGTGATCCAAAAATAAAGATAACGAATATTAACCAAGGTGATTGATTTTTCTACATGCTGTCCAAAAATTTAAAACATTAAGTCGACCTTTCTTCCATACCCAGGATTAAAAAAAATTATTTGTCATGAGTCACTTCGCTATAATCTTAAAATTTTGTACCCGAAGGAGTTCCTTGAACTCCGGCTTGCAGTTTGCAGCGTTATTTATTCTTGATACCATCCCGCAATAATCATATTTGGTCTGCTTAGTAAGAGTCTATATATTGCTCCTTCCCTTCGCAGCCGAACCAGACACTTTCGGCGTCGGTGAAGAGAGTCGCGTGTCAAAAAATTCTCCTGATCTGCCTGGAACTTTTCGGAATTCACCCTCGAAAAGTCAACTCGTTTCTTCTTTCGCTCGTCCGTTAAAATTTCCGCCACAACACGCGCAGAGATCTTTTCATATGTAGTTCGTTGGCAAGGTTTCTGTGAACACTGCCATATGACAACCCTGTACTTCAACACTTTCATACTTGAATTGTTCCAGCAAAAAGCCAGAAGATATTTGCAACTTTTTTTCATCTTTTTTCAATTCAGCGTATAATTCTGACAATTTTACACCCAACCCAAAAGAGTTCACCCACCTCGAATGCTTTTACCCCAGTTCCATGAATCCAATATCAATAACCTCTGATGACGTGAATTACCATCTCGCTCGACTTGCAAATGACACCACTTGCGGACCTGATGGAATACCTCCAATAATATTGAAGAACTGCGGCAGTGCTCTGGCTGGGCCCCTTGCTTTCATATTCCAGGCATCCATTCACAATAGAGTTTTCCCAAAGTTATGGAAAAATGGTTTCATAATTCCGGTACACAAAAAAGGTTGCCGAGATGACGTTACTAATTATAGACCTATAGCTAAGCACCTGATACATATTGACCGTATCGAGTCTGTGCAACGCAAATTTGTTCGTTTCGCACTTCGACATTTATCATGGACTGATCCTCTTCGCCTTCCAACTTATAAGGACCGTCTTCTTCTTATCGGCCTTGATTCTTTGCAGAAACGTCGCGAAGTCTGTGATATTGTGTTTTTGCATCAGCTTATAACCGGTAATATTGACTCATCAGCACTTCTTACCCTAGTTAATTTTAGTGTTAAGTCATTTAATTCGCGATCAACTAACATTTTTGACATTAAATACCACCGTACGAACTACGGCTGCAATGAACCCCTAACGCGGATGTCAATACAAGCTAATACTAACTGTCACATGTTCGATGTTGTTTCTAGTAAACTGACACTCAAGCGCATCTATTCTTAACATGCATGTCATTTGAAGTTACTAACCAATTATATTTTTGCATTTCTTTTTTATGTGTATTTGTGTATGGTGTTAGGCTATCCCTGTTATAATTATGTTTACTAACAACTAACACCACGCTAAATGATGACTGTGACAAGATGGGTATTACTCTATGAGTAACACTGTCACTTACAAAGCTTGTTTTATAAGCAGTACTGATAGCGTATAAGCCTGATGGTCACTCTGCGATATACCAACAAGACATCTTTGATTTTTTTCACGTTGTCTCCAATGAAGGACGTAGACGGACGTTCTTCGCGGTGTTCATCTTCAGTGGATGGTTTCCCTGCTCAAACTCTTTGGCCCATCGTGCGGAATTGGAATTTTGAGGAGCAGAATCGATGAACAACTATGAAGAAACAACCATTCAACATTGGTCATGATCTGACCAATACAGTTGCCGTTAATGACGGACCTCCTGCCAACCGTATTAAAGCAGCTAGAGGACAACCTGCTCAGAGCACAAACCGAATCATTTCTTAGGTTTCTTCGGATGGAAGTAGTGGAAGTGCATGGACCAATTACGGATGGATAGTTCTTTTAAGGTTGCCTACAAGATCTTCTCCGAACGTCTTAAGCCAATATTCCATAGCATGATTTCTCTTTACCAGCGCGGGTTCATGTGTAGAAAGTCCGCAGTCGATCGAATCCGCTTATTTAGGCAGATTTCGGGAAAAGATTTGAGTGAGCAAAGTGTTTGGAAAGGCGTCGATGATGTGGACACATTGCTTATTTCTATAACAGCGTCTGGCGATATAATCAGTGGATGCATGGGCGTCGGTACACTGGCTTCTGCGAATATATTTATGCCGTAGAAAAAGAACTTAAAAATTACATCAACGAGCTATGAGCTACGATTTCTCTAAATGCTAAAAATAGGAACTTGTGGACGTTGAACCTGATGATGACACTGGCGAGGCTGGTTAGCAGGAGAAGAAATTGATGGTTTCCTCTAGCAGCATGTCCGTCGTTTCGCCTGGCAAAAAGTCATGGTCTTTTTATAAATTTGGGATTCACTGGCCATTTTCTTTCAAAAGCTTTATGGAAGAAGGGTCCTACTTAATAGCGTGTAACCGATGTTCTAAAACCTTCTCTTAGGAATTCAGGAGCTTTATAAAAGTTCCATCTAAGGGCTGGAATGGTTGAGTTCTGTGCGGTGAGAACAACCATCAATCGCTGCTTTATTTTTGACTTCTGTGTTCATTGCGTGACTTTGAATTGGATGGTGTTTAATATGTCAGTTCAGCCTTCTTTTTTGCTCGTATATAAGCCTTAAGCATCAATTCAAATTTCGGAGGATACTAGCTGCCTTTGCTGTGCAGGCACTAAAGATGGAATGATTCCATGATTCAATTTTTGCGGACAAAATGCTTCAATGAATGATAAAAAGTTACGCGTCCGATGTAGTTAAGGGTCATAGCTCGCCCTGCAGATGTCGCTGCTAACATCCTAAATAAAATTCCTGCAGTTCGTTTTAAGACGTTGTTTACCCTAGTTTCTCAAGACTTTCGTTTGTACCTAGATTGTACGCCATTCCATTTGGTAAAAGAAGTCTTACCTTTTTTTTGAGCAATTGAAAAAAAAATCCACGTTGTTCAGTTATAAACGCGAGGAGAAGCTCACGATATCGAAATGATCTTAAAATTAGTCTATGAAGATTTCGTCGGGAAATTTCGTTATTCCGAGCAGCTTGTTTGATACTACATTAAGAATTCTTGCCATTAGGTCTTTCCCAGATCAGATGGCCAAATTTTCCAAAAATCAACTATAGTCTTCTTCAAATTAATAGAAAACTGAAAGGAGAACTTGCTTTAGCCACATTAAAGGCAACAACAAGACTCCAGAAAACAGGTTCATTCGAGTCCCTACTAAGCCTGGCTTTCTCAACGTAGTTAAGCTTCAGCACCGTAAATAACTCACAAACATTTTCCACGTTCCATGCAAGGAGCTATTATCTTCTTCACTTCTTCTAAAAATGTTGCACTGGCAAGTTTACTTACCTCTGCGATGAGCCTCCATCTTCTGATTAGTTCAACTATGATGCTGCATAACCCTTGCAACCATGAACATTGTCAATGCCTCAACACACCACAGAACTTATGCTACAATTCAACTTTCGAGGGAAGCTTTCAGTCCGATAGACTGATCTTGAAGATCGTGTGAACAAACAAGTTTGGATTATTTTCTGTTGAGGCGCCGATGCTTATCGGGTGATAGAAAAAGCCTTAACGCAACATTCAAGCTAGCATCTCGTATCTCTAACTTTTGAGACAAAAAATTTGAATTCTTTTTCTATTCCTTAAAGTCCTCGACTCTTCATCGTAACTGCTTTTTCCAAAATCAAAATAAGGCAAGCAAAAAAATTATTTCCACGGAAGACTCCCATTTTTGTCAAAGCTTGCACAAAGGTAGTATCATTTAATACTAACGGAAACAATCAAAAATGAATGCGATCTGAATTTCGGATTAGTTGTATCTTATTTTGAGTTCTTACAACCATCTTTACAGCTTCCCTTATTGTCATTATACACCTTCTGTTTGTGCCATTCTTTGTGAGACTCTAGCTTTCCCGGAAACCAAAAGAAAACTCAAACGGAATACCCAGCAGACGAATATCTATATTTCTGAGAATAACAAACTGCACACAAGCAGATTTGAAGATATGAGTTTCATTTGACGTAGTTTCCCTCCACTCCTTCACTTCATTATTTTTCAAACATCCGAACGTTCATGGTGTTGGCCACTTCCTTCATCGACTGAAGTTTACAGAGGAAACCTTTCAGAAAGATACTAAATGGTACCACTTCGTTATCAAGACAGGCACAATGAGAAAAGAAATTATTACATGAAGTAAAGAACACCCCATTCTGAGAATAAAAAAATTAAAAGAGGGAGAGGAAGAATGTCCATTGAAATATTTTTACTGTCACTTCTCACATACACAAACACATTAAGAAAGTCATTCACAATAACGTTTTAGCCACGTTTTCATCTCAAAAGGACATATAAGAGAAAAGTTGTGCTTCTCCACTTGTAAAGTGGACCACACAACTGTCAACCCCCATTAGAAAACCTCTTCCCTAACCCGATATTAAATTTTCCTCTGCTTTATTAAAGTGAACAATTTTCACAAATGTTCAAGAGTCCTTTATCCTTCGAGGCGTATAGTAAACAGAAGCCGCGTTGGCTGCTGTTTGCTCAATCAAGTGGAAAATGTAATTTCTATGTTTTGAGGAAATTAATTTGAAAATTATGAGGGGAAAAAAATGTTGGTAATAGGAAAATGAGTAGCATGTGGTTTTTTAAAGTCAACCTCTAAATTACATGCAAGTCAATTGGCATAAAGTTCCAAGAAAAATTGGTATGGTAATTTTTTCGGTGTCATGATGAACAGAACAGACGCTTAGCTAGCCCAATGTGGCCAGATCCTCGCCTTTTATTCTACGAGACCTGTTTAAAAACATGCAAAATTTCAAAAGTTTTGAATTTCAGAAGTTTCTGCTTCAATTGTTTCATGGGTACAGTCCGAATCGGGATGGATATCTACTTATTTTAATTCGTTTACTTCGCAGTATTTTTTTCAAACGCTTTTGTGCTAGAAAGTCGATTTTTGGAATTTGTTCATTAACCTGCTAACAGTGATATACCAAAAGACGATAAACCAATAAATACGGCAAGGCCAGACTAATATCGCTGATCGATCAAACCGTCTACAGCGCGTTGGTGTGATACCAACAGCAATTGATGACCAGATCAGATTCGGAAAAAGACAAAAGTTTGAAACATACTCTAGGATTCGCAAGTGGGACTCATCAATTGATCCATTCCATTGGCAGGCGCTTAACAGACTGCGCCACTCAGCCGCAGAAGTTCGAAACATAAAACTAAACGAAATTATATGTAAAAGAAATTTTGCCCATAGTTTAACATATGTCAACCTTAATACCCTGGTGTCTCAACACCACTTCAAAAGTCATGATTCCATTCGAGACACATATTGAAATTATTATTTTCATCAGTAAGGTTTTTATCAGCATCCATTTCGAGCAGTCGATGGACAGACCAGATGTCATCAAGTTTGATTTATACTTGAAACTAGTGGATGCGGAAAACTTTGTTATATCCGAACGTCCGAACCGAACGTTGGATTTTTCAAAAATACTTCTGTTGCTGCGAAGAACATCAATCTTATGCCATTATAAGGAATTTCTTAAAACATTATATTCTTCTTTTGAAAGGCTCAAATCCAAAAACAGAGCTAACGTACTCGCAGAGTCTTCGAAGATTAAAGTCACAGAAAATAGTCAATACAAAATCTTGTGCGTTAGATTTTTTAAAAAGTATTTGAAACAAATTCAAAGAAAAAAATGGAAAAACTAATAGTCAACCATTTTTATCTTTTGTTTTTTGTTCGCATAAATTTTTTGCATATGTAGTGCTATTGAATTAAAAAAAAAGGTTTGAAAATTAATATTATCATACTTTTGCAGCTCTACAGACTTAGCGACTCATCCATTTATATAAAATCCAGTTTTCTCTAAACAAAGTGTCCTTTTTTCATATTTCGTACTTCGAAAATTATAGAACGATCCAAGGGCTGACTTAAACTCACTCATTTTTTTTCATCAAACACAAATACAGAAAATTTTATATGTAAATAGATAACTAATGTTTGATCATTTTAAAGAAAAGGGATAAGCGCTTCAGTGCTTTCTGAGTGAGGCTGTTGAGTGTGAGGTCCCCCATTCTTTTTAAGAGCTTTTAGGGCCAGCTTTGAACTGTAGATCACCCAATCATTTGCGCAAAAAAAATGCTGCTTTATTATTTCAAAACTTATGTCTTACAAGCCCATCCAGATAGCACTTTCCTTACCGGACTCCAATTCTGTACATCAAGTTGCTTGAGGTCAACTATCAACTTACTTAGTGCCCCACAGCAGGTTGAGTCTTCGTGGCATCTCTCTGACATAGAGGCGAAGAATCTCTAGGACGGAGACTTTATGTGTATGCGTATAATGTCAGCATGGCCCTACCTCGGCTTTGTACTCAGTTAACTAAAGTGATCCTTTGTGTGTTTTCTGCACTGGTTTTCTTTCCCAAATTCGAAGCTTATCCTTAATAGTAGATTCCTCAATGAAGTTACATCCTTCACTGGCGCTTCCATTTCTAAATGAACGCTTTCAACATCTCATTATCGTCTGCAACGCAAGTAGCTGGACATATCTCAGAAAGGCCATAGTCTCAGTGAGTTTGTGTTTCCATTGATTCTATCAAAAATGCAAACCTTAAGACGAAATCTAAACGAAAAAGTCTAAAGCCAAGCCTGTGCTAGACTTGGTTCGATCAAGTTGTTGCTGAAAGATATTTCGCGAAAACGATATCTAAAATCACTATAATTGGCATATTTAAGAGGGTCACCCTTCTTTGGAAAACAATGCCAAGGATCTATTGATCGGGCAACCTTTCACCCGACTTTACTTTGGAGTTAAATTGGAACATATATGCATCCGACTTGATTATCAACATCTTCGTTTGAGCCGGAAGTCTTTCGGCAATAACAGCTTTAATAGACTTAAGACTGGCTCACTTTTTGTCGATCATGGCGAGGGTTGAATTATTCATTCTGCCTGATAGCGAAAGGTTTTCACTCAAAGCTTTTTTACAGTCTACAGAAGAGGCCTTTTCATCATCTACGGAATTCGTTTCAAAGATCTTGTCATATTCGTTTTACCGCTTGGATGAGTATGTTTATCACAGGCTCTTTCGATAGCAGAAACCAATCTGAATTCCTTCCTTTAATTGCTTCAGATTATATCCAGAATACAGATTATTTTCTCACTTTTCCGGTCATCGATCTTTGGAGGACCTGAGCCTGGAAGCCCTTTTGTTAGATTTAACTTAATGTCATTCGTTTTTACTTGATTCTTGAATTATCGGTTCGGGCTTATGGGTTTCCGTGATCCTGGTGGCTAATATTCGCAGACACACATCTCTGGATCATTGTTGTCCATTCGCTCAATGTTGCCAAGCGAGAGTCCTTAAAATCTGCTTTGTAGTGTTCCTTATCGTCGAACTTTCGGCTCAATACAAGTAGAAGAACTAGCGCGATGGGAGTTTTGCAGAGTTTGATATTTGGATATGTATACTTGACAGCTAAACAAACTCTGGGATCGAAGGAGCTCATCAAGAGGTCTTCTGCGTTGGCTTGACATCACCGAGAAAATCCCACACAGCAATATACTGAAAGAATTTCGAAACTCCGATAAAAGGATCAATCAATTACGGAAGTGGAAGCATGCTCAGAAACGCTAAAGACAGTTAAAAAAAAATTTCTTCATGTGCAATTTACCCTGCCCACACCATGAGCTTCCCATTTGATTGCAAGAAAAATTATCACCGTTCATTGAGATAAGTTAAAAGAATGGTGGGTGGTAAGAACACTTCTTATTCCTACTCCACACGAGATGAGGAAAAACGGTTTTGCTGGAGAAGAAAGTGAAGTGTGCAATATGGAACGGTCTTATATCTTGTACCTTATTTTGAGTGGTTGAACGGTTGAACACAACTTTATTATTCCTGAGGTTTGAAAAGAATAGCAATCTAATGGAAGGAGATTCATGTTTACATTTTTTTCCATCGGAATAATCATCCTGTTTGCGCTTGAAGTAAAGTGTTAAGCCGGCTTTCAACCGATTTGAATTCATCTCGTGTTTACAGGCTCCAAGAATGTCAGGAAACAATGAATAAGAATAGTCTCATCTTCATATTTCTAGTATAAGCGCAGCTTCTGCATATTTCACAACTTCAGAGAGCATGGCAATTTATCAAGGACCAAATGACGTTCGTTATTTTATTAAGGGAGACTTTGTCCTTGGAGTTCCATTTTTCAGGTGCTTACATTTTATTTTTTTAAAGGCAACGAGTAAAGCTTTTTGAGTGCAGTTTTTTCCTTGCTTTTGTTCATGATTTACACAAAATTAAAAAAAAAACAAAAGTGGTGGCCGTTGCAGCTCCGCGAAGACGGGTCCTCAAATCGCGGGAGGATAATGGCTGACATCACTGCCCCTCTTTGTTGTTATGAACAACAAATTCAAACTTTTAATCAATCTTTGATCCTTTGGTCCTGACATGACTGATGGGTTTTTCGTTTTGTACAAATTTCGAAGAATGGCGGCAATTAAAAAAAAATTTCGAATTTTTCGCGTTTTTTTCACATAAAAAGATAAATAAAAAATGCAAAATTGTAACTATCGAAAAAACGATCAGTCATTCCGTGAAAACATCTTTTTCTGAGTGTGCTCTCAAAATTTCAGGTCGTTAAGTTAATTACAGCGCTTACGAGAATGTAAGCCATTTTTAAAAAAGTGTTTTCGAGAAAATTGCCAGTAAAACAAAAGTATTTTTTTCGAAATTTCAAGGACAAAGTCCCCCTTAAGTAAGTATATCAAACGGTGTACATTAAATGGATTTAAAATTGAAGGTACTTCCGAGACCGCACTTGCCATTTTATAGTTTGTTTCGTCCGGTTGATATTCTTTTGATTTAATTTCAGAATCTCGACTTCAAAATGAGGGAAAAATTACTTTAACGAAAATTTGGAGTCAGAATAGTTTAACAGCTCATTATTTCAGTCGAGAGCTGAAAAATCTTCCTCCTGAGCAAAGAATTCTGGCTTTCAACTTACATTACTTTTGTCGTTATGGTATCTTTTGTAGCTTCGTTTCCGAAATCAAATGACTTATAGATGTTGCCTGAGTTGTGAGATTTTTTTAACGCTTATCCGGTGAAACGATAAAAAAGCGGTTAGCTTAATAGACCTCCATGGTATAGTTCCAATTATAGGATTTAATACGGACGACTAGGAATTTGAAGATTTTGGACAAAAACATAGTTCGCTTTCGGCGCCTTGCTAAGGATCAGATACGCTGTATAAACGCTATCTAAACACTAAAGCATGGCGATGGCTCCATATATATCTAACGATGCTTTTTGCACGTCAATGTTACAGATTTCATCCGAAATCATGAAAAGAAGAGACACTTCAAACTATGAAATTTCCCCAACTCGTTAGAATTGTTTTCGGGCGAACTTGACAAAAAAGATCGTTAAAATGTGTCCAAAATCGAACGATAGATTTAGAGAAATCTTTCAAGAAGTCTTGAGATCAATAATATGGCAAGGAATATGAGAAGTGGATTTTCGACTTATGTGAGGACGGATCGTCCTCTTAATTTAGTCATAAGGCTTGATAAACATAATGTTGCTGAAGCTTTTGCTTCAAATTTTGACTTTAAAATTGAAAAGAAAAAAACGGAATCTTTTATTAAATTCGTGTGACAGAATATACTGTCCGGAAACTTATGAACGGCAGTGTATATATTTAAACACATGCTTAAATGTAAGTTGAATTAAATTTCAGTTTTTTTTTTTATTCCAAAACTAATTGAACAACTGACACGTTAAATTTTTAAATTTTTTTTTTTGCTATGAAATTTAGAACACCCGATCAAATTTAACCCTTTCAGGTGTTCATTCTGTAAACATGATTTGAATGAAAACAATTTGGATTCCATAGCTTAACGTTCCAACAAACACACAGTCACTTTTCTAAAAACAATCAAATCCGACTCCTGCGACCTTGGAACCTAGATCTATATAAAAAAATTTAAAATCCCGAAAATCGGACCGATTACAAGAATTTTCGGAGGGGAACTTACAAAAAATGGTCGACTACATTCGGATGTTAAATTTATGGAATGAGCTGTGTAGCAGAAAAGGCACAACAAACCAGTTCACTCCTGAATCCTGTCAGAAGTGTTTTTTTACAGCAAAATATAAAATACTAGTTGCAGGTCATTTGGGTGTATTTTTTTTTCGGTCACTGCAAACAATTTACATTCGAGGGAAACAGCAACAACTCACGAAAGCACACCACCCGGGAGCATCCTTGCGGAGAATCTGTTTTTTTTTTTTTCTGATTGAGTAGAGGAAAGTCCTCCGACAGTGTTGCATGAGTAAGAGCCAGGAAATTGCATGGAAACGGTTGCCTATTGAATTACCTGATGCGGTAAATTACTTTAATTAAGTTCCTGAACATCCGTGTAGTCCTGGTCAATGCTTTGCATCACCACAACAGCAGGTGGTTGGCGGTTTACCGCTGCATCGGCCGCACCACAACGCAACTTTACTAATTGTCTCCGCAAGTGTGATTGCAAAATTAAAAATAAATCAAAATACACGCTTAACTTTGTTTATTAAAAGTCCTCGTTGGCAATTGTGAAAAATTAATTAAATTTAAATCAATGAAACCACAGAGCGCCCGGAGATGACTACACTTGTCGGCTGAACAATCTTCCACCATCATCGTGTGGCCACGTGCACACACGTAAACAATAACTTAATTCGATTGCGGTGTCATCACTGCATGCGAAGTCACTCTACACACACGCACATAAACACGAGCATTGACGTTGGTTCTAACTTCATTTATTCCTATTTAACTCAACCTAATTGAAAGCCAAGCTCTGGCGCTCGTTCCACGAACTCCGTCAGCCGGCTCTCTAGGATCGGTATGTTTTGCTTGTCATCGGCATCCACCTCTAACAAAGTTGCACCTCCTCGTAGACAAAGCTCATACGCTGCGCTAGCTAACTGGTTTATCCAGCTAGAAATGGGTGGGAGCGTGCCTTGAAAGGGAATAAATGGATTTTGTTTTTTTTTTTTTAATAAATTGAACAGGACGAAAGTGGAACAAAATCCTTTTATTTTGTGAGTGTTGTATGTGTACGGCAACAGGCAGCCGACTAACATGGATCCAGTATGACAAGAGACGAGACGGTGTTATTTTGTTGCAACCATGTCATCGAAAAAGGATGCTTTTTTGTTGTTGTTTTGGAACCTGCATCAAATAATTAGTTTTTGTGAGGCAGGTGAAACAAAAAAAGGAGTGGAGCGAAATTCGGATCCATTACTTCAGTTGTCGAAGTTGTCATGGTGCATTCTAATTATCGATTTTTTTGCAGTTTTCTCGAAATGAGTGCACACGAAGCTTCAAGTTTCATTGGCATCATGTATCGTTTGAGTTTTTGAAATAGGAAATTTTGATTTTTATCTGTCAGTAATGTCCGGCGCGTTACTCGAAACTATTTGGATATTTATCTGTCATTCTGAAGCCGATATCCTTGCCTGGCAAGTGTGTTTGAATTCATGATTCCCGGCTAGCTTCAATCTGCATATGTGTTACGATGGCGGTCACTTAATAACAATTTTTTTCTGTTCCCAGCTTCCCAGGCATCAGCGATTACCCGTTCCTTGAACAAAAAGACCGGTCTTGCGCTATCTCGTGAATAAGGTAAAAAATAAAACGATGGGTGATCCAAAAGTAAAAATAATAAATCGAAACGAAGGCGATGAAATTTAAGAAAATATTTATTTTTTAAAAAAGTCTCCCAACAAGTTACAACATTAAGACCTTTTTTTTAGCCCTTAGAAAAAATTCTTTGTCTTGACTATCCCAAAAACAGCAGTGGCCATCACCTCAATATCCTCTTCGAATTTCTTGTCCCGAAGGTGTTCCTTGAGCCGAGGAAAGAAATAGAAGTCACTGTCACAGTTCGAATCCTGTTAAGGAGAAAGAGGACACTTTTTTCTTTAACAGCCTCGAGCCATCTTCTTATTTGGCCTGAGTAGTATGACCCTGATGTAGCGGTTCCTTTTTTCAAATATTCCACCATCTTAATTCCTTCAACGTCCTCAAAAACAGATGCCATTGCCTTCCCTTCCTTGCCGAACTTTAATACTTTGTATTTCTTTGGCGTCGGTGAAGGTTGTCGCTTCTATTGCTGTTTGGTTTCTGAATCGAAATGGCGGATCCAAATCTCATCCATGGTCTCGAAGCGTGGCAAAAAATTCTCCTGATCTGCCAGGAAATTTTCGAGATTCATCCTAGATATATCGACTCATTTCTTCTTTTGCTCGTCGGTTACCATTATCGGTACCCGAACCGGGGACAACCTCCTCATATGTTATTCGTTGGCACTGCCATACGAGATCCCTGTGACTTCAGCTACATTTCCGATAGTCCCCGTACGATCTGCCAAGACGGCATCTTTGACTTTTTTACGTTGTCTTCAGTGAGACGGTATCTTTGACTTTTTTAGGTAGTCTTGAGCGAGGGACATCCTTCGTGGTGTTTATCTTCTGTGGATGTCTCTCAGCTTAAACTCCGTGGATAGCGTGCAATGGTGGAATATGAATGAGCAGAGGACCCTTATGTTTCCATCAAGTCGCTGTGTATGTCCTTGGTAGAATTTCTTTAAAAAGAGGTACAAAATGACAGCTCTTATTTTGCTTTGCAAACAAATATTTGCAGCCAATTGCATAGGCAGCATCTCAGTTGTAAGCAGGTAATGCTCAGAATGAGACAAACCAAAAAATGCTGGCATGATCCGATTTGTCTCACGTCGTTCAGGGTACCATCATCTACGAAAGTTGAAACAAAATTTGAGGAGATAAAAAAAACCCTGTTGACGTTCCGAAGCACCAACGACTGATGAACATTTACAAAAGTACCATGGTATCTCCAGATCAAATCCAAAGATCTGTTTTAGACCCAGAACAGAACCCTATAGGATTCGGAGACACTCTCGGCTGCAGACAAACGAAAATACCATTGACAGGGCCTTATATCCGATGGAGATTTTTTTCTTTCCAAGGTTCACTCTGTCAGGCTTATCGCCAATCAAGAAGATCTTATGGGATGAGTAACTTGTAGGATGAGCCTTCGTTGGTCATAAAGATTTCTTTTTGGACTAGATTTTGTTAAAAATTCTTCTGAAATTAATTTTTTTCTTTTGTGTTTAAGCTCAATGAATTTAATGGAAAGATTTTCATCAACATAATGTCGTTCTAGCTAAATAACGAAATTAAGTGAATATACAATATTTAATAAAGAAATATTTCAATTGAAAAATATCAAAAAATCTATTTCTGGAGGAAATGTTTTATTCTAAATATATTTGAATTGCGAATGTTATTGTTCAGACTATAGTGATTGAACTGTTTTTAAGTTTTGAAGATCTGATTGGTTTTTAAAGAGAAACTATTTTTAATTCTTTTTAAAATAATGTTGTTAAAAAAAAAAACGAACAAAAAATTGCGATACTTTATAAAGAAAATATCAAGACCAGATCCAGTCTCCCCTACTTTCACCATTTTGGGCTTCAATCGAGGCAATCTACTACGAAATTTTCTGATAGTGTTCAAAGTCAATGATTTCTAGTCAGTTTTTCAATGTTTAAAACCGTCATCATTTTCCAGCGCTCCTTTTTATTGTTCTTGATCCAAAAAGCACGAATATTACGGCTCATTATTTTATCATTTAGGCAAGGTGTGGTCATCTAACACTAGTCTTAACCAGTTCTTATTTATGATTTCATCAGTTCAAATGTGGTCTCCAACACTTTTTGAGGAGAATCAACCTTACATCATGAAGGAATCAAAGCTTGACTTTTAGGGCTACTTGTCAAAGGAGCTTTCTTGTTTTAAGCAGATCGCCGAACGTAAACTCTTCGATTTGACAGTTGGTCATTATTTCCATCAAATAATCCACATGAGCTGCTCTAAGGTCAACACAGAGAAAGGATAGCAAAGCGAGCGGTAACTTTCCTTTAACTTCTGCGTTGATTGATTGCACCTTGCAGCTGCTGAGAGCTTTGGTACATTGACATTCATGAGCTTAGGCAAATAGCTACAATATTTTTCCAGTTAAGTGTACAGGACGAACTCGAAAATAGTTTTCACATTTTCCAATGTTACAAGAGCTCTAGTCAAGAAGAGCCCTTTCGAAAATATGATAGTGAATCTCTGTCAATTTTTTGGGAACATCAGGGTTGTGCACCCATCCTTTATTACGAAAACCGTAATATAATGAATCTGAATTAAAAAGCAAAACTGGACTGGTTTATTGAACACGTCTTCTACCGTTTCGTAAGATCAACAAAGAAGCACTCCGAAAGGCCGTAAGGTGCTTTTGCTTCCAAAAAGTCCGAAAATTACAAGTTAATTTGATTTGGTTTATTTTATGGAATGTACCTTGACAACATGATTAGCTCACTGGACAACATGATTACCACTTCCTCACCTTTACTTCAGATCCAAATTTTGTGCATACATTTAAACAGTTGCAAATGATTTTATGCACGCTAAAAACAACTTTTAATCAATTAATAATTTATGCTTAAAAATCGTATAATTGATTTGCAATGCTTTCTATTTTAATTATGTAATTTATTTTTGTGTACAGGAGTTGTGCATAAAAGTGTAGTAGGTATAAAATTAATTGCATACATTTCGGACCATAAAAATAGACACACATTTGAAATAACCAATTTCTAAATTGTTCGAAGTTTAATTTCTTAAAGTAGCAAAAGTTTTAAGATAAATAAATCTGTTTTGAAGCATACTTTAACAAATGATTTAATAACTATTGCACATTTGACAGTAATTTAATATATTTCTACCTGAGAACTTAGATTTTTATTGAAAACTTAATACGAACATTTTTAGAGATCTTAATTTAACTATGAACGGAAAATTTTCTCGAAAAATCAAAATATTTATTTAAGCGGAGCGAAGCAGCGGTAATAGGGCAATGCTAAGCTTCAATTACATTTATCACAGAAATAAAAGTAAAATTAAGTAATATGTATCATATATATAAATAAATAAATAGCTAAGTTATGTAGATGAAAAAATAAAAAAAAAATTATGTTATACAAAAAATAAATAATAAATAAAATAGAATAAAAAAATGAAAAGGAATTAAAAACAATAATATATATTATTAATAAATAAATTCAACCAACAAATTTGTACTTTTTATCTACCACGAACTTCATTTCCTTAACTTATTCTCCAAATCAAGTGACTGTCAGGTGAACTGACATGACCAACCATAGCGTTCCAATAATCCATTCAGTCAGTTAGGGCTTCTTTCTGTATTCGCGATTAAATGCAGCGCATCAGTACAAAAATGCCACTTTAGATTAAAAATCACTTAAAGAACTTCGTTTTGCAGGTGCACCCCAAGGAACTTAGAACTCGATCCCGACGTCGCGTCGTCTTTGAACTGTTTAAATAACAACCAACAATATAATAGTTCTATTTCGCGCTAACCTCTTTAATATAGAAACCAACAGATTGTCCATCCGATGATTGTAACACTTACAATTAAATATATTATTATTATTATTATCGTTTATTAGCAAGTTATTAAAATTACATGAGAATATAAAAATGAATAAATGAGCCTAGCTGCGGAGACTATTGGCTCCAATTAAATATATTTTTACATTTCCTCGCTATTAGCGAACAGCATACATAACCACATCATAAATTATATCATCAATCTAATTGCTTGAAATAATTACGGCTTGAAGTATTTGCTTAAGTTTGTATCTAAGCAATCGCTCAAATTTGGAAGAATAAAAGGCAAATAACTAAGAATTTGCTAGGAAACTTCAAGTCTGCTACTTAGCTTAGTAGAAGCATTTGCTATGTGGTTTCTTTTGAAAGAAAAACATATAGTACAATTTTTATCGATTTTGGTAGCGAGTATAAAAATGACGTTTTAACGACTAGTTTTGGCTTATAGCCTTCTGCGCTCCCACATTTTTTCCGCCGCCTTTTTTCGAGCTCATTCATATCCTTACCCCACTGCGCTGATATCGTTAATACAGAACCAAATATGGGATAATAGTTGTTAGTCAAATAATACCTTCTCGTCTTACAAAATTGTCCACCTCCATTTTTATTCCTATATGAACATATATGACATTTTGAAATTATAAAGAGTTAAAAAATAAGTTTTCTGTCAGCCGCTTTGCTGTCAAATCTCATACAATTGCAATGTTCGAATGTTCAAACTCACAAAAGTACAGTCAAGTTGTATTCATACGAATTGGAACAATTGTTTTTAATTGTTTTACTTTGCTATGAAATTTTGTTAGTTTTTAAGGTCGGAACCCTCTTAAAATCCGTCTGTCTGTCTGTCTGTTACGAAATTTTGGCTTAGGAACGCGTGGAGGTATCAAATTTAAAATCATACCAGAAACTTAGGAGTAAGCTGTAAGGACATCAAAAATTCAAGTTAGCGCCAAGATGATACTCCGAAGGAATCAAAACAGATAGTGTACCTCCCGTTGACATAGGATTATGAAATTTATCCTACAAGTTTGTGTGGAACCTTTATTTCGGTAGTTCGACGTTCACGACCATTTTTTTTTAAATAATGTTATTCATTGTCCTGCGCCTCCATATAATTCTAAACTAATAACAATTCAATGACGTTGAGTGTACTTGCTATCATTTTACAAACTCACATACATTTACTCGCTCTGTGCTATAAAACAAAAACAACAAAAATCAATTCCAAAGGGTTTTGAAATGATTGAAATGATGAGTTTACTTACTCATTTGTTTATTTGTTAATTCGCGTATCGTAGTTCGATCAATATTTTCACATCTGCGAGGGAGATTTTTCGTCCTGGACACAGATTGAAAAAAAAATGTATATATATATATAATTAATTCAAAAATAAAAGCAAACACGCCTGACAGCGTTTGAGTCCAGCAGTTTCCAGCTATTTTTGTTAGCAATACGGCTTCAGCGAAAGTAGTTAATTTAAGGATTAATGAAATAGAAATTGATTTAGAAACGTGTTGTTTTTACGTGTGTGGATTTTCCTGGCTCTGTTCGGTGTTGTACACTGTATTTGAAAGTAAATGTATGTACTTTGCAAAACTATTGAAAATTAGCACTTTCGGAAGCAAAAATTGTGATGTTTCTATAATGTCGAAAGTGTTGGAGAATGGGAACAAGACTCCCAGCAGATGAGAAATGTTTGCTTAAATTTGGAGCAAATGTTAAGTGCATATGCTTTCATATACATATATGTGTATGTCGCACGTTGGGCGCCAATTAAATGTATATTTCGGACTCTGAGATAAAACAATGGCACTCTTGCAGTTGCTCAGCTGAACGGAGAGGAAATTTTTTGTCATTCACTTTCATCAAGTTCGAAGTAGAAAAGAACGCTGATCTCTGTTGGCAATGAAAGGCTACATAGAGATAGGAAGGATTAAATGGAAGACACATGAAATGCAAAGTTTTATGCCATCATCGAACAGTGAGATGGATCATCTTAGAATAATTATTTTTCTATTCTAATTAACTCACTGCTATGGAGTTTCAATTGAGGACTTGGGGCTTAACCGCCAAGTTCCTCGAGGATACTTTTTACCTTGGTGTCCTTTCAGCGAAGACTCGAAGAATCTGGAGCCGAGCATATGCATCAGCTTTTGATAAAGTAGGAAATACTTACTTGGAACTGCTGTGCAGGTTTGATCGTTTGTTGACCTTACGCGTTAACTCAGTAAGGCGGCTTAAAGAAAATTTCAACTGCCTTAGTTAAAAGGGTCTCCCGGGGTTTCCTTTGTCGAACACAGAGTTCAATTAGGATGAAATAAAGATACAATGACAAGGTCATCTCCACCTGCATTGAATAGTTTGGCAGGAAGTCCGCAGGCAACAGAAACCTTATTGGACTTGAAGTTGGCTATCGCTGCTTCCATTTCATCAAACTGCGACGTGCTCCATTGTTATCGGTCATCACGAATGTTGATTGCTTCATTTTTCATATGATCAATATTGGCGGTGTCTCTCCTACAACGTTACCTTCCTTATGCCTACAGACACTATCCGGATATAAAACAGAGACAATGACATCGTTTTCTCAAAACCACTACCTTTCAAATTATCCAAATGAAAGGCTGGCATTAAACCGAGTGCGCCACCTGTCTGTGAGACTGGACAGGCTCCTCGTCTTACTCAGTACTCTTCGATTGCTGCTCAAGTATTTTTTTAGTTTGCAGTGTTTTGTAATGCACCTTCGACTTTCAAAATTTACACCAGCTTTCTGGCATTAAATATTCAGACTTATCATCGAGCTATCACCAGAAAGCGGGCAGAGTCGTCAGAAGCCATTCTGAACAATCACACATCTAGAATGTTTGATTTGATTGTAAGTTAACGTTGTGTGAATCTATTTTTGTTAGCGGTTCGTTTCAACGTATAACTAGCTACCACAAAGTCTTTGCTCTTCCAACTCTTTTCCGATAGCTAAATTAATATTTGTTTAGTTTCATTCATTAAATTCCTAAACCATGAGGACATAAGAAAACGTTCGCCCCCGAAAACGTTATCCATCCACAGCTTAACCACTAAAATCGATTTTTGTAACAAACCGCAAAAATAATTCGTGGCAACACAGAAAGTAAACCCAACTACCCCAAAATTTTGAGGTTGTCACTTAACCTCAAGCTCAGTAATCACATAACAGACTCAAACATAAAACTTGCCATAAACTTGTTCAAACTTAAGGAAACCTAACCTGAATTTGAGATCAAAATACAAGAAGCAAAAAACCCAAAAAAAACATATCCCACCAAAGCCAACGTGTGGATTAGTTTACCGTCGTAATTAACCACCCTCCAAGCCACAATAACTCGGTTTACTTTACCAACTTTACTGTTTGCCTTCTTGGCCAGTTGCCGGGAAACTTTATTAAAACCGAATTAGCACCCCTACCCGCGCCAACCGGCCGACGAATAAATTCGCCAATTTCACGTAAATAATTCGTACCGACACACAATGGGTAGTTTGTGGACCCTTGTCTATCTAGATACTTTCGGAAATCCGAAACCTAAAAACCTAAAATATATTACACAATAATAAAAAAAAGAATAGCTTCAACAGGATATGTGTATCCTTGCACACACACACAAGCATTGTGGATGTATAATTGAGGAACAAATTTTCGTTTCGTAACCTCGGAGATGATAGGAGTAGTTCCGGAACTTTATCAATTTTCAACTGGAGAATTTTCATCTGTAGAAAATGTTACTGTAAACAATACTGTTATCTGGATATATATATTTTTTGTTGTTGTTAATTTCATCCTGAAGCACCAATGGAAAAAAAGGATACACGTTTGCCATACGAATAAACAAAGTTGAGTGCGATGCTCAACCAAGTTGGTTGCTGCGATACAAAAATTTATTTTTCCAGTGACGAGTCCTTCCAGAGTTTCAAATGCAATTAGAATAGAATTTGGATTTTGCATTTTGTAGTTTTGCGAAGGATGACTCTTATCACGCCAATTGTTTTTGTTTGTTTTTTTTTAATTCAAATGTCAGAAACAAGGGTAAGTGGTATTTCCCCGGACACACAATGTCATATTGGTTGGTTGTTGTTTTTTTTTAGGGTGAGCTTTAATTGCTCTTCACTAAGGCCTCTGATTTAGCCATTTCTGTTCCCCTATTACCTGTATGCAGCTTTGTGCTTTGAACACCGTGATAAAAGGCTTAAGATGCCTTGAAATTTCGATCGATGTGCTTGGGCAGTAGATCCCTGTTTCCGACACTGACGATTAAGTAAGAGCCGTCCGTGTTAAAATGGTGATCTCAACGGGGTTTCTTGTCGTATTTCCATTCGTCCTGGTCGGAGAAACTAGCCTGAAGTTGTTGATAAAGGCAAACTTTTTCTATACTAATAATATTCCCAATTTTCTTGTGCCGGGTGTATTTCCTGTCATCAAACTGACCAAGTGAATTGAGTCTTATGGCCGAGCGTCCTGCTTGGCTTTTCATGCCCTCTTCTAGATTTTTCTTCCACTTCCAGAAATCACATATTTTGGTATTTTTCGTAAAGAGAACCAAGACTGTTTTGTAAGGGTTAACTTTTAGTCCGTTTTCAATTGCCCATGTTTAAATGGTGTTGAGGGTGTCTTACATGATTTCCATTATAATTGTCATTGAATCAGGATCGCTTGGTCGTCCGCCTATGTTTTGCAAAGCCTTACAAATAACAAGAGCTTTCGCGAGGTAAGGTTAGTATTGGCTCCATTGTGGCCATAGTTGAGATGTAACTATGGACGAAAAGAAAATTATTGGCTTACCGTTGAACCTGAACCTGAGTCTGGGGTCAACAGTACCCAAGTCGCACATAGGGGTATTTGCTTTCAAAAAGTGCGCAAAAATCAATTTTTCAAAATGTAGAACTGAGAAGTAATATTTTTCCTAGCTGTAGTTAAATAACCAGGAAATAATGTACCGTAGAAATTTTTAATTTTAATGCACACATTTCGCCACAGCATCAGTTGAAAGTCATCGATCGAAAGCTTGCGTTGTGTATTAGCGATTTTTTTCTGAAAAATCCTACGGTTAAATAATTGAGTTTTGTATTTTGTTGTATTGTGTGGAAAGATTTTTACTATGGATAGTTCAGCTGCAGGTATGTACTTTATTGTTAAGCTATTTTTATAATCAGTGGATCTTTAGTTTAATAGATATTTGATTTATTCAAAGTATATGCAAATGGGCAATTTTTTTTTATGTTTTTTGTTAATGTGGGCCTTTTTGTTGTATAATTCGGTGTTATTCGGTAACATTTTTAGTATCATCTAATAGTAACAGATGTCAGGATGCAAATTATAAAAAAAAATGCTGCCCCTAACTGCCCCTCTAGATTTTGTCGTCCGTAATATGTGTCAAGTTTATTGAAATTTCTAAGGCTGTTTATCACAAAATAAATTCTTTTGCTTGAAGGATCGTCTGGCTTGTGCATTCAAACTAAAAAACAGTTGTATGATGTTATGAATGAGTATGAAGAGAAAGATTTTGATGCAAAATTGGACTACCTTCAGAGCTATTTGCTAAATAAAGCGTCTTGTACAGAAGATATACTTAAAAATTTTAAGCTTAAAATTGGACGTTTAAGGTATTTATCTAAGCAATATTTGTATAGGTATCTTCAACTTCACCTTTTTAATCTCCTAATTTGTATTAAGGCATGAATTCAAGCTAAGATGGTTAAGTTCACAACGGACGAATATTAGATTTTTAAGAAAAAATGAGATTTGGCTTCAGGGAGTTTTTGAAGTACCAACTTTGCCTGGACGCGGCCGGCCGTCGAAATCTTTCGTAGAACTAAGCGAATGTAGCAAAAGAAGACGAACACAGAGCTTACGTGACAGTTACGAAACGGAAGAACTTGCATATGCCACTCAGATGAAATTACGTGGGACCGGAAAACCACAAGCTTCAAAAGTACTGAAAGAAATAATCGATTCTCCGGGGAGGGCAAAAAGGTATAAAAAAGTATTGTCTGATAGTTCCCAATGCATTGGGACGTTGCAACGTGAAAAATTGTCTACTCTTAAAGCTCTTTCTATTTTTGTTGATGCAAATCTTTCGCGAAAACAGTACGAAATAAAGAGAACTAGTGACAACCGATTAAATTTTGCAAGGAAATTTTCTAGGAAGGACTGCAACATGGATGTTCTTAACAGGTTAACAAAATTATTAGGAACTGGAAATAATAAATAATTCTTCTTTAATAGGTTACTTTTAAGCTCAGACCCTCTTATAACGAGTTTAAGACCCTTGCCTGTTAAGAAAACAAAACAATTTACAAAAGAAGCTCTTGAAATGCTTATGGCCGGGCTTCCTGGTCCATCATCTTTAGAAAACACTGACGAAACTACAATAGCCGATGAAATCGAAGATGAAGAAACAGATAATGAATGTATTGATGAAGAAGAATCCTGGGCAGAATCCACTGAATAACTTTAAGTGATCCATATTTCATTCCAATTTTTCACATTAATAAAAAATTACCTAAATATATGAAAAACACTCTATTTAACCCTTAATTCGACGTAAATAAGCTTTAAAACTCTAATAATAATTGTTTCAGGCAAATATCACTTTATTAGAAAAAAAAATATTTTTGCGCACTTTTTAAACGCAAATACCCCTATGTGAGTCGTTCAGCCCATTAAGAAAGTTACTGCGAAGAGTTCTCAATCTTGTTGGGGCGGAGCAGGTTCTGCAAAAATCTTTATGTGGCATAACGAGTCGCTCCGGATGAGTGCCTATGCTGCAATGGCCCATTTCATATGATTCAGTTTGATTTCATAGTTTGTAAGCCCTGTTTATTGTTTCCGTTTCAATAAATTTATCTGTTTTAAATTGGCGTTTTAAAAAAAGGTAGAATATGATTAGTTTTAAGTTCTGATCCCTGTTTAGCAAGTTCGTCTGCCCTCACGATCCTTATTATATCACGGAGATCTGCCACACATCAGAGGCTAACCGTATTGACCGTTGGTACAATGTTTAAAGTTGTTTGAACATCTTGCTTGGATTTCGAGTCGAGTCGAGTTCAGAGCCTTAATGGCCGCCTGGATGTCAACGTAGATGGTTATCATCTTGCCAACAAAATTATCTCCAATGATCATGCTTCTAGTATGGCTGTGACTTCGGCCTGGAATACACTGGAGCTATCCCCCATACGAAAAGAGACATTTGCGCACCTGTAAACACCGACCTCGTGCCTAGGGCAGTTTTGCACCCATCAGTAAGTATGGGTGCTTGCTAAGCATCAGAATAGACAGCATCACTTTCTCCCTCCTCCTAACTAGGAATGTTGATACGAAATTTCCTATCAGAATCTGCTGTGGGGACGATAAAGTACTCTAAGGCTTCCCATTGCAGTAGGATGGAAGCGTGCTCTGAGGTATAACCTACCCATAGACAAACAAAACAATCTGAGCATCGTCCTAGCCGCTCTATTGATACAGTAAAGGTCCAGTGGTAGCAGACAACATTTTCTCCAGTGCTGCGGTTGGTGTCGATCTCATAGGTCCAAATGTCTTAAGCTTATTTGATCTTTTTCAGCATTTCACTGAATGAGTGAGAATTTTTTCCACTTAGTTTTTTCCGCAGTAGCAGTGTTCATGTTTGTGAAAGCCTCAAGTATTTATCTGTGAAAAAGATGACATTTAAATGTTGTTTAAACCACAACAAAAATGTATTCGCCAGAAATGATTTTTGATTTGCTTTTTCGAATCAAAAGAAAGAATTTTGTGCTTTGCATATTTCATCAGCATCGACTTTAAAAAAAAGGAATAAAATCATTTTCACCTTAAACAAATATTGTCTTGTATAATTCTGATTAAATTGCTGCCCTATTTATTATACGCTTTAAAAAGTCTATAAAGAAACTGGCATGAAGCAAATAGGTAAGTTATCTACTCATCAGGTCACTAAACGCTCCTTTGAGGATTCTACAGCGTTTGCAAAGAGGCCAGTAAGCAATGTTATGAATGTAAACTTATTTTGAGCGTTTTTCCTCTTGTTTTTTTTTTGAGTTACTAAATTTGTAAATACTGAAAATGCATTGAAAACTTGTGCAAAAAAAACAGCCGAGTGTTTCAATTCAATTCAATGTTTTCGGATTTTCCCATTTACTTCATATTTTTTTTTGTTATTATTTATTATTTACAAGACAAAATTACTAAAAACTAGCCTTAAATATCTTATGTGTTCTTAACTAACTTACTGTCCCTATGCGGGCTCTCGAAATTAAGCCTACTGCTTATTCAGTGTCTTTCTTAACCTGACGGATGCTTAATTTTTATATTGAAAACAACTTGAAACTAAAAAAATTAAACTTAAATAACTTAATTCTATATAAGTATAAAAATGAAATAAACACGCAAAACAGGGAGAGTTACATATGTGAACATATACCCACATATACGGATATGTGAACATCCCCTTTTTGCACATGTATATATAAACTTATTTATTTTTTTTTATAACATAAAAACATAACCCAAAGGACCTTAACTAACGTAAGTCAGCCAGTCTTGCGAAAAACGTATGCATCGACGTCGGCCAACTTTACCTTCAAGGGCTACTCAACGTCAAAAGGAATTGACGAAGAAGTTCCTTCCCTTTCATTTTCAAGCCACCAAACGCTCAGCTTCTTCTAGATCGCGGTCAAAAACCGTCCTACTTAACCGTAGACGCTGCGTGGAACTATTTGCAACGCCTCGCTCATAGTTAAGCCGCTTATCCACAGCTCTTCGGGCAATGAGGAAGATTAGCGGTACCGCCAATCTATCCTGGATGAGACCTATTGAATCTAGGTAGAGGAAAGCCTCTGGGGGGATAAAATCGCTAACTCGAAACCGCTCGTAAATCCCATTGGGGAAGTAAGCACCGAAGATCAGATTGTTGGCAGAGTTCATTGCTATTGCAATGTGATTTCGTGTCAGCTTCATTAGAAAATCGTCTTCCCTCATTATTTCTGCTCTGTTATTTAGGATCTCGTTGGGATATAATTTTTTGTATTCAGACTCTGGAGTTTTGTATAAACCTAGGAAGGCTCTGAGACATTGCCTCTCAAAACAACCGAATACTCTTAATCAAGCTTGCTCCGACGTTGAACCATACGGGGCATCCATAGACGAGCATAGGCCGGACCGAATTTCATAATTTTAGGTCAAAAATGTTGATTCCCTTGGGAGTATTAAAATATGCGGAGTAAACAACAGTATCTTTGAATTTAGAGGCTTTAGTGGCATGTTGTGCGAGTGTGTTGTTGTGTGTTCCTTGGGAAATGGGTTTTGACAGACAGGCAGCCGGACAATGAAGTGATCATATAAGGTTTCCGTTTTTCCTTGTGAAGTACGGAATCTTAAAAACAAATAAAAATGATCGGAGGTACGGCTACTTTCCATTCTTCATGGCCTAGGGCATGCTGTTTCCAGGTGGTTGGATCATGATTTCGTAAGCCTTGATTCGCTTAATGATGCCTTCCAGCCATTAAGTCGACGGATTCTATTTCCATTTGCGGAAAGTTTGCGGTTGTACGTTCCCCCACTGCTCTAAGATATCCGACATCGGTTTCTAATTCAAATTTCTTCTGCTGTCTTGCTTATTGTCCAGCATTCTACTCCGTATAGAGAAGAATTGGAAAGGAGTGTATTTTAGGGCATGATTTTTGTCCTTAAAGTTGAAGTTGATGCATTGCCTAGGATGAAATTCAGTTGAAGACAAACCAATATGCAACCGTCCAAGCTGGGGTTCGATCGACTGGGTTTTTTCGGACTTGAACAACTCTACTGGCCTCTGCTTCAATCTTCGGAAAATTTTTAATAACGACACGTTGGGTATGAGCGATGTTGTCACTATCGACTGGATAGACTTGGAAAATATATTGTTTTTTTTGGTCAGGAGCAAGGTTGAAGAAATCACATGACAGAACATCTCCTTGCCGAAGTCAGAATAGTACAATGCGTCTTTTCGAACGTTATATGGCATTACCGCATCTGTTTTCCCGGGCTCCCGGATTCGGGCATTGCTTTGGATGTTTCATCTGACATGAAATTCGTTAATCTTCTCCTTGATATGCTGCGTTCCTAAATTTTCGTTCTGGCATTGGTTATTGTGTGTTACAAAGCTTCAGAATTTAGAACAATTCACTTAATAGCTCTTTTAAGATAGGAGCTTGTATTCCAATCGTCGGACAAGTTTTCAAATTCTCGAAATTGACACATGAAATTGTGAACGTTTCTTGCCAGAAATTCTTCACTATTTTTTTTTTTAAACTCATCTTGCAAGGCATGTTCCACAATGGATGGCAGAACTGTCTTAGCGGCTGGAATGAGGTTTTCTAAATACCCTATTACTTTATTTTAGTCATTATCATTTAACTGCTTGAAATGCTGTTCGAATAACTCTATTCGAAAAATGTTTACAAAATATCATTTAGAATAAGGAAGGTCTGGATGTCTGTTTCGAAAACTGCAGCAAAGCTTTTAGCTTTGTTTTTCTAGACACTTAGTTTGGAGTTTTGGTAGGCTCTTTTCATTTTCCGCAGTCATTTTTCTTTGTCTTCTTGCTCATTCTCCCACTGATCGAATTTTCATTGCAGTGTCTTCTAATACTCTAGTGATGATACCTACTATTTCTTGGAGCGAATGATTTCAATTCTGAATGAGAAATGCTCTTTCGAAATGTATTCAGTTCCATCGGTGGAAGCATGTACGCTTATGTTAATTAGAGCCAGGTACCTCTTCTTCGTTTCTTCTGCTTGGCTTCTAAAGACAAAATTAAAACCAGCTAGAGTAAATCAGTCCCCCAAAATTATAATTATAAGCTTTAAGTCACCAAAGAAGACCTTTAATTCATCTCTGTGATTCAAAACTTACAAATACCACCGAGCTTAACAAATGTTCAAAGAAGCCCGTCTCCTCTATTGGACAAAATAAGAGACTATACACAATTTGTGACCATTTCCTGATGGAGCCCAGAATATCCGGTGTGTTTTCATTGTCATGGATAAAACAGGAATCTGTGTTATTCTTCAAAGCGAGCAACAATTTTTTTTTCGTTATCTTATTATTTATGGCTGCCATAAATTTTTCTCCCAAGCAGCAAGAGAGAACCAACCTTATTTTTTCTTCGTGCCCTTTGTCTGCAACCTTCAAAAGCATACACGCTCAACGTTCATATGAACTCAGGAATTCTGCGTTCCATTGTCCACTTTTTTTTTTCTTTAGTTTTGTATGACTTAAGGACACTTGTGACAAAAAAGAAAAACTGGTTTCTGACCAAAAGTTATTTGTGACAATAAATTGGAAATTCAAAAAGTAAAATATTCTACAAGGATACTTCTATTCACTTCACAGCTTGTTTAACTCCAGTTATCGTGAAATTCCACTATAGGAACCGTCCATGGGGAGTTATGATGAAGGATCATCCCCCATAAATCAGATGTCCTTTCCTAGAATTGACACTATACATGCGAGTTTCGTTGATACTCGAAATTCAATTAAGGCCCTGAAAAGTTGATCCTTGTTAGGTCCTCAAATGCCTTTGCCATCAATCACTTGATCACTCCGTTAGCCATCTTAATTGATGTTGTTCTTCTGTGCATACAAAAGGATTCTGCAAACACAAAAGAAAAAAAAAACGCAAAAAATATTACAGCCAAGGAAACACGTTTAATTTATGGCAAAATCCTTTTGATCTCCGAAATTAATGCACGAACAACTTGTTGAACAATTGCAAATTTGCTAGCAGGACTCCTCGGTGCATCCAATCCTTCTATCCAATCTATCACCCACAAAGCAACAGTGTCTGAATTCGCCTTAAAGTTTCCCCTAACTCGTTTATGGGTTTAAGGCACTCTCCTTCCAAGGCATGCGCAGTAGCCATACGAAATTCCGCTCTTGTTTACAACCACTCCAGGGATAGCTGACTGTCTGACAGACAAAGGTTGCAAACGTCCATGAAAATGAAAGGATTAAACAGCTGGAAGCTTCCGACAAAATGCACTTTGTGTTCATATTCAGATGCACGGATTCTGAGCTGCTTTGAAAAACAACTTGACGTTGATGGAGCCGAACAGAACAGGTACAATATTTTAGCAAAGCGTCTATTCAGAGAAATGATTCTGCTGTCTTTTCATAAAATTATGTTGAAATTTGAATGGTACTTATTTTCTACCATTGGACATGGTTTCCTACGCAGGGTATAAGATGGATAGACTGCCTCGATTGTATGTGAAAAACATATTTAAACTTTCGGGCAGTGTCCCCAATTAAAACCTGAATAAGAAAACGTTTCGATGAGCAGAATACAGGAGAAGAACTTTTACTTGAGGGTATGCAAAATATCAATTTAGTTTTCAATTCAAACCTTCCTGCGTGAATGGATTTAAAACTTTAGATAAGCTTCATTGATTGGGTAAGAAATTTCTTGAGGAAGTTCTTCCATTTTTATGACGGATTTTTGAAGTTTCTTTTAAATTTAATATAAAGAAAATATAAGGAATAACACAACATTGCAAGTTCTTTTTTTCCAAGATTGTGTGCATAAATCCATTCCTCTTTCCATGACAGCAGAATGTACCCCTCATTAGGCTCTTCGTTCTAGCCAACACTTTAAACCCTTATGCACTGGATAGTTTCATTATTGCTTCTGGCAAAACAGATCTACGATCAAGTTTATTTTCACACTAAGGCAAAACCAGAATCGAGTCCTGACTCACCATCTCTTAATAGACTCCTTCAATACTTTCCTTTCTTTGACATCATGCGTTTGAACACTGATAAGCTAAAGAAGTCCACTTTCGAACTGACCTCCGATCACAATCCTGCGCGCATTCCAAATACGCTTTAATGTTTCCTTGTTGCGCCATGTACAAAACCCTGTTTAGATTAAGAGTATGACAAGACGAAGAACAGGAGTCATCGAGGCACTGATACCTTAAAGTTTGCAATGCCAACAGCGTTGTGCGCACAAAAATACGTTTGCCCTTGTTCAGTGAGGCAGGTTCTTTGCGATGAAAGGGCAATCGTTGCCTGTTTTGAGGGAACATATTTTGGAATACCTCATCTAAAATAAGAAGCAGCCGGTTTTCCTGATTTTGCTCTTGCCCTACAGTACCTGAAGACCAATATTGGGCCACAGGTGGAATATAATCCAGAATTGTAGTTGGAACGATGTGGAGCCATAGTTCGACGGTCTGTGTGAACTGTGAGTTGTGGCTCAATTGAAATTCCCGAGGGAAATCCGAATGATGTCGAAATTGTCGAAAGAAGGGGTCTAAAACTAAAATTGTCCGCATCAGGAGACCTAAAATTCGAACCCTGGTTGATTTTGTTGGTTGGTAAGGTTGAGCTTTGCTAGCTTCTCACTTATAGCTCTAGCTGGGCCCGTTATGTGCCCCTATTTCCTGTTTGGAGAAGATTTGAGGTTTGAGGTTGAGATTTGGTTAAAGAGGGATAGTTGTAGTGGAAGAGGGGTAATGTAGGAGGGATTACTATTTAGTGTCTTGATTTGACTGATCGGGAAATCTATTTGTTCGTTTAGCGAAATCCATGATCTCGCCGATCCGAATTTCTTTGAGGTTCGCAAAATCTGGTATCAGTGCTGACCCTAGTATTTATTATCGCAGTCTCGCAGGAAGTGCTCCTGATCTTCTTCTTTCTTCTCACAGCTTTGGCATGTTGATGTTTCTGCTAGTCCGAGTCTATGTAAGTGGAGATTAGGGTTAATGCGCCCTATTACCAGCCCCACCATAAACCTTAGATTCCATTGCTTGGAGTTCAGAGCTTGTTAGTCGGTTTATCAATTATCGATTTTGCTGTTCTGCACATTGTAAGGTTGACCCAGTAGTTTCTGAATTCCTGGGTTGCCCATTCGTTTATTGCTCTTCTAAAAGTCGGCCTGACGGCTACATATTTTTTATCTATCGAGTTCAACCATACACTAAAGCCGTAAAGAAGGGTTGGTTTCATTACACAGTTGTATATCCAGTGGACTTGTTTTGGACTTCCCAAATGCCCTCCTGCATGTTCAATATGCCCTCTTGGCTTTAGTAGTGCGTTCATCCAGGTTTTTCCTCCAGTTGAATTTCTTATCGATTACCAACCCTGAGTACTTCACGCTGTCTTTGAATTCAAGTTTAGTACCTCCAATCTCACCGATGTGGAAGTCACTAATTTTGATCATTTTTGTGAAGAGGACCAAACCCGTTTGTTAGGGTAATCATTTAGTCCGTTATGACGGTGTTGAGAATGTCCTGCATGATTTCCCCTATTATGTTTAGGTGCTTTCCTGATAGGTCGTCTGCATATGCTATACATTTGGCGCATGTTCCTTCAAGTTTTTTGAGGAGCTTGTCCATCACTAGTACCCATAAGAGAGGTGATATTATTCCTCCTTGTGGTGTCCCTTCTAGGACTTTGCCTTTCCTTGTTTCTTCTCCGATGGAGGTTGTGATGATGCGGTTTGATAGCATATGTTCCAACCACTTATTGATTTGTGTGCGTCGATAAGGCGTCTACCATATTCGTTACCCCTTCGATGTCTAGAAACATTCCTACGACTCACTCTTTGTATTCGAAGGCATCCTCTATTGTTGCAACTACATTGTGTAGTGCCGTTTCTGTGGATTTGCCTTTGAGATACGCGTGTTGGTTCTTGCTCAGTTGTGGGTTTTTTATCTGCGTTTTTATATGGATGTCGCAGACCCTTTCTGGTGTGTTCATCACAAATTCGAACCTTAGTGGAGATAGAAAACACTAAAAAGCTCAAAACTTCTACCTCGAAAGACAAAAAAACTTGATCTACAGAGCATTGGTCATCTGTCGGTTCTGCAGCCGAGTGCTGGACGATAAGCAGAAACTCAGACTAAATATTGAACCTCCGTTTCAAAGGTCACGGAGGACAGAGTGCTTTTTCTTAAAACCTGAAGGCAGCTTTTCCAGGTATTTAGAAAAACCGCGCCGCGATTTCCAATTGGATTTCTGCTGCCGACGGATATCATGTGCCCCTTCGCCAATTCTCCAAATCACACAATGTACAATTTTCCAAAGAAGTTGTCATCTAGCGCTCCAATATTGCACGGGCGGTGAATACCACAGAAAAGGTGTTAAGTTGAGAATTGGTTGAATTGATGTACTCCATGAACCGTATGTGCAGAGTGGCCAATCAGTAAGTAGGCAATGTACCACGGCGCATCATCGGGTACGGCTTTACGTCTTATATCATCACATTTCCGCGTGCTTCGAAAAAGTGTCCATTTAAACCACGGAAGGACCAAATAAGTCAACACCATTTGAAAACAATTACTGGTATGTGAAGTTTTGATCAAGAATCTCAAGAACTAGGACCGAACATCCTACCTGGGGAAGGACTAAAATCATACTCAACATAACAATCATTTTTCCAGTTCTTTATATTTCGAATGAAAAATTTTCTTCCAGCCTTGCGATTCTGTCTGGGTGAAGAGAGAATGGAACAGAATATACAATCACTACAATCGTGAACTCCACGAGCTTTTCATAGATGTGGGTTTCGTCGGGAGACAAACAAATTCATAGGTTATTATACCTCGGCGACGTCGATGGCCATATAATAGTTTGCTTAACAAGTTAAGATATGTAACGAAGCGATTTTGTACAAATGTTAGAAGACGACAGAATAAGAGGCCCTAAGACGTTCCAAAAAATCAAAGTGTTCTATTGTTGCTTTGATACATTGGATTTTTTAATTAAACAAAGATTTAAGAGACTAAACCATTTACGTAAAAAGTTCAAAGTCTTACAACCGAAGAAATTTTAAGCCCTTTCAAACAACATCGTAGCAAGGAAGCCGAAAATGTTGGTCCGTAAATGTAATGAAAGTATATGAATAAATCTTTTAGGAGATCTTGTTTGAAACCTGAATTTCGAGAGATTCATTCCATCAAATAACTAATAATTTCGATTCATAGCTTATTCATTTTACTGGCCTGTCCTCTAGTTTTTCAAAAGTTTTATTAGCATGCTTTCTTTTTTCTACGATTTTTTTTATAAAAGAATAAAAGAATGGAAATATTATTAAAAGGCAAGAAAACATTTATTTTGAGTTTTGGCATATTTTTTGAGTATTATTAAAGCTTAATGTACATACAAGCCTTGTCCTGTGACTTCGTCCGCATAGGTTTTTTTTGAACGTAGAAAAATTGTAGGACTCGTAAAGGTAAACTCACCGCCCTGTGACATCAAAGAGGACTAATTTATAGAAACTTTTCAGTTCTAATTTTTTTTTCCACTTCCGATTTGCAACAAATTTACTGACAAGATTAGTCGCCGGGAATGACATTTTTTTTGAATGGGACAATAGGTTGAGCACATTTCAAATAGCCATTGTAAATACATTTTTCTGAAAGAATTCATGAAGTCGGATTTGAAATTTTATCGATTTCCTCCAAGTTACAAAGCAACCAATTGATTTTCAGAACTCAGAGGGTGTTGATGGGCAAATCATTATCGGTACCAATGAATTGCCTTTCTGGGGTGGCCCAAGGCAAACATTTTGGGCCATTAGTTTTTATTATCCTTGAAGTAATTAAGCATTTTCACTGTCTACTTTATGCGGATGATCTGAAACTTTTTCTAAAAGTAAGCTCGGTCCAAGACTGTGTCTTGATACAATCCGATTTGAACCGAATTTCTGAACTGTAGCACACCACTAACCGTTTGAACTTTAACATAAAGAAATGTCACGCAACATCCTTCTCGAAAAAGCTATGCTTTGAATTTGATTATGTAATTAATTTTCAACCGCTAAACCGAGTGCAAATAATTAACTATTTAGGAGTCATATTGGATTCTACTTTCTCTTTGAAGAGTCATGCTGATCACATTATAACCAAAGCAATCTAACTATGTATGCTCTTCGTTCTTTATATATTCCCTTGATTCGATCCGTCCAGGAATTCGCAGATGTCATTTGGAATGCTTCCCTAGTTACTTACGCTTAACGCATCGAAAACGTATAGAGGTGCTTTACGAGATTAGCTTTACACTTTATAAAATTGTGACTTAACCTAAACACATGGAGGTGTGTAGTCGCGGTCTTTTTTGTATAACTTTGAGTTCTAAAACTCTTTTATAGAAAATAAGTAAATATCTATTTCTTCACAAAAATACATTTACTCGACCGTTTTTTTGTTACTAAATTCCTTTTATATAAATGGGATAATTTTTCGCCACTTTACTTCCTGAAGGTCCTTTGTAAATATTGGTGAGAGAATTTTCGAATTCGGATGGGTGCTTTCGAAGATTACCTCGTACAACAAACATATTATTATAAAAAAAAAATATTTAATTTCTTCCTGACTTTGCATGACAAAGGTACCCGAAAACAAATTTTGATACGACTACGCCGATATCGAGGCGTGTCTCACAGAAAAAAAATAAATACCCAAACCTCTGGTTCAAGGATCGATTCACAGCGGATGTAAGGAAAGTTGAGAAAGGGGTAGGCCGACTATGAAACATGTCATAAGTTAAGTGAGGGCACAATTCCTTCAAAAATCGATGGCATGAGAATGTAGATTTTTAAATCTGCTTTGTGAATTTTGCGCCTTATTTTTTCAGCACACATGTAGACAGTGTGCTACACATCCTTCCACAAACAAAACGTTGTGAGAATATCCACTCAACCGAGAAAAATAATTATTATTAATTTTCAAACCATCGTTGTCTTCCAACTAAAAAATCAAGACAGCATAATCATGTACAAACCTCGGATCGATGTGACAGCTGCCCGAACTGTTTTCCAATCATTTGACGTCAGCTTCTTTGTTTTTTTTATTGAAAATCACAACACAGCAGACATTTTGAAGTTCCTGCGCCAGAGGTTTTAATTTCTTCCTTGACATGCAAGTAAATACAAAAATTTACATTGAAAATAAATTTCGTAAAAATAAGAAGAATAAAGAGGGAAGCACAATCAGGACACGCCTGAGTTTTCTCCGAAGGACGACAGACTAAATTATAAAAGCGAAAATCCAATCGAGGAACTTCGCCACATCCGTGTAAATAATATATTCACTTGTATTACATGCCGGATTACTGAACGACAGTGGCAGTGAGGCAGACACCGTTCCCCTAAGCACCCATCGGTTGTTCTTCAGAATCATAAGGCCGGCACCAGAATCACCGCCGCACGGACCCTTGCCGTTGCGCGTTCCAGCGCAAAATGTCCTGTTCGATGAGAGACTGCGGAATTTGTCGTTCGACTTGAAGCACACTTCATTGGAAACAATTGGTGCGGACACCACTCGTGGAATTGTTGTTATCGAGGACAGGTTCCTTCGATCGAACCTCACACCACCGGCGCCGCCCCATCCAATAACTATGCCACGCTCGCCCTCGATATACTGAAGCTCAGTTGAGCCGGACCACATGCACGCAGGACGAATAAATGCATTGTATCTGCAAATAGGAAAATATGATTATGGACTGGACTCTTTAGTGCTCCGAAGGCTGCTCTCACCTCACTTCACTTTTAAGGACGACCACAGCGATATCGGCATCATACGACTTCAGTTGGCCGTCATAGTCCGGATGAATAAAGATGTCATCGCATGATGCCGCCAAGGAGCCCTCCTCGTTCCAATTCTTTAGATTGTGTCGCCCAAGGAACACCAGCACCTCGTTAGCCGCATACCGCCGCCGCTTGTTTGTGTGAAAACAATGTGCCGAGCTAATTACTATCCGTGAGGATATGAGTGTGCCACCGCACTGGTATGCCAGCGATGTCAGATTGTTCACATAGATGGCGGCAAGCCATGGCCATGCACCACGGGATATCATGACTGCATGCGGTGGGGCACTAAAAAACGTATCCTCGTCGTCCTCGGTTGATGTTTGGATTTCAACGCCGCCAACATTCAGGCGGGCCCTCCGCTCACCCGTTCGGCCACAAATATCCTTTGTCTGCCTCAATGGATTTCTAAAAACTGCAAAATTTTATCAAGTCTCATCCTGCTACCCCCGGGGCCACAACGCCACGCCGCCGCCCCTCAAAGATATTTACTTTTCATTGGATGCAAACGGCAGAAGCTTCGTGTCAAAGGTTTCCAAGAATGAACTCTGATGGGATGCTGGACGTTGTGATGGCAACGATTGCGGTCCTGGGGTTGCTTGTTGCTGCATTTGGGGTGCGAACTCATCATCCGATGGTATGAAGGTGAACTTCCTGGTGTGCTCCAATTGAATTTGTGTGACAAACACGCTGTGATCTGTGCAAAAAGAAAAATGGAGTTTCCTGTTAAAGGTACGCTTGGAATTTTTTTTTTTTGCTTTTGTCGGTAGGTACCCACCTGCAGTTCCGACACAAACGATTTGATTATTTGCTGCAATCTGCAGCAACTTTGGTGGAAACGAATTCTTTGGAAATTTAATTTTGTACAACACGGGTGTGTTCATAAGGAATTGCCCTCTTGTGAGGAGCTCAATCTCGCCCAGATAATTCTGAAATGAATAAAAGAAAAGGAAACAAGTGAAATATGGGAATACAGATGAGTTCAGGGTTCAAATTAATTACATGATGGGGGATGCCATTACCATTGGCATTGCAAAATTGTAATCACTAGCTTTTAATTGAAAGGTGTCTTTTTCAATTGAGAAATAAAATATAACATCAGACACGGCCACGGTTGATTTTATGAGGGGTGAATCGTTTTATTGCTAATAAACGCCAGGGTTCTTACAGCCACTGTAGCATTGCTTTCGCGTTTCACGGGGTGCGAAAAAAAAACCCAAGATCCATTAGCTTGGTTTGGGTATCGTAAGAGAAGTGAAACATTTAATGTATCCTTAGAGGTGGAGGGAACGGACTCGGGTTTAATGCATTTGGGGCTCCACAGAGCTCGGTGTAAAATTTGTAATAAATATCTTGTCGAACAACGTGATGATGGGAGATACAATTTAGTTAACGAGTTCATAAATTCGTGACGAAAATACGAAACGTCTGCTTGTTGCAACCTTTTTGCAATTAAAGTGACACTATTAAATTTTTGTTGTATAAAAGGATTCCAATTTGAATAGGGAACAAATTACTATGGAACCCCCTCGATGTAAGTCTCTGTCCGAGACTTTTTTCTCAAAGACCTTTTAATTTGAATTGCAAAGTTGATTTATGACGAAAATATAACTCAAAGTTCAACTTCAGGTGCAAGTTTTGGGGGATCAGTATTGGGAAACTAACTCATTGTAACGGTAATGATTATAGACCAATCAGTCAGTCTGATTGGATAAAGGACAACTTGTGGTAACGTGCATCATTAAAACGAGACTTCAATGCAAGGAATAAACCATGGCTCGACTTTGTAAACCACGAAGAAGAGTTCAAAAACATCAATTTAGCCACTTGAAAAATATTTAATAGTACCTTAAGACGGCAACTAAAGTAACTAGTTTTGGGTCTGTAATTAACCACAAGTTAACGTGTCATGTTGTTGGCCGCAAATAAGGCTGCCTCAGAAAACTATGGTACAATGCTGCCTTCACTCACACAAACTTCACGTTGCCTACAATGATTCGGTAAGAAACAGCCGTCCTTTTTAAAAAATATTGGGTTGGCAACTTCACGCAATGGATGGCTTTAGTTGAGTTTTAAGGTTTGCTGACGTAATCGAAATATCAAACAAATTTTGTTATTTGATAGTTGGTACTTCAACTGTCAATCAGTGAAAAAATTGTTTTGATCGGTTGTGTAGTTTTTGTTTGGCGTCTGTTAAAATATGGAAAATAAAAACGAAAATTCACGCCATATTTTGCTTTTTTATTTACGGAAAGGAAAAAACGCGTCGCAAGCTCACAAAAAATTTTGTGCTGTTTATGGTAACGAAACTTTAAAAGAACGGCAGTGTCAAAATAGGTTTGCCAAATTTCGGTCCGGGTATTTTTCACTCAAAGATGAAAAACGCTCTGCGATTTGTTAAAGAAACGTAATGAAAATGATCCATTTTTTAAACGATTGATCACTGGTGATGAAAAATGGGTTGTTTACAGCGTTAATCGGAAAAGATCGTGGAGCAAGCCAGGTGAATCAGCTCAAACAACAACAAAAGCTGATAGTCATCAAAAGAAAGTTATGATATCAGTTTGGTGGGATTACAAAGGAGTTGTCTACTTTGAACTTTTCCCACCCAACCGAACGATCAATTCAGATGTCTACATTGAACAACTAACTAACAAAAAGCGGCCCGAATTGACAAATCGAAAAGGTGTCGTATTCTATCATGACAATGCAAGGCCACACACATCTTTGGTCACTCGGCAAAAATTATTGGAGCTTGGTTGGGATGTTTTGCCAAATCCACCATAAAGTCCTGACCTTGCATCATCTGATTACTTTTTTTTTCGATCTTTGCAAAAATCCTTGAATGGTATAGATATAGATTTCAATAATAATGATGATGTCAAATCGTACCTGGTTCAGTTTTTTGGTGATAAAAAACCAGAACTTTTATGAACGTGGAATAATGATGCTGCCTGAAGGATGACAAAAGGTCATTGCTCAAAATGGGCAATCCATTACAGAACAAAGTTATTTCGTTCCATGAAAAAATTGTCTATAATTTTCTAAAAAAAAAATCCGCAATTACTTAGTTGCAACCTGATACATGCGACGTTACGAATTCGTGCACTCACCTAATATGGCATTGAGCGATGAAGCGTCGCATGTTGTCCCAAATCACATGCTGCTTGCTAGTACACGGCATGCACAAAAGTCACATGTTCGCACATAAAGGCTTAGCATGGACTCACATGTACATGCGAGCCTATATGCGATTGTCACAAATGTGGGTGGCTCACGACGTGCAAGTTTTGTGACAGATTTTGACGTCAGAACGATGCCAGGCCCATATTACATGCAACGATTTCCATGTAGTGTTCTATGGGCTTAACATGCAATCGTTGGCTTTGTGGTGATTGAAGAAAAATGCCAAAATCACAGCTGACATCTATAACATTGGGTTGGGAATAAAGTTTATCCATCTTGGTGCGAAAATTTTCTCCACAAGACTCATCCTAAGCAGAAGGTGCTACAACATATCGGGTTATCCAAACAATTAGAATCGAGTCTTCTAACTCGAAAGAAAAAAAGTCTAGCTTATTCGAGCTGATTGATAGGACAACAGTAGACGATATGATGTCCTGATTGCTAGGATGGTGAACAGAGGAGAATTTTTAGGATGCGCACTTTTTGGATCAATTCAGTAAAATTCGATATAGGTGCACTGAACAAACTCGCAAAAATAGCGACACTTTACGTTAAAAGTTATCGTTCAATTGGGTTAAGTCAGATACGTCTAAAAGTAAAACAATTCGTCTTTTAACTTACATTTTTTTTCGAGCTATAAGTTGCCAGCCAACTCAGCAACTTAATATTTATGGAATCACTTTAACAGAGATTTTGAACCACGAGTTTCCAATTAAACGTGCAGTTAAATCAAGGGTTGGTATCGAATATCGGCATCACTTCACAAACGCGAAATTTGACCGGACTTTTGGAAACCAATTCTGATGACCGACGAGGCTCATTTCAGACTTCCTGACCCTATGAACAAATTGTCGTTTCTGTGGTACACGCACGCCTCACACGATTCACGTAACACACACGATGTTGGCTCAAAAATTACAAAAAAAAAACATGCTCCTTTAACGATGGCGAGGGAAATAATGAAGATTGATACAATGGGAATCTGTATTACAGCAAATGGGTAGAAAAAGCGTATGCTTCTTCCAAAATGGCGTGACATGCAACACTGCGCACTAAAGTTGTTAAAAAAAAGCCATATATTCTAGCCATTTGGATTTCCGGACTCGACTCTACTGCACTTCTTTTTGTAGGATTTTTACAGAATTTAAGCAACGGCAATAAACTAAAGAATATTGGAGAGCTAAAAATGAACATTGAAGCCGAAGAGGTTGCGATCCAGGCACTGTCCATTGTGATGGGAAATGACAGAAAAATAATAGACAAATGGTAAAGGTTGAAAACAAAAAAAAATGGTAATAATGTTTTGAGAACTGTCCTTGTTTTCCAAATTAACAACAAATAAAAAGTAGGACAACACGTAACAACCTTATATTCCATGAACTGTGCCGAGTCTGGAAAGCACGAATCACCAATAACTCGGGTACATCGACTCAGTCATCGGAGTCATAAAAACGCCAAACAATAGAAACCTCACCTCCAAGTGCAGGATCAATCAATTGCTAAGCTGGGTCTACCCAACTAGCTCTGGCCCGTATCGTCCAAGGTTCAATCCTCTCATAGCTGAGTAGGCTAGTAACTTATATAATTAAAGACTTTTTCATTGATGCCTGCTTTGGTTTCAATGTTGCTGACTAAATCTTGTGAAAACAGGCCAAACGAAACAAACATAGCACCTCCAAGGCATCAAGACACCAGACCATCTCTCTAATTATGAAAAAACAAAAAATATCTGCAAACAAATTTGATGCTGGGTTCATGGATGTCGTTATCAATGTGTTTTTTTTTTAATAATTTTAAAGTGTTCCTTTCTACGTACCGTTGTTGGTTTACCTCTCATGGACAATGCCACTTTAATATGCAAAACTTGTCCCATATCGGGATTTTTTAGTGACATTATTCCAAACCACTCCGAGCCATCGAACCGATACTGAAACACTTTCGGGCACGGGCTAATCGGAATTCCCTGTGTTAGAATTTTATTGATTTGATCAAACACAAGAAAGAATACAGTTGTTATATGAAATTTCATTATTTAGAAAACTATGTAACTGACAGTCAATTAATATTGTAAACAATTAAAAATGACACAGAAACAATAAACGTGCACCGGCGAGGTGAGAAACAAAAAAAAAGGGAAGAAAACGCGCGTGCAGCGATGACGGCCAACCCAATTGACGTTTGTTAGAAACTGATTGAGTGATTGTTTGTCATTTGTGAACCTGTGAATGAGAGGTTCCTAACCCTCCAAATAGGTAATGGCGTCATGTGCAGCAATAGTTACCAGCCCTAATATTTTATGACGGGCGCTGGCTGGTGACTTGTGTTGTGCCACTAATTACTTAAGGTCATGTTATACCTGCGGTTAAGAGGTAAATTTATGCAATTTAAAAAAAAATCCAGAAAACTAATTGCTTACTTATAAGTCTGAAATTTGGAGTGAATTTTTTTCTATTCAAGAACGAGGTAAATTTTTGTTGGACCTTGATTTAGAAGAGCTTTCTAAGAATTGGAAAACATCTGCGGTTTGTATTTAAGTGGCGAATTGAGAACACAAGACTTTCTGTAAACAAACTAATACTTGCATGATGAGAGCTGTTTTGTATCCATTACTAGCACGCCGGCCGCTTACAGGTGGTTAGATATTAAACAAATCTGGTGTTTGTTCTTTCGCCCGGAGTTTCGGTAGTCATTTTTGAGCTAAATATAACATATAACTTTAACTATTGCAGGCCTTACTTCTCCCAGAAAGACAAGCCTCTCTTAAAGGTCCCTTAAATACGAGTATGTTCTGCTGTCCTTATCGCCAAATACTCGCCTATTTAAAGAAGAACTGTCAAGATGAGCCTTTTATAGAAAATGCTTTTCTTCCTCCGAGCTTCTAGTTTCAGTCCTAGCTGCTTGTACGACTTGAAGTAGCATCAATGGCCTTGGATTCTTCATCAGATATCCACCATGGTGTCGTTTATGGAGTAAATCTTGGTCCCAAGATGCTCGTAGATGCTGCCGCAGGGTTATTTTTTAAAAGACCAAAAAAATTATGTTGGACTCAAACGTTCGTTCACTTCATTTGATTCTGAACGACATTTCATACACTTTGTCAAAACAATGTTGTTGTTGTTAAAATCTTTGTGCTCCCACGAGTCGAAAAACCATCTGTACTTTTTGTTTACGGTGGTGAAATAAAAACCAACAATGTTGCTTACCAAAAAGCATTGCAATATTTTTTTTTTAATTTTACCCAAACTTTAGAAAAATTTTTTTGAAATGCCTGGCGAAACGGGCGGGTTTCAAATGAATTTTATATATTTTCGTGCCATGTAATGGATCCTGTTGATTTTAAAAATTATTGAGAAAAATTGCAAAACGGATGCTGAATTGCCGAAACAGTCCAAATTTTGAATTTACAATTCGGTCAAAATTATGTCCGCAAGTGGGAAGAGTACGATAACTTGTTTTTGACCCCTCTACAAAAAACCGTTATCAATTTTTGGCGCCCAAGTTATCGTACTCGTGCCCCGCAAGTATGTGAAGAAAGCTCGTGAGACTGATTTTCTGTTTTTAATTTCCAAAGATATTGCAATGTACTCCAAGTAGTAGAGATTCTGGATGTGTGCATCTAAACCATAGAACCAGCAACTGAGTACCAGTAACAATAGCCAGAGTATAATTTTGCGTCCATCCTGGCATCCGCCCGTCACCGGCCCGTGCAGTGGGTTGAAACTATGCTTCGAGAAAACATCTTTCTATGATGGAGAAAATGCTGGTGTAGAGCTTTATCAAATCTGTTGGTGTCCCGCATGGAACAGTGGTTGGCCTGTTGTTTTGTGAACTTCTGTTTGATGCGACTTTGATCACCAGTTCTAAACATTATGAAATGCATTGGATAGACAGTGATCGTTAAATTTATTTAATAGATATAGTTCCAGATGCCTTAAATTCGAGGAAAATCCAGCTGGAGTCAAAAAAAGTAGTGCTTAAAACAAGCAAGACAAATATGGAAAGGATGCACTCTACCCTCGCTTTTGTGATGTTGAAAACAGGAGCTCCAAGATTTCTATGAGCAAGCATAATTTAGTCGGTTAGTTTAGTCTTCGAACCATTGTATAATGTACAGAGTACAACCCAGACCGGTCGTACTACACGTACACGCACAAAGTTTAACGCCAGACATATTAACCTCATGTAAGAATGCTATAATCTGAAAGAGTCTTAATAGATGTATGAGCTACTACTTCCACGACTTCCAGGAAATAATCAATGGTTGCTCCATCTCACACCCTTTTCCATAATTACAAAAAAATGAATACGCAGAATTATCGAAAATGTCCTGAGTAGACATAACTCACGATGATTTTAAGGTTCCGTACTTCAAAAGGCGAAACGGAACCATTAGAGGATCACTTCGTTGTCCGTCTGTTTGTCAAAATTCATTTTCTCAGGAACGTGTGGAGGTATCATGTTTAAATTATTACTAAATACTAATGAATGCGGTCCCTTTAAGATGTATTTTTTGATATCGCATGGGAATCAAAACCTTAAAGGTTCTAAGCGTTGACTTCGAATCATAAAATTTGGCGATGTCTTCAAGAACAAGTAAAGGGATAATTAGAAAACTTGTGGAAAAATCCCACAAAAAAATGTAAAACTGTTAAAACAAGTATGATATGGATTGTACAGTCGTACGGAACCCTTCGACAACGCGTCTCGCAATTGTTCACATTTTTTTATTGGAAATCAATTTCCATCAAAATCTTTTTGACTTTCAAGACGTATCACTCACCACTCATCTTTAATTGGTACACATAAATCTAAGCAAATATGAAACTGTCATTACCAGTCTTAAGACAAGTGTCAAAACATACCCATTAACTAGCATCGTTCGCAGTCTGAAGGCCACTGAGGCGAAATAGATATAAATAAATACGACTTAACAATTTATGTCCTCAAAGGGCAACTATCCGCTTGCATTGCCATTGAGGCTAATCTCTCGTGCAAAGCTTTTAACTTTTAGAGATTTACTATCAACTTTAATCCACAACAACTGGTTGCTGATCCCATCCCCTGAGTAAATAGCACTAGACGATGAATCAACAACTTGCTGCCACCCCTCAGGGGACGTGCTCCATTACATGTTTGTATAGTTACTAGGTTATGTATTCCGTTTACCTACCCTTAGAAACAGTAACACCCACATTTGTTGTTTGCCCCCTCTTGTTCGACATTTCAGTTATCAAGTGAAATATGTAAAATATAATAAACCTTTTTTGATGTCCTACACCACTTGAAAAGGACTTCCATTTGACTTACCTAGGTTCATTTAAAATTTAAAAACCTTTTTTGCCAAGCGTCCTGCCCGCAAACATAATCATTTGCTATTTAAAATAAAGGATACATACCTACCTAGGCGCCCAGTGATTAACCCTAACATAAATTAAGGACCTTAAACAAGACCATAAACCGACGGCGACGTTCAGGTAGGGAAAGGTGTTTATTACACAATATCCAGGCTGAACAATAAAAGGACATCTGGTATTTAAGGATTGTATGTTTTTTGTCGTTACCTGTGCGCCGCATTGCACTTGTGTGGGTTTGTCTTTTCCTGAGTATTTAGGGAAAACCCACGGACTGCAACAAATCAGTCTTCATCCAACGTTTCTTCCGTGAACATCACCCGGAAAAAAAAGAAACAACTGAAATAGAAATGAATTCCTATCAAATTGTGCTCCTGATTTTGGTTCTTTGCACGGTGGCTGTGAAATCCTGCAACGAAGTCGTTTGCGGCTCAGTAGTGTCAAAGTGTCTATTAACCCAAAGTTGTCAGTGTAAACTTACAGACTGTTATTGCTGCAAGGATTGCCTCAGCTGTCTGGGTGACCTGTATACGGAATGCTGCAGCTGTCTGGAGATGTGTCCTATACAAAACGCCACACAAGATGCTCTCTCGCCTAAGTCACAAATCGGAGACTTTGATGGAATACCCGAGCTCTTCAATACCCTGACCGATTTTGACGATGACAAATGGACAATTCATCGATTTCCAATGAAGGTCGCCTTGAGGCCACACTTTGACTTCAAAATTCAGCTGGGCGATGACATCGATGCTGATGCCATTGCAGCGAAGCAAACACCCGAGTTGCCAATTATCAACTGCACTGTGATATTTTTGAACACTTGTACCTCGAATAAAAAGTGCATGCAATATTGCGAGAGTATGGGGGCGAAGAGCTATCGATGGTTCACTGATGGATGTTGCGAATGCATCGGATCGGAATGTATTAATTATGGCATCAATGACAGCAAATGTGAAGAGTGTCCTGAGCCAGAGCCGGAGCTAGTACCAGTGCGAAGAGTGGTGGAGGCATTCGAGGATGACTATGATGATCAAGAATCGTGGGACTATGGCGAGGACGAATACAACTATAATTAAGAAGAGAGAAACGCGGAGAAAAGACAACTTGACGAATGACTTTGCGAAGTCGACATTAAGGATTATTATTATATTAAAATTGTTCAAAAAGGAGCCAGTGAAATTGTATTATAATAAATTTTGTTTGTTAAAAATTATAAAAAATCAAAAAAAAGGTTTTTCATTGGACTTGGAGGCTGACTTAGAGAACTTAAGTATCAACTTAAAAGCGACTTATTCCAGGGTGTTAGAACAATTTCCGGAGATCTTGAGTGTATAATACAAGGGCTTATTTGAGCATCCCCATACAAGTATTTAATTTAATGCATGCTTTTTTAATTTTTTTGTGTCGACACAGTTAAAATCTCTTTATTAAAACCAATAGTACATTAAAATAGGACATTTGAAGAATATTGCATAGAATTCATGAAGAAATATTGAATAACACATAACTTGGTTCTGGATCGTCTGCAGTCCAATAATCAAAGTTCATTCGTTAGATTATAGTTTCGAACACTTTGAAGGGAAAAAGATCGGCTAATTGGTTATTGTGAACTAAAAGTCATTTATAAATTTGCCTCGTAAATTATGAACAGAATTGGTGTTCGAAATTTCAAAAGAATCGGTGCAGTAGCTTTGAAGTTATGAGGGACATCGGCTTCGAAAACGTGAGTTGTGGAGATTTTTGCATTTACAAATTTTAACATATCTCCACGTTTCGAGGTCTATCTATTGATGTTCAAATCTATTATAAAAATCAGCTGAAAAAACTTTTCTGTTCACTGTAGTGCTTGGAAAATTGTTTCAGAAATATAAATCCTGCACGTCTTTTCCATTTTTCGTGATTCAGAATGACGTCTACAACGCTGACACATGAAAAAAGTTTTTTTTTGTGTAAAACCTGCTCTGCTCTGCTGTAGCCTAACGCTTTTTAAACGACAAGATCAAGAGATGACAAATTTTTTACGCATGGAAAAAATTGCATTTCTCGTATATTAAAAAGTTTTGTTTTATTGTTTATCACTGTTGTGGTTTCTTGTCATGAACAAAAGTCTAGGGGTCCTTCTAGAAAATAACATAAACAATCTCTCGAAATTGGTCTGGAAACAATCAGCAAAATCTGCAAAGAAAACTGGATTGAATGTGATCCTCATGAATCCATCTATTTGCAAGAAAGAAAAAGAAGTTCCTTAGCTGAACATTTTCCCAGCTCGCAAGGAAAAAGTCGTGGAAATCTGTTGACTGAAATTCTGTTCTTAAGAACCCTGTCTTAAGGGACAAAAGATAAAGCACAGGTATATTTTGATGATTAGCGACTATGCTTTTGATCGTGCTTGTTATTTTGTTTTTGCTCTCACGAAACTGATTTTCGAACTTTTCAAATATGAATCCCTATATAAGGTTCGAAAATTCTACCAACAGATAAAATCATTATCTCAGGGTTACAGACCTCAAACCGAAGCCTGCAAAGTTCGAAATGGAAACTGCAATACGGGCCGTCTTCCCGACCTAGACGAAGTAAGGAAAGCAGAATTGCCAAACTGTTCAAAGCGGCGGCGATGGCTAGTTTTGGAGTATGTATCAACTAATCTGCAACATATTGCAACAAGACAGCATGAAAGATCAACGGAATTTCAGTACTGTTTGATCAATCCTGAAGAAAGGAGACCATCTAAGATGCCCCATTCAATCTACTCAACATTGACTATAAGATCTTTTCTGCCGTATTATGTGATCTTTAGAAGCCGTTCATCAACAACTTGATATGTCCACATCAATGTGGCTATCAAACAGAAAAGTCCACCATAGACCAAATGTTAACATAACGTCAGATCTTGGAAAAACCCCAGGAGTTCCAAATCGGAACACACCAACTTTTCATCAACTTCACGGTTTATTTTGGTGTCTGTTTCGTCCACAGAGACGAAATGTATGACGATTTGGCAAAAGTGCTAAGCTTAACCTTTTGTGAACGATAACGATGGAGAACTCAAAGTAATCCATTAAGGTCAATTCAATTGAATTCAAACAACGTTAAGACATGTACTGTCATGCGATTTCTTCAACATCATACTTTTACAAGAGGGCAAAAAGAGTTGTAGCTGTTGTCGAATTGATGATACGAGCCATTCCTAGCGAGCTCGTCTGCAGATTCGTTACTTGCAATCCCCTCGTGTCTGGCAAAATATTGTAGTGCATCTTATCAGGTTTTGACCATTTAGAGTTCATAAGGTTGGATCATACTGCCCTAAGTGCTGCTTGGCTGTCTGAAAAAGAGTTGGATTCTAATGCCTTTAAAACCTTTCAGGAGATTGTGTCTATCACAGATCTTAATGGCGTGGATATCAGCTTTAAAAACAATAGGACCTGAACCCATTGGTGTAGAGATCCTTGTTTTGGGTCCAAATACTTCAGTTAAACTCAATATTCGACTGTGCACCATACCATACTTTTGGAGTCTATTGAAGGAACACCATTGCATTAAATAACCTGCCGAAAGAACTCTGTCTGACCATGACCGTTTTCTCATACATTTATCAAAATCTGTCCGTGCGATCGAGAGTGAGTCTAAAAACTAAAAACAATCATTTTCTTCACCTAAAACCTAAGTGCCTACGATTCTGGACTTCCGTCGGTCCGTCGCTGGCAACGACAACTCATTGTAAAGTTGTTGTACGCTTATGGGCTTACTGTGTTAACTTGTATTTACAACCAATGTACAATTTGAGGAGAGAGACCAATAGTCCTGCCGTCTGCTGGTCTACAGTGCTTTAGTAGCGCACTCTGTGACACGCCACCAGAAGAGGCAGTAATAGAACGACTTCCTCTAGTCTACTTTGGTATATTATAACCTTAAGCAAAAGCGACCATGAGGCATTCAGTTGATGTCACAGGGATTCATTATGTCACCTCTTAGAGGATCTTTCAGGTATCGTCAGTACGTTGAGCACCTTGAATGTTAATTGTCGAAAAAAAAGAACCGATTTGTTATTAGAAAAGCTAATTTTGAGAAATACCAAGCCGACGGCGAAAGATTTTTTAGGTACCGTCTTCATTGACATGGAAGCTATTTTGAAAAAGAGGCATGCCAATCCAGGAGCTAAGGTAACGAACAGTGTAAAAAACCGAAGTTAGAATGGATACCTTTCGAGAAATTGGTTTCGAAGCTCTCAAACAATCTCTCCAGATCGAGCCACCAGCGACTTCCTTTTCATTCATCAGCGTTAGAATGTCTATGCTTATGTATTTTGGGAGAGTCAACATAAAGACTTTGTTCAAAAGGACTATTAAGTATGCATCCAAGGAATCGTTCCTCTTGAATGCACCTTTCCGAGAAGAAAACTAAAATTCTAAAGGACCCAAAAAATCGACAGAACTTGCAACGGCAGCAAGACCGAAATATCTTCCTTTTGTTCCTCTTTTTTTACTCTCGATAAAAAACATTTTTGTGTAAGCCCACAAAAGCATTGTCGCCTGTTGCCATGGGGTTGTGTCCCTGTCGAATGGAATTCAGGAAGTGTTGCTTCAAAAGGCAAACAAAGCTGTTCGGAAGGGAGTGTGGCGTACACAATATGGGAGTGGGAGTTCTTTGATTTCATGGAACGTTATTGGCATTTCAATCAAACGCACGTTGGCTTCTATCCTTAGAATGGATGAAATGGTCATCCCTCTATCCTTTTTGTCCTTGCAATTAGCAAGATAAGATCGTTTGCCTCTGTCATTGTTGGGCTCCAGTCTATTTCTCTCCCCTCAACCAAATGTTATCTGAAAAGATTAATTAATCGCTTTGTTGTTTGGTTATTTTCCAATTCAATTATAATGATAATGCTGGTGAACCTCTAAGCTTTCTATAGTCCGGAATGCAAGTGCAAGCTGTACAAATATTGCGAATGCAAAATTGTCCTCATTTGGAATTAAATCGGTGATTCAAAAATATTCACGATAATCTCCGGCTGGGTGAAAAAGGAAGCAAAATTGTGTCATCTGCTACAATAGACGCATGAAGGATAACTACCAAAAAAAAGGCTACAATGCCGCCATAACAACGACTCCGACAAAAAACCAAGGCCGAAAGATTTCGCTGCAAAACCAAGTCTCCAATGTTATCCCCCGACTTAAATGAACTGAAATCTGGGATAGCTAGACTCAGTTTAAATAAGGTGATGACCTAGTCAGATGAATGAAATAAACCATCTGCTCGTATGCTCGATTAATGTGTATCCAAAGGAAGGAACGTAAGCAGCTTCGTATATGCTGTCAACAAAAAAGAACAAACAATATCCAGGCACGAGTCAAAACGCCACAAATGATGGACATAAATTCGAAATTCGACACAAGTGTCGACTCCACTCTTGCCAATCGCTGTTTCACTGGCCCCAAAAGGAAACAGACCAAGCATGATTCTTATTCACGATCATTCAGTATGGCGGAGAAGTATACCATAGAACATATCAAAGCTTAATGGGAATGCTCTTGGTCGCTTGTGGAATAAAAAGCCTTTGGGATGATTTGTGGGAGGGATGGCTCAGGAGGCTTCTTCTTTGAGGCAGCTCAAAGTACCAGAATTTTGGAAGGAATGAAAATCTACACCAAAGGCATTGAAGATATAATGTTACTTCCACTATATACGCCCGGAACACCCCGCTGTAGCAGCGTACTGCATATGCACATAGAAGTGAGTGAGCAATGCGTCCACGAAATCAGCGTCCACTCCCCTCCGAGTGAAAAAATGGAAAAGTCTTTTTATTTGTCATAAAATTTTGAAATGCTCTACGCCCTCTCTAGGGAACTAGTTTTCAATGCCTAGAACCCAATTAAAAAAAAAATTAAAAATATATCATGACCTTATTTCGAATTTTCACTTTTTTCCGGAATCACCCATATAACGATGAAAACAGAGGGTGTCTCCTTACACGTCATACTCACTCCTTATGTCCGAAGAAATGACGTACCAATGACACCACCAGACATGTGAATTTACATTTCCCCAATTGAAAAAATTTTGCTTGTCAATTGATCCGCCACATTGGCGAAGAAAGTGTGAGAAAGTGGGTCATCTGAACGCTGATGTTAAATCATCCAATCGGTGTAAGGCATACGTACATTCTGCGATCAATCGACTTTGATTCTTGAGTAAGTTGAAGCTTTAAAGGATGAAGATGCAAAATGTGCCATGAGACAGTCCCAAATGCTGTGCTCGCCATGAAATTGATTGTTTTGTTTCTACTTCAACTGATTACAGTCATCGTTTCTGTTGACCGCACATAATCCACCAATGAAAGGATGATCGTAATTTGCTTGTATTGCGTGAAACGTTCCTACTACATAATTACTTTGTAATTGTAAAGACGGTGTCAAATCCAAACCATGAATTGGATCACCCTTTAAAATAGAAACTTGACATGACCCTTTCAGCGTAACAATTTTTAATATATCGAAAATTCTTATTGAGATTTGGTTTTGGGTTTAATATTTCGCTTTTAATGAACCGTTTTCAGATCATTCTCATTCTCGGAAGATCATCTAAACATTTCAGGGACCCGCTCAAACACACACTGTAATTTGCATAAAAATCGATCTAGCCTTTTAGGAGGTATTCAGTGACATACAAACGTTCATATTTAAAGAAAATACCACTTTATTTAATTTTATTGTAAATAAAACAAACCATTCCACTGTTTGTTTTTTTTCACACATTTAAATACTAAAACTAAATTACAAGTCTTCTCCTTGCTCCATGCTGTCCATGTTGCTTCCTCTCACTGACAACTAAGTGATTCTGGTGTTTTATTTAATTTCGCCGTCAGCACCTTACCCGCCATCAGGACATTTAAGATACTTGTTAGTTTATCGATTTTTCGCTCCGCATTGAAAAGACTCGTATCCCCCCTAGTCCTTTTTGTTTGAATTTCGATATTTGAACGCTTTTTTGAGTTGCTTTTTTGAGTTCAATTGTTGAATGCTTGAAGGATATTTGAAGGATTTATGTCCTGAATGGTCGTCGGCAATTGTGATGTTTTTTCGTAAATTTCTCTCACAAACGAACTCAATTGTGGTCGCAATCAGGATTAAACAAATTAAATGGATTATGTGAATTTCGATAACTGGTAAGTTGTCCATTATTTTCAATCTGGCGGATGTAGTCCTTTGCTTTGATAGAAATTGATACTGAACAAAAGTTTGGCAAAGTATTTTCTTTTATATAACAGATGACTCCTTGGTGATGAGCGGGGTCCTTAAGTGAGTTGTTTACGCGCTTCCTTGTTGTTGTGTTTTTTTTTATTATTTTGGGCAAAATATTGATTCGTTGAAAAAGGTTCAGCGTTTTTCCCCAGGTAGAGTTGTAATGTTTTTCTCTTTCCAAGACACGTGACAAAATTAGTTTTGTCGGGACAGAAATTGTTGTTCTATTTTCGCTTGATCACTTTTAACTGTTTGCAATTGCCTGGTTCAGTTGCAGTGGTAGATCTTACTGCAAAAGATGAAAAATAAAAGGGCTCAAAGGTTTGTTGCCTGTAAAAACAACTTTCGAAAAAAGAATGAGGTCTGCAGCTGTAAGAGAAAATTTAATCAAAATTAAAGGATCTAAGCAGAATCGACCAATTTGATGGGCTGCTATGTTTTTCCCGGACAAAACTGTAGAAGGGACGAGGCAGAGGAAACAATTCAAATCTGTCACCGAAGTTCAAATCTGATGAGGTCAATAAACAACAGCGTTGCATGTCCATCTGAACGTACACCATGGCACAAGTTCATCAAATTCCCCAGCTGTTGGAAAATATCGAAGATCTTTCGGATCTCTCTAGTTATAGGCCAATAAGTCTCCTGCCTAAAATTGGGAAGGGTTTTTTGAAGAAGTTGTTTGCAAGTCAGTCTTAATCGCGTGCGAAAAAAGAGATCATCTCGCGGTATCAATTTGGATTCAAAACTTACAAAAGTAAGCAAAGCAATGTAACTGATATTAACAGGAACTTTAATGCCAAAACATGTACAGTTGCCTGTGTAGTGGACACGGTTACGATAGATCCCCCGCCTTATTAGAGCGATAATTTGAATGATACGCCAGGAAAGATTTGTGATAACAGATCGAGAGTACATGCGATGACTAGAGATTTTGAAATCACCAACGGTTTGGAACAGGGCACAGTATCGGTGTCAATACTGTCCAGCTTCATCTGAAGTACTTAGGGATATAAAAGATTCAATAGCAATCGCTGATGATGTCATACTATACAGTTATGGCTCAAAAATTAGGGAAATAAAAAATGACCTATAACTAAAATTTAACAAACTTAAGGCTTTCCGTGGAGTTTGAATGTCTCAAAATAAACAGCTCTAAATAAGACACCCTACTGTTCCGTGCCACAGTACGACGCGGTGAATCAGATTTGAGGTACTTGGAACTGGTGGAACATGCTGATGGTTTTCGCATTGAATGAGAGATTGTTTTGAAATGTTATGGAGTCTTACTACAACGAGCATATAAACCAACAGCTCAAGGAAGCTAGGACGGCATATATGTCGCTCAAAAGCCTTTTCTACGCACACTACCTGAGATCATTTGCTACCAAGACTTTTTATGCCCAGTTTTGACTCACGCGAGTTGTCACCAGTGTTGTGAAACATAAGCCCATTTTACATGGAAAAACATCGACGGTTCGAAAAGTGTCTTCGAACCTATATAAGATTAAACAAAAGCGTTCATTCCGAATTTCGGCATAAAGTCAGCGTCATGAATCTATTGCAAGCTTTCGATGTGCCAAGGATAGACAATGTTATAGTGTGCTTTGTGAGGAATCATGTTATGCACTCGTCGGATGTAATTGATGTATCTCTTATATAAATATCTAATATCAATGTTAAAGTCGTATTCATAAAATTCCTCGCCATACCACTTTCTCCTATTGCCTTGGATAACTCAAGCGTGAAGTAACCATAGTACACCATTTGGACTATTCCTTGCAAATGGCAAACTGTTCAAAACGATGTCAAATCGAAACAAAACTTGAATTCTAGCGACGCCTTTATATACTAAGGTGCACGTATTTTATGGCCGCACCTCTTAACACTTGTTGAAAAGTTATAACGTCAAATCTAACCCTTCGTAATAAAGTGGCTTCGAAGTCGTTGAGAAAATGACATTAAACTAATATAAAGGAACACTTACTGTATCTTGCAGTTATACTTTAGTATTGTAAGATAAATCATCGCCTCATATGAGACGTTAAAATATATAAGTATATATTAAAAGAGGAAGAGGTCCGAATTTTCAACCTTCTGCTACTCTGGAAAAGGGAATTAACAATGTTTCTTGATTTCACTCTACTGTGAGAGTCATTTTGCTTTCAATCGAAGATAAAACTTTCATACTTGCTTAATCAACGAGCTCCGAAGGCTTAATTTAGAAAGCATAATTCCTGCTCAAAAACTTCATGAAAATTGTAATCTTTGTGCAATCAAATGTGAGCATAACTGGAAATTTTTTTTTTAGAAAAAACTTTCAAAGTAATCTTTACATTCCAGTAGAAGAGGACTAACCATCAGATTCAAATATTTATTTTGCTTTGGGAATATTTAAATTTCCTAATAAAACGATGCTGATGTTTTCTCCCCCCTGTATTTTTGTCAATAAAAGGTTCTCAGAGCTAATTTTTCAAATTTGTGTTCAATTAGGGATGCTTGTCATTATCAGGGTCATGGAAATCGTAATTTCCGAATTCCGGAAAAAAGTGCATTTTGAAATCATGGGCTATAGTCCAGCAGAATTAAGCAAAAAAGCCTCGGATTTCGTATTTCTGTATTTTTGTCAATAAAAGGTTCTCAGAGCTAAATTTTCAAATTTGTGTTCAATAAGGGATGCTTGTCATTATCAGGGTCATAGAAATCGTAATTTCCGAATTCCGGAAAAAAGTGCATTTTGAAACCTGGGCTATAGTCCAGCTGAATAAAGCAAAAAAGCCTCGGATTTCGTATTTCTGTATTTTTGTCAATAAAAGGTTCTCAGAGCTAAATTTTCAAATTTGTGTTCAATAAGGGATGCTTGTGACTGTCAATATCATAGAAATCGTAATTTGCGAATTCCGGAAAAAAGTGCATTTTGAAACCATGGGCTATAGTCCAGCAGAATTAAGCAAAAAAGCCTCGGATTTCGTATTTCTGTATTTTTGTCAATAAAAGGTTCTCAGAGCTAAATTTTCAAATTTGTGTTCAATTAGGGATGCTTGTCATTATCAGGGTCATAGAAATCGTAATTTCCGAATTCCGGAAAAAAGTGCATTTTGAAACCTGGGCTATAGTCCAGCTGAATAAAGCAAAAAAGCCTCGGATTTCGTATTTCTGTATTTTTGTCAATAAAAGGTTCTCAGAGCTAAATTTTCAAATTTGTGTTCAATAAGGGATGCTTGTGACTGTCAATATCATAGAAATCGTAATTTGCGAATTCCGGAAAAAAAGTGCATTTTGAAACCATGGGCTATAGTCCAGCAGATTTAAGCAAAAAAGCCTCGGATTTCGTATTTCTGTATTTTTGTCAATAAAAGGTTCTCAGAGCTAAATTTTCAAATTTGTGTTCAATAAGGGATGCTTGTGACTGTCAATATCATAGAAATCGTAATTTGCGAATTCCGGAAAAAAAGTGCATTTTGAAACCATGGGCTATAGTCCAGCAGAATTAAGCAAAAAAGCCTCGGATTTCGTATTTCTGTATTTTTGTCAATAAAAGGTTCTCAGAGCTAAATTTTCAAATTTGTGTTCAATTAGGGATGTTTGTCATTATCAGGGTCATAGAAATCGTAATTTCCGAATTCCGGAAAAAAGTGCATTTTGAAACCATGGGCTATAGTCCAGCAGAATTAAGCAAAAAAGCCTCGGATTTCGTATTTCTGTATTTTTGTCAATAAAAGGTTCTCAGAGCTAAATTTTAAAATTTGTGTTCAATTAGGGATGCTTGTGACTGTCAATATCATAGAAATCATAATTTCCGAATTCCGGAAAAAAGTGCATTTTGAAACCATGGGCTATAGTCCAGCTGAATAAAGCAAAAAAGCCTCGGATTTCGTATTTCTGTATTTTTGTCAATAAAAGGTTCTCAGAGCTAAATTTTCAAATTTGTGTTCAATAAGGGATGCTTGTGACTGTCAATATCATAGAAATCGTAATTTGCGAATTCCGGAAAAAAGTGCATTTTGAAACCATGGGCTATAGTCCAGCAGAATTAAGCAAAAAAGCCTCGGATTTCGTATTTCTGTATTTTTGTCAATAAAAGGTTCTCAGAGCTTAATTTTCAAATTTGTGTTCAATTAGGGATGTTTGTGACCGCCAATTTCATAGAAATCGTAATTTGCGAATTCCGGAAAAAAGTGCATTTTGAAACCATGAGCTATAGTCCAGCAGAATTAAGCAAAAAAGCTTCGGATTTCGTATTTCTGTATTTTTGTCAATAATAGGTTCTCAGAGCTAAATTTTCAAATTTGTGTTCAATTAGGGATACTTGTCATTAGAAATCGTAATTTGCGAATTCCGGAAAAAGGTGCATTTTGAAACCATGGGCTATAGTCCAGAAGAAATTAAGCAAAAAAGCCTCGGATTTCGTATTTCTGTATTTTTGTCAATAAAAGGTTCTCAGAGCTAAATTTTCAAATTTGTGTTCAATTAGGGATGCTTGTCATTATCAGGGTCATAGAAATCGTAATTTGCGAATTCCGGAAAAAAGTGCATTTTGAAACCATGGGCTATAGTCCAGCAGAATTAAGCAAAAAAGCTTCGGATTTCGTATTTCTGTATTTTTGTCAATAATAGGTTCTCAGAGCTAAATTTTCAAATTTGTGTTCAATTAGGGATGCTTGTGACTGTCAATATCATAGAAATCGTAATTTGCGAATTCCGGAAAAAAGTGCATTTTGAAACCATGAGCTATAGTCCAGCAGAATTAAGCAAAAAAGCTTCGGATTTCGTATTTCTGTATTTTTGTCAATAATAGGTTCTCAGAGCTAAATTTTCAAATTTGTGTTCAATAAGGGATGCTTGTCATTATTAGGGTCATAGAAATCGTTATTTCCGAATTCCGGAAAAAATTGCATTTTGAAACCATGGGCTATAGTCCAGCAGAATTAAGCAAAAAAGCCTCGGATTTCGTATTTCTGTATTTTTGTCAATAAAAGGTTCTCAGAGCTAAATTTTCAAATTTGTGTTCAATTAGGGATGTTTGTGACCGCCAATTTCATAGAAATCGTAATTTGCGAATTCCGGAAAAAAGTGCATTTTGAAACCATGAGCTATAGTCCAGCAGAATTAAGCAAAAAAGCTTCGGATTTCGTATTTCTGTATTTTTGTCAATAATAGGTTCTCAGAGCTAAATTTTCAAATTTGTGTTCAATTAGGGATACTTGTCATTAGAAATCGTAATTTGCGAATTCCGGAAAAAAGTGCATTTTGAAACCATGGGCTATAGTCCAGCAGAATTAAGCAAAAAAGCATTGGATTTCGTATTTCTGTATTTTTGTCAATAAAAGGTTCTCAGAGCTTAATTTTCAAATTTGTGTTCAATTAGGGATGCTTGTGACTGTCAATATCATAGAAATCGTAATTTGCGAATTCCGGAAAAAAGTGCGTTTTGAAACCATGGGCTATAGTCCAGCAGAATTAAGCAAAAAAGCCTCGGATTTCGTATTTCTGCATTTTTGTCAATAAAAGGTTCTCAGAGCTAAATTTTCAAATTTGTGTTCAATTAGGCATGCTTGTGACTCTCAATATCATAGAAATCGTAACTTCCGATTTCCGGAAAAAGTGCATTTTGAAACCATGGGCTATAGTCCAGCAGAATTGAGCAAAAAAGCCTCGGATTTCGTATTTCTGTATTTTTGTCAATAAAAGGTTCTCAGAGCTAAATTTTCAAATTTGTGTTCAATAAGGGATGCTTGTCATTATTAGGGTCATAGAAATCGTTATTTCCGAATTCCGGAAAAAATTGCATTTTGAAACCATGGGCTATAGTCCAGCAGAATTAAGCAAAAAAGCCTCGGATTTCGTATTTCTGTATTTTTGTCAATAAAAGGTTCTCAGAGCTAAATTTTCAAATTTGTGTTCAATAAGGGATGCTTGTCATTATAAGGGTCATAGAAATCGTCATTTCCGAATTCCGGAAAAAAGTGCATTTTGAAACCATGGGCTATAGTCCAGCTGAATAAAGCAAAAAAGCCTCGGATTTCGTATTTCTGTTTTTTTGTCAATAAAAGGTTCTCAGAGCTAAATTTTCAAATTTGTGTTCAATTAGGGATGCTTGTGACTGTCAATATCATAGAAATCGTAATTTCCGAATACCGGAAAAAAGTGCATTTTGAAACCATGGGCTATAGTCCAGCAGAATTAAGCAAAAAAGCCTCGGATTTCGTATTTCTGTATTTTTGTCAATAAAAGGTTCTCAGAGCTTATTTTTCAAATTTGTGTTCAATTAGGGATGCTTGTGACTGTCAATATCATAGAAATCGTAATTTGCGAATTCCGGAAAAAAGTGCGTTTTGAAACCATGGGCTATAGTCCAGCAGAATTAAGCAAAAAAGCCTCGGATTTCGTATTTCTGTATTTTTGTCAATAAAAGGTTCTCAGAGCTAAATTTTCAAATTTGTGTTCAATTAGGGATGCTTGTCATTTTCAGGGTCATAGAAATCGTAATTTACGAATTCCGGAAAAAAGTGCGTTTTGAAACCATGGGCTATAGTCCAGCAGAATTAAGCAAAAAAGCCTCGGATTTCGTATTTCTGTATTTTTGTCAATAAAAGGTTCTCAGAGCTAAATTTTCAAATTTGTGTTCAATTAGGGATGCTTGTGACTGTCAATATCATAGAAATCGTAATTTCCGAATACCGGAAAAAAGTGCATTTTGAAACCATGGGCTATAGTCCAGCAGAATTAAGCAAAAAAGCCTCGGATTTCGTATTTCTGTATTTTTGTCAATAAAAGGTTCTCAGAGCTTATTTTTCAAATTTGTGTTCAATTAGGGATGCTTGTGACTGTCAATATCATAGAAATCGTAATTTGCGAATTCCGGAAAAAAGTGCGTTTTGAAACCATGGGCTATAGTCCAGCAGAATTAAGCAAAAAAGCCTCGGATTTCGTATTTCTGTATTTTTGTCAATAAAAGGTTCTCAGAGCTAAATTTTCAAATTTGTGTTCAATTAGGGATGCTTGTCATTTTCAGGGTCATAGAAATCGTAATTTACGAATTCCGGAAAAAAGTGCGTTTTGAAACCATGGGCTATAGTCCAGCAGAATTAAGCAAAAAAGCCTCGGATTTCGTATTTCTGTATTTTTGTGAATAAAAGGTTCTCAGAGCTTATTTTTCAAATTTGTGTTCAATTAGGGATGCTTGTGACTGTCAATATCATAGAAATCGTAATTTGCGAATTCCGGAAAAAAGTGCGTTTTGAAACCATGGGCTATAGTCCAGCAGAATTAAGCAAAAATGCCTCGGATTTCAAATTTCTGTATTTTTGTCAATAAAAGGTTCTCAGAGCTAAATTTTCAAATTTGTGTTCAATTTGGGATGCTTGTGACTGTCAATATCATAGAAATCGTAATTTGCGAATTCCGGAAAAAAGTGCATTTTGAAACCATGGGCTATAGTCCAGCAGAATTAAGCAAAAAAGCCTCGGATTTCGTATTTCTGTATTTTTGTCATAAAAAGGTTCTCAGAGCTAAATTTTCAAATTTGTGTTCAATTAGGGATGCTTGTCATTATCAGGGTCATAGAAATAGTAATTTGCGAATTCCGGAAAAAAATGCGTTTTGAAACCATGGGCTATAGTCCAGCAGAATTAAGCAAAAAAGCCTCGGATTTCGTATTTCTGTATTTTTGTCAATAAAAGGTTCTCAGAGATAAATTTTCAAATTTGTGTTCAATGATAGGGATGCTTGTCAGGGTCATAGAAATCGTAATTTCCGAATTCCGGAAAAAAGTGCATTTTGAAACCATGGGCTATAGTCCAGCAGAATTAAGCAAAAAAGCCTCGGATTTCGTATTTCTGTATTTTTGTCAATAAAAGGTTCTCAGAGCTAAATTTTCAAATTTGTGTTCAATTTGGGATGCTTGTGACTGTCAATATCATAGAAATCGTAATTTGCGAATTCCGGAAAAAAATGCGTTTTGAAACCATGGGCTATAGTCTAGCAGAATTAAGCAAAAAAGCCTCGGATTTCGTATTTCTGTATTTTTGTCAATAAAAGGTTCTCAGAGATAAATTTTCAAATTTGTGTTCAATTAGGGATGCTTGTCAGGGTCATAGAAATCGTAATTTCCGAATTCCGGAAAAAAGTGCATTTTGAAACCATGGGCTATAGTCCAGCAGAATTAAGCAAAAAGCCTCGGATTTCGTATTTCTGTATTTTTATCAATAAAAGGTTCTCAGAGCTAAATTTTCAAATTTGTGTTCAATTAGGGATGCTTGTCATTATCAGGGTCTTAGAAATCGTAATTTCCGAATTCCGGAAAAAAGTGCATTTTGAAACCATGGGCTATAGTCCAGCAGAATTAAGCAAAAAAGCAAAAGGATTTCGTATTTCTGTATTTTTGTCAATAAAAGGTTCTCAGAACTAAATTTTCAAATTTGTGTTCAATTAGGGATGCTTGTCATTATCAGGGTCATAGAAATCGTAATTTGCGAATTCCGGAAAAAAGTGCATTTTGAAACCATGGGCTATAGTCCAGCAGAATTAAGCAAAAAAGCCTCGGATTTCGTATTTCTGTATTTTTGTCAATAAAAGGTTCTCAGAGCTAAATTTTCAAATTTGTGTTCAATTAGGGATGTTTGTCATTATCAGGGTCATAGAAATCGTAATTTGCGAATTCCGGAAAAAAGTGCATTTTGAAACCATGGGCTATAGTCCAGCAGAATTAAGCAAAAAAGCCTCGGATTTCGTATTTCTGTATTTTTGTCAATAAAAGGTTCTCAGAACTAAATTTTCAAATTTGTGTTCAATTAGGGATGCTTGTCATTATCAGGGTCATAGAAATCGTAACTTGCGAATTCCGGAAAAAAGTGCATTTTGAAACCATGGGCTATAGTCCAGCAGAATTAAGCAAAAAAGCCTCGGATTTCGTATTTCTGTATTTTTGTCAATAAAAGGTTCTCAGAGCTAAATTTTCAAATTTGTGTTCAATTTGGGATGCTTGTGACTGTCAATATCATAGAAATCGTAATTTCCGAATTCCGGAAAAAAGTGAATTTTGAAACCATGGGCTATAGTCCAGCAGAATTAAGCAAAAAAGCCTCGGAATTCATATTTCTGTATTTTTGTCAATAAAAGGTTCTCAGAACTAAATTTTCAAATTTGTGTTCAATTAGGGATGCTTGTTATTATCAGGGTCATAGAAATCGTAATTTGCGAATTCCGGAAAAAAGTGCATTTTGAAACCATGGGCTATAGTCCAGCAGAATTAAGCAAAAAAGCCTCGGATTTCGTATTTCTGTATTTTTGTCAATAAAAGGTTCTCAGAGCTAAATTTTCAAATTTGTGTTCAATTAGGGATGTTTGTCATTATCAGGGTCATAGAAATCGTAATTTGCGAATTCCGGAAAAAAGTGCATTTTGAAACCATGGGCTATAGTCCAGCAGAATTAAGCAAAAAAGCCTCGGATTTCGTATTTCTGTATTTTTGTCAATAAAAGGTTCTCAGAGCTAAATTTTCAAATTTGTGTTCAATTTGGGATGCTTGTGACTGTCAATATCATAGAAATCGTAATTTCCGAATTCCGGAAAAAAGTGCATTTTGAAACCATGGGCTATGGTCCAGCAGAATTAAGCATAAAGCCTCGGATTTTGTATTTCTGTATTTTTGTCAATAAAAGGTTCTCAGAACTAAATTTTCAAATTTGTGTTCAATTAGGGATGCTTGTCATTATCAGGGTCATAGAAATCGTAACTTGCGCATTCCGGAAAAAAGTGCATTTTGAAACCATGGGCTATAGTCCAGCAGAATTAAGCAAAAAAGCCTCGGATTTCGTATTTCTGTATTTTTGTCAATAAAAGGTTCTCAGAGCTAAATTTTCAAATTTGTGTTCAATTTGGGATGCTTGTGACTGTCAATATCATAGAAATCGTAATTTCCGAATTCCGGAAAAAAGTGAATTTTGAAACCATGGGCTATAGTCCAGCAGAATTAAGCAAAAAAGCCTCGGATTTCGTATTTCTGTATTTTTGTCAATAAAAGGTTCTCAGAGCTAAATTTTCAAATTTGTGTTCAATTAGGGATGCTTGTCATTATCGGGGTCATAGAAGTCGTAATTTTCGAATTCCGGAAAAAAGTGCATTTTGAAACCATGGGCTATAGTCCAGCAGAATTAAGCAAAAAAGCCTCGGATTTCGTATTTCTGTATTTTTGTCAATAATAGGTTCTCAGAGCTAAATTTTCAAATTTGTGTTCAATTAGGGATGCTTGTCATTATCAGGGTCATAGAAATCGTAATTTCCGAATTCCGGAAAAAAGTGCATTTTGAAACCATGGGCTATAGTCCAGCAGAATTAAGCAAAAAAGCCTCGGATTTCGTATTTCTGTATTTTTGTCAATAATAGGTTCTCAGAGCTAAATTTTCAAATTTGTGTTCAATTAGGGATGCTTGTCATTATCAGGGTCATAGAAATCGTAATTTCCGAATTCCGGAAAAAAGTGCATTTTGAAACCATGGGCTATAGTCCAGCAGAATTAAGCAAAAAAGCCTCGGATTTCGTATTTCTGTATTTTTGTCAATAAAAGGTTCTCAGAGCTAAATTTTCAAATTTGTGTTCAATTTGGGATGCTTGTGACTGTCAATATCATAGAAATCGTAATTTCCGAATTCCGGAAAAAAGTGCATTTTGAAACCATGGGCTATAGTCCAGCAGAATTAAGCAAAAATGCCTCGGATTTCAAATTTCTGTATTTTTATCAATAAAAGGTTCTCAGAGCTAAATTTTCAAATTTGTGTTCAATTAGGGATGCTTGTCATTATCAGGGTCATAGAAATCGTAATTTCCGAATTCCGGAAAAAAGTGCATTTTGAAACCATGGGCTATAGTCCAGCAGAATTAAGCAAAAAAGCCTCGGATTTTGTATTTCTGTATTTTTGTCAATAAAAGGTTCTCAGAGCTAAATTTTCAAATTTGTGTTCAATTTGGGATGCTTGTGACTGTCAATATCATAGAAATCGTAATTTCCGAATTCCGGAAAAAAGTGCATTTTGAAACCATGGGCTATAGTCCAGCAGAATTAAGCAAAAAAGCCTCGGATTTCGTATTTCTGTATTTTTGTCAATAAAAGGTTCTCAGAGCTAAATTTTCAAATTTGTGTTCAATTTGGGATGCTTGTGACTGTCAATATCATAGAAATCGTAATTTCCGAATTCCGGAAAAAAGTGCATTTTGAAACCATGGGCTATAGTCCAGCAGAATTAAGCAAAAATGCCTCGGATTTCAAATTTCTGTATTTTTGTCAATAAAAGGTTCTCAGAGCTAAATTTTCAAATTTGTGTTCAATTAGGGATGCTTGTCATTATCAGGGTCATAGAAATCGTAATTTCCGAATTCCGGAAAAAAGTGCATTTTGAAACCATGGGCTATAGTCCAGCAGAATTAAGCAAAAAAGCCTCGGATTTTGTATTTCTGTATTTTTGTCAATAAAAGGTTCTCAGAGCTAAATTTTCAAATTTGTGTTCAATTTGGGATGCTTGTGACTGTCAATATCATAGAAATCGTAATTTCCGAATTCCGGAAAAAAGTGCATTTTGAAACCATGGGCTATAGTCCAGCAGAATTCAGCAAAAATGCCTCGGATTTCAAATTTCTGTATTTTTGTCAATAAAAGGTTCTCAGAGCTAAATTTTCAAATTTGTGTTCAATTTGGGATGCTTGTGACTGTCAATATCATAGAAATCGTAATTTCCGAATTCCGGAAAAAAGTGCATTTTGAAACCATGGGCTATAGTCCAGCAGAATTAAGCAAAAATGCCTCGGATTTCAAATTTCTGTATTTTTGTCAATAAAAGGTTCTCAGAGCTAAATTTTCAAATTTGTGTTCAATTTGGAATGCTTGTGACTGTCAATATCATAGAAATCGTAATTTGCGAATTCCGGAAAAAAGTGCATTTTGAAACCATGGGCTATAGTCCAGCAGAATTAAGCAAAAAAGCCTCGGATTTCGTATTTCTGTATTTTTGTCAATAAAAGGTTCTCAGAGCTAAATTTTCAAATTTGTGTTCAATTAGGGATGTTTGTCATTATCAGGTTCATAGAAATCGTAATTTGCGAATTCCGGAAAAAAGTGCATTTTGAAACCATGGGCTATAGTCCAGCAGAATTAAGCAAAAAAGCCTCGGATTTCGTATTTCTGTATTTTTGTCAATAAAAGGTTCTCAGAGCTAAATTTTCAAATTTGTGTTCAATTTGGGATGCTTGTGACTGTCAATATCATAGAAATCGTAACTTGCGAATTCCGGAAAAAAGTGCATTTTGAAACCATGGGCTATAGTCCAGCAGAGTTAAGCAAAAAAGCCTCGGATTTCGTATTTCTGTATTTTTGTCAATAAAAGGTTCTCAGAGCTAAATTTTCAAATTTGTGTTCAATTTGGGATGCTTGTGACTGTCAATATCATAGAAATCGTAATTTGCGAATTCCGGAAAAAAGTGCATTTTGAAACCATGGGCTATAGTCCAGCTGAATAAAGCAAAAAAGCCTCGGAATTCATATTTCTGTATTTTTGTCAATAAAAGGTTCTCAGAGCTAAATTTTCAAATTTGTGTTCAATTTGGGATGCTTGTGACTGTCAATATCATAGAAATCGTAATTTGCGAATTCCGGAAAAAAGTGCATTTTGAAACCATGGGCTATAGTCCAGCAGAATTAAGCAAAAAAGCCTCGGATTTCGTATTTCTGTATTTTTGTCAATAAAAGGTTCTCAGAGCTAAATTTTCAAATTTGTGTTCAATTTGGGATGCTTGTGACTGTCAATATCATAGAAATCGTAATTTGCGAATTCCGGAAAAAAGTGCATTTTGAAACCATGGGCTATAGTCCAGCTGAATAAAGCAAAAAAGCCTCGGAATTCATATTTCTGTATTTTTGTCAATAAAAGGTTCTCAGAGCTTAATTTTCAAATTTGTGTTCAATTAGGGATGCTTGTGACTGTCAATATCATAGAAATCGTAATTTCCGGATTCCGGAAAAAAGTGCATTTTGAAAGCATGGGCTATAGTCCAGCTGAATAAAGCAAAAAAGCCTCGGAATTCATATTTCTGTATTTTTGTCAATAAAAGGTTCTCAGAGCTAAATTTTCAAATTTGTGTTCAATTAGGGATGCTTGTGACTGTCAATATCATAGAAATCGTAACTTGCGAATTGCGGAAAAAAGTGCATTTTGAAACCATGGACCAGTCCAGCAGAATTAAGCAAAAAAGCCTCGGATCTCGTATTTCTGTATTTTTGTCAATAAAAGGTTCTCAGAGCTAAATTTTCAAATTTGTGTTCAATTAGGGATGCTTGTGACTGTCAATATCATAGAAATCGTAATTTCCGAATTCCGGAAAAAAGTGCATTTTGAAACCATGGGCTATAGTCCAGCTGAATAAAGCAAAAAAGCCTCGGAATTCATATTTCTGTATTTTTGTCAATAAAAGGTTCTCAGAGCTAAATTTTCAAATTTGTGTTCAATTTGGGATGCTTGTGACTGTCAATATCATAGAAATCGTAATTTCCGAATTCCGGAAAAAAGTGCATTTTGAAACCATGGGCTATAGTCCAGCAGAATTAAGCAAAAAAGCCTCGGATTTCGTATTTCTGTATTTTTGTCAATAAAAGGTTCTCAGAGCTAAATTTTCAAATTTGTGTTCAATTTGGGATGCTTGTGACTGTCAATATTATAGAAATCGTAACTTGCGAATTCCGGAAAAAAGTGCATTTTGAAACCATGGGCTATAGTCCAGCAGAATTAAGCAAAAAAGCCTCGGATTTCGTATTTCTGTATTTTTGTCAATAAAAGGTTCTCAGAGCTAAATTTTCAAATTTGTGTTCAATTAGGGATGCTTGTGACTGTCAATATCATAGAAATCGTAATTTGCGAATTGCGGAAAAAAGTGCATTTTGAAACCATGGACCAGTCCAGCAGAATTAAGCAAAAAAGCCTCGGATCTCGTATTTCTGTATTTTTGTCAATAAAAGGTTCTCAGAGCTAAATTTTCAAATTTGTGTTCAATTAGGGATGCTTGTGACTGTCAATATCATAGAAATCGTAATTTCCGAATTCCGGAAAAAAGTGCATTTTGAAACCATGGGCTATAGTGCAGCTGAATAAAGCAAAAAAGCCTCGGAATTCATATTTCTGTATTTTTGTCAATAAAAGGTTCTCAGAGCTAAATTTTCAAATTTGTGTTCAATTAGGGATGCTTGTGACTGTCAATATCATAGAAATCGTAATTTCCGAATTCCGGAAAAAAGTGCATTTTGAAACCATGGGCTATAGTCCAGCAGAATTAAGCAAAAAAGCCTCGGATTTCGTATTTCTGTATTTTTGTCAATAAAAGGTTCTCAGAGCTAAATTTTCAAATTTGTGTTCAATTTGGGATGCTTGTGACTGTCAATATCATAGAAATCGTAATTTCCGAATTCCGGAAAAAAGTGCATTTTGAAACCATGGGCTATAGTCCAGCAGAATTAAACAAAAATGCCTCGGATTTCAAATTTCTGTATTTTTGTCAATAAAAGGTTCTCAGAGCTAAATTTTCAAATTTGTGTTCAATTTGGGATGCTTGTGACTGTCAATATCATAGAAATCGTAATTTGCGAATTCCGGAAAAAAGTGCATTTTGAAACCATGGGCTATAGTCCAGCAGAATTAAGCAAAAAAGCCTCGGATTTCGTATTTCTGTATTTTTGTCAATAAAAGGTTCTCAGAGCTAAATTTTCAAATTTGTGTTCAATTAGGGATGTTTGTCATTATCAGGTTCATAGAAATCGTAATTTGCGAATTCCGGAAAAAAGTGCATTTTGAAACCATGGGCTATAGTCCAGCAGAATTAAGCAAAAAAGCCTCGGATTTCGTATTTCTGTATTTTTGTCAATAAAAGGTTCTCAGAGCTAAATTTTCAAATTTATGTTCAATTTGGGATGCTTGTGACTGTCAATATCATAGAAATCGTAACTTGCGAATTCCGGAAAAAAGTGCATTTTGAAACCATGGGCTATAGTCCAGCAGAATTAAGCAAAAAAGCCTCGGATTTCGTATTTCTGTATTTTTGTCAATAAAAGGTTCTCAGAGCTAAATTTTCAAATTTGTGTTCAATTTGGGATGCTTGTGACTGTCAATATCATAGAAATCGTAATTTCCGAATTCCGGAAAAAAGTGCATTTTGAAACCATGGGCTATAGTCCAGCTGAATAAAGCAAAAAAGCCTCGGAATTCATATTTCTGTATTTTTGTCAATAAAAGGTTCTCAGAGCTAAATTTTCAAATTTGTGTTCAATTAGGTATGCTTGTGACTGTCAATATCATAGAAATCGTAATTTGCGAATTCCGGAAAAAAGTGCATTTTGAAACCATGGGCTATAGTCCAGCAGAATTAAGCAAAAAAGCCTCGGATTTCGTATTTCTGTATTTTTGTCAATAAAAGGTTCTCAGAGCTAAATTTTCAAATTCGTGTTCAATTTGGGATGCTTGTGACTGTCAATATTATAGAAATCGTAACTTGCGAATTCCGGAAAAAAGTGCATTTTGAAACCATGGGCTATAGTCCAGCAGAATTAAGCAAAAAAGCCTCGGATTTCGTATTTCTGTATTTTTGTCAATAAAAGGTTCTCAGAGCTAAATTTTCAAATTTGTGTTCAATTAGGGATGCTTGTGACTGTCAATATCATAGAAATCGTAATTTCCGAATTCCGGAAAAAAGTGCATTTTGAAACCATGGGCTATAGTCCAGCTGAATAAAGCAAAAAAGCCTCGGAATTCATATTTCTGTATTTTTGTCAATAAAAGGTTCTCAGAGCTAAATTTTCAAATTTGTGTTCAATTTGGGATGCTTGTGACTGTCAATATCATAGAAATCGTAATTTCCGAATTCCGGAAAAAAGTGCATTTTGAAACCATGGGCTATAGTCCAGCAGAATTAAGCAAAAAAGCCTCGGATTTCGTATTTCTGTATTTTTGTCAATAAAAGGTTCTCAGAGCTAAATTTTCAAATTTGTGTTCAATTTGGGATGCTTGTGACTGTCAATATTATAGAAATCGTAACTTGCGAATTCCGGAAAAAAGTGCATTTTGAAACCATGGGCTATAGTCCAGCAGAATTAAGCAAAAAAGCCTCGGATTTCGTATTTCTGTATTTTTGTCAATAAAAGGTTCTCAGAGCTAAATTTTCAAATTTGTGTTCAATTAGGGATGCTTGTGACTGTCAATATCATAGAAATCGTAATTTGCGAATTGCGGAAAAAAGTGCATTTTGAAACCATGGACCAGTCCAGCAGAATTAAGCAAAAAAGCCTCGGGTCTCGTATTTCTGTATTTTTGTCAATAAAAGGTTCTCAGAGCTAAATTTTCAAATTTGTGTTCAATTAGGGATGCTTGTGACTGTCAATATCATAGAAATCGTAATTTCCGAATTCCGGAAAAAAGTGCATTTTGAAACCATGGGCTATAGTCCAGCTGAATAAAGCAAAAAAGCCTCGGAATTCATATTTCTGTATTTTTGTCAATAAAAGGTTCTCAGAGCTAAATTTTCAAATTTGTGTTCAATTAGGGATGCTTGTGACTGTCAATATCATAGAAATCGTAATTTCCGAATTCCGGAATAAAGTGCATTTTGAAACCATGGGCTATAGTCCAGCAGAATTAAGCAAAAAAGCCTCGGATTTCGTATTTCTGTATTTTTGTCAATAAAAGGTTCTCAGAGCTAAATTTTCAAATTTGTGTTCAATTTGGGATGCTTGTGACTGTCAATATTATAGAAATCGTAACTTGCGAATTCCGGAAAAAAGTGCATTTTGAAACCATGGGCTATAGTCCAGCAGAATTAAGCAAAAAAGCCTCGGAATTCATATTTCTGTATTTTTGTCAATAAAAGGTTCTCAGAGCTAAATTTTCAAATTTGTGTTCAATTAGGGATGCTTGTGACTGTCAATATCATAGAAATCGTAATTTCCGAATTCCGGAAAAAAGTGCATTTTGAAACCATGGGCTATAGTCCAGCTGAATAAAGCAAAAAAGCCTCGGAATTCATATTTCTGTATTTTTGTCAATAAAAGGTTCTCAGAGCTAAATTTTCAAATTTGTGTTCAATTTGGGATGCTTGTGACTGTCAATATCATAGAAATCGTAATTTCCGAATTCCGGAAAAAAGTGCATTTTGAAACCATGGGCTATAGTCCAGCAGAATTAAGCAAAAAAGCCTCGGATTTCGTATTTCTGTATTTTTGTCAATAAAAGGTTCTCAGAGCTAAATTTTCAAATTTGTGTTCAATTAGGGATGCTTGTGACTGTCAATATCATAGAAATCGTAATTTGCGAATTCCGGAAAAAAGTGCATTTTGAAACCATGGGCTATAGTCCAGCAGAATTAAGCAAAAAAGCCTCGGAATTCATATTTCTGTATTTTTGTCAATAAAAGGTTCTCAGAGCTAAATTTTCAAATTTGTGTTCAATTAGGGATGCTTGTGACTGTCAATATCATAGAAATCGTAATTTCCGAATTCCGGAAAAAAGTGCATTTTGAAACCATGGGCTATAGTCCAGCTGAATAAAGCAAAAAAGCCTCGGAATTCATATTTCTGTATTTTTGTCAATAAAAGGTTCTCAGAGCTAAATTTTCAAATTTGTGTTCAATTAGGAATGTTTGTCATTATCAGGGTCATAGATATCGTAATTTGCGAATTCCGGAAAAAAGTGCATTTTGAAACCATGGGCTATGGTCCAGCAGAATTAAGCAAAAAAGCCTCGGATTTTGTATTTCTGTATTTTTGTCAATAAAAGGTTCTCAGAACTAAGTTTTCAAATTTGTGTTCAATTAGGAATGTTTGTAATTATCAGGGTCATAGATATCGTAATTTGCGAATTCCGGAAAAAAGTGCATTTTGAAACCATGGGCTATGGTCCAGCAGAATTAAGCAAAAAAGCCTCGGATTTTGTATTTCTGTATTTTTGTCAATAAAAGGTTCTCAGAACTAAATTTTCAAATTTGTGTTCAATTAGGAATGTTTGTCATTATCAGGGTCATAGATATCGTAATTTGCGAATTCCGGAAAAAAGTGCATTTTGAAACCATGGGCTATGGTCCAGCAGAATTAAGCAAAAAAGCCTCGGATTTTGTATTTCTGTATTTTTGTCAATAAAAGGTTCTCAGAACTAAATTTTCAAATTTGTGTTCAATTAGGGATGCTTGTCATTATCAGGGTCATAGAAATCGTAATTTGCGAATTCCGGAAAAAAGTGCATTTTGAAACCATGGGCTATAGTCCAGCAGAATTAAGCAAAAAAGCCTCGGATTTCGTATTTCTGTATTTTTGTCAATAAAAGGTTCTCAGAGCTAAATTTTCAAATTTGTGTTTAATTTGGGATGCTTGTGACTGTCAATATCATAGAAATCGTAATTTCCGAATTCCGGAAAAAAGTGCATTTTGAAACCATGGGCTATAGTCCAGCAGAATTAAGCAAAAAAGCCTCGGATTTTGTATTTCTGTATTTTTGTCAATAAAAGGTTCTCAGAGCTAAATTTTCAAATTTGTGTTCAATTAGGAATGTTTGTCATTATCAGGGTCATAGATATCGTAATTTGCGAATTCCGGAAAAAAGTGCATTTTGAAACCATGGGCTATAGTCCAGCAGAATTAAGCAAAAAAGCCTCGGATTTCGTATTTCTGTATTTTTGTCAATAAAAGGTTCTCAGAGCTAAATTTTCAAATTTGTGTTCAATTTGGGATGCTTGTGACTGTCAATATCATAGAAATCGTAATTTCCGAATTCCGGAAAAAAGTGCATTTTGAAACCATGGGCTATAGTCCAGCAGAATTAAGCAAAAAAGCCTCGGATTTTGTATTTCTGTATTTTTGTCAATAAAAGGTTCTCAGAGCTAAATTTTCAAATTTGTGTTTAATTTGGGATGCTTGTGACTGTCAATATCATAGAAATCGTAATTTCCGAATTCCGGAAAAAAGTGCATTTTGAAACCATGGGCTATAGTCCAGCAGAATTAAGCAAAAAAGCCTCGAATTTCGTATTTCTGTATTTTTGTCAATAAAAGGTTCTCAGAGCTAAATTTTCAAATTTGTGTTCAATTAGGGATGCTTGTCATTATCAGGGTCATAGAAATCGTAACTTGCGAATTCCGGAAAAAAGTGCATTTTGAAACATGGGCTATAGTCCAGCAGAATTAAGCAAAAAAGCCTCGGATTTTGTATTTCTGTATATTTGTCAATAAAAGGTTCTCAGAACTAAATTTTCAAATTTGTGTTCAATTTGGGATGCTTGTGACTGTTAATATCATAGAAATCGTAATTTCCGAATTCCGGAAAACATGCATTTTGAAACCATGGGCTATAGTCCAGCAGAATTAAGCAAAAAAGCCTCGGATTTTGTATTTCTGTATTTTTGTCAATAAAAGGTTCTCAGAACTAAATTTTCAAATTTGTGTTCAATTAGGGATGCTTGTCATTATCAGGGTCATAGAAATCGTAACTTGCGAATTCCGGAAAAAAGTGCATTTTGAAACCATGGGCTATAGTCCAGCAGAATTAAGCAAAAAAGCCTCGGAATTCATATTTCTGTATTTTTGTCAATAAAAGGTTCTCAGAGCTAAATTTTCAAATTTGTGTTCAATTAGGGATGCTTGTCATTATCAGGGTCATAGAAATCGTAACTTGCGAATTCCGGAAAAAAAGTGCATTTTGAAACCATGGGCTATAGTCCAGCAGAATTAAGCAAAAAAGCCTCGGATTTCGTATTTCTGTATTTTTGTCAATAAAAGGTTCTCAGAGCTAAATTTTCAAATTTGTGTTCAATTAGGGATGCTTGTCATTATCAGGGTCATAGAAATCGTAACTTGCGAATTCCGGAAAAAAAGTGCATTTTGAAACCATGGGCTATAGTCCAGCAGAATTAAGCAAAAAAGCCTCGGATTTCGTATTTCTGTATTTTTGTCAATAAAAGGTTCTCAGAGCTAAATTTTCAAATTTGTGTTCAATTAGGGATGCTTGTGACTGTCAATATCATAGAAATCGTAATTTGCGAATTGCGGAAAAAAGTGCATTTTGAAACCATGGACCAGTCCAGCAGAATTAAGCAAAAAAGCCTCGGATTTCGTATTTCTGTATTTTTGTCAATAAAAGGTTCTCAGAGCTAAATTTTCAAATTTGTGTTCAATTAGGGATGCTTGTGACTGTCAATATCATAGAAATCGTAATTTCCGAATTCCGGAAAAAAGTGCATTTTGAAACCATGGGCTATAGTGCAGCTGAATAAAGCAAAAAAGCCTCGGAATTCATATTTCTGTATTTTTGTCAATAAAAGGTTCTCAGAGCTAAATTTTCAAATTTGTGTTCAATTAGGGATGCTTGTGACTGTCAATATCATAGAAATCGTAATTTCCGAATTCCGGAAAAAAGTGCATTTTGAAACCATGGGCTATAGTCCAGCAGAATTAAGCAAAAAAGCCTCGGATTTCGTATTTCTGTATTTTTGTCAATAAAAGGTTCTCAGAGCTAAATTTTCAAATTTGTGTTCAATTTGGGATGCTTGTGACTGTCAATATCATAGAAATCGTAATTTCCGAATTCCGGAAAAAAGTGCATTTTGAAACCATGGGCTATAGTCCAGCAGAATTAAGCAAAAAAGCCTCGGATTTCGTATTTCTGTATTTTTGTCAATAAAAGGTTCTCAGAGCTAAATTTTCAAATTTGTGTTCAATTAGGGATGTTTGTCATTATCAGGTTCATAGAAATCGTAATTTGCGAATTCCGGAAAAAAGTGCATTTTGAAACCATGGGCTATAGTCCAGCAGAATTAAGCAAAAAAGCCTCGGATTTCGTATTTCTGTATTTTTGTCAATAAAAGGTTCTCAGAGCTAAATTTTCAAATTTATGTTCAATTTGGGATGCTTGTGACTGTCAATATCATAGAAATCGTAACTTGCGAATTCCGGAAAAAAGTGCATTTTGAAACCATGGGCTATAGTCCAGCAGAATTAAGCAAAAAAGCCTCGGATTTCGTATTTCTGTATTTTTGTCAATAAAAGGTTCTCAGAGCTAAATTTTCAAATTTGTGTTCAATTTGGGATGCTTGTGACTGTCAATATCATAGAAATCGTAATTTCCGAATTCCGGAAAAAAGTGCATTTTGAAACCATGGGCTATAGTCCAGCTGAATAAAGCAAAAAAGCCTCGGAATTCATATTTCTGTATTTTTGTCAATAAAAGGTTCTCAGAGCTAAATTTTCAAATTTGTGTTCAATTAGGGATGCTTGTGACTGTCAATATCATAGAAATCGTAATTTGCGAATTCCGGAAAAAAGTGCATTTTGAAACCATGGGCTATAGTCCAGCAGAATTAAGCAAAAAAGCCTCGGATTTCGTATTTCTGTATTTTTGTCAATAAAAGGTTCTCAGAGCTAAATTTTCAAATTTGTGTTCAATTTGGGATGCTTGTGACTGTCAATATTATAGAAATCGTAACTTGCGAATTCCGGAAAAAAGTGCATTTTGAAACCATGGGCTATAGTCCAGCAGAATTAAGCAAAAAAGCCTCGGATTTCGTATTTCTGTATTTTTGTCAATAAAAGGTTCTCAGAGCTAAATTTTCAAATTTGTGTTCAATTAGGGATGCTTGTGACTGTCAATATCATAGAAATCGTAATTTGCGAATTGCGGAAAAAAGTGCATTTTGAAACCATGGGCTATAGTCCAGCTGAATAAAGCAAAAAAGCCTCGGAATTCATATTTCTGTATTTTTGTCAATAAAAGGTTCTCAGAGCTAAATTTTCAAATTTGTGTTCAATTTGGGATGCTTGTGACTGTCAATATTATAGAAATCGTAACTTGCGAATTCCGGAAAAAAGTGCATTTTGAAACCATGGGCTATAGTCCAGCAGAATTAAGCAAAAAAGCCTCGGATTTCGTATTTCTGTATTTTTGTCAATAAAAGGTTCTCAGAGCTAAATTTTCAAATTTGTGTTCAATTTGGGATGCTTGTGACTGTCAATATTATAGAAATCGTAACTTGCGAATTCCGGAAAAAAGTGCATTTTGAAACCATGGGCTATAGTCCAGCAGAATTAAGCAAAAAAGCCTCGGATTTCGTATTTCTGTATTTTTGTCAATAAAAGGTTCTCAGAGCTAAATTTTCAAATTTGTGTTCAATTAGGGATGCTTGTGACTGTCAATATCATAGAAATCGTAATTTGCGAATTGCGGAAAAAAGTGCATTTTGAAACCATGGACCAGTCCAGCAGAATTAAGCAAAAAAGCCTCGGAATTCATATTTCTGTATTTTTGTCAATAAAAGGTTCTCAGAGCTAAATTTTCAAATTTGTGTTCAATTTGGGATGCTTGTGACTGTCAATATTATAGAAATCGTAACTTGCGAATTCCGGAAAAAAGTGCATTTTGAAACCATGGGCTATAGTCCAGCAGAATTAAGCAAAAAAGCCTCGGATTTCGTATTTCTGTATTTTTGTCAATAAAAGGTTCTCAGAGCTAAATTTTCAAATTTGTGTTCAATTTGGGATGCTTGTGACTGTCAATATTATAGAAATCGTAACTTGCGAATTCCGGAAAAAAGTGCATTTTGAAACCATGGGCTATAGTCCAGCAGAATTAAGCAAAAAAGCCTCGGATTTCGTATTTCTGTATTTTTGTCAATAAAAGGTTCTCAGAGCTAAATTTTCAAATTTGTGTTCAATTAGGGATGCTTGTGACTGTCAATATCATAGAAATCGTAGTTTGCGAATTGCGGAAAAAAGTGCATTTTGAAACCATGGACCAGTCCAGCAGAATTAAGCAAAAAAGCCTCGGATCTCGTATTTCTGTATTTTTGTCAATAAAAGGTTCTCAGAGCTAAATTTTCAAATTTGTGTTCAATTAGGGATGCTTGTGACTGTCAATATCATAGAAATCGTAATTTCCGAATTCCGGAAAAAAGTGCATTTTGAAACCATGGGCTATAGTCCAGCTGAATAAAGCAAAAAAGCCTCGGAATTCATATTTCTGTATTTTTGTCAATAAAAGGTTCTCAGAGCTAAATTTTCAAATTTGTGTTCAATTAGGGATGCTTGTGACTGTCAATATCATAGAAATCGTAATTTCCGAATTCCGGAATAAAGTGCATTTTGAAACCATGGGCTATAGTCCAGCAGAATTAAGCAAAAAAAGCCTCGGATTTCGTATTTCTGTATTTTTGTCAATAAAAGGTTCTCAGAGCTAAATTTTCAAATTTGTGTTCAATTTGGGATGCTTGTGACTGTCAATGTTATAGAAATCGTAACTTGCGAATTCCGGAAAAAAGTGCATTTTGAAACCATGGGCTATAGTCCAGCAGAATTAAGCAAAAAAGCCTCGGAATTCATATTTCTGTATTTTTGTCAATAAAAGGTTCTCAGAGCTAAATTTTCAAATTTGTGTTCAATTAGGGATGCTTGTGACTGTCAATATCATAGAAATCGTAATTTCCGAATTCCGGAAAAAAGTGCATTTTGAAACCATGGGCATAGTCCAGCTGAATAAAGCAAAAAAGCCTCGGAATTCATATTTCTGTATTTTTGTCAATAAAAGGTTCTCAGAGCTAAATTTTCAAATTTGTGTTCAATTTGGGATGCTTGTGACTGTCAATATCATAGAAATCGTAATTTCCGAATTCCGGAAAAAAAGTGCATTTTGAAACCATGGGCTATAGTCCAGCAGAATTAAGCAAAAAAGCCTCGGAATTCATATTTCTGTATTTTTGTCAATAAAAGGTTCTCAGAGCTAAATTTTCAAATTTGTGTTCAATTTGGGATGCTTGTGACTGTCAATATCATAGAAATCGTAATTTCCGAATTCCGGAAAAAGTGCATTTTGAAACCATGGGCTATAGTCCAGCAGAATTAAGCAAAAAAGCCTCGGATTTCGTATTTCTGTATTTTTGTCAATAAAAGGTTCTCAGAGCTAAATTTTCAAATTTGTGTTCAATTTGGGATGCTTGTGACTGTCAATATCATAGAAATCGTAACTTGCGAATTCCGGAAAAAAGTGCATTTTGAAACCATGGGCTATAGTCCAGCAGAATTAAGCAAAAAAGCCTCGGATTTCGTATTTCTGTATTTTTGTCAATAAAAGGTTCTCAGAGCTAAATTTTCAAATTTGTGTTCAATTAGGGATGTTTGTCATTATCAGGTTCATAGAAATCGTAATTTGCGAATTCCGGAAAAAAGTGCATTTTGAAACCATGGGCTATAGTCCAGCAGAATTAAGCAAAAAAGCCTCGGATTTCGTATTTCTGTATTTTTGTCAATAAAAGGTTCTCAGAGCTAAATTTTCAAATTTGTGTTCAATTTGGGATGCTTGTGACTGTCAATATCATAGAAATCGTAACTTGCGAATTCCGGAAAAAAGTGCATTTTGAAACCATGGGCTATAGTCCAGCAGAATTAAGCAAAAAAGCCTCGGATTTCGTATTTCTGTATTTTTGTCAATAAAAGGTTCTCAGAGCTAAATTTTCAAATTTGTGTTCAATTTGGGATGCTTGTGACTGTCAATATCATAGAAATCGTAATTTCCGAATTCCGGAAAAAAGTGCATTTTGAAACCATGGGCTATAGTCCAGCAGAATTAAGCAAAAATGCCTCGGATTTCAAATTTCTGTATTTTTGTCAATAAAAGGTTCTCAGAGCTAAATTTTCAAATTTGTGTTCAAGTAGGGATGCTTGTGACTGTCAATATCATAGAAATCGTAATTTGCGAATTCCGGAAAAAAGTGCATTTTGAAACCATGGGCTATAGTCCAGCTGAATAAAGCAAAAAAGCTTCGGAATTCATATTTCTGTATTTTTGTCAATAAAAGGTTCTCAGAGCTTAATTTTCAAATTTGTGTTCAATTAGGGATGCTTGTGACTGTCAATATCATAGAAATCGTAATTTCCGAATTCCGGAAAAAAGTGCATTTTGAAAGCATGGGCTAAAGTCCAGCTGAATAAAGCAAAAAAGCCTCGGAATTCATATTTCTGTATTTTTGTCAATAAAAGGTTCTCAGAGCTAAATTTTCAAATTTGTGTTCAATTAGGGATGCTTGTGACTGTCAATATCATAGAAATCGTAATTTGCGAATTCCGGAAAAAAGTGCATTTTGAAACCATGGGCTATAGTCCAGCAGAATTAAGCAAAAAAGCCTCGGATCTCGTATTTCTGTATTTTTGTCAATAAAAGGTTCTCAGAGCTAAATTTTCAAATTTGTGTTCAATTAGGGATGCTTGTGACTGTCAATATCATAGAAATCGTAATTTCCGAATTCCGGAAAAAAGTGCATTTTGAAACCATGGGCTATAGTCCAGCAGAATTAAGCAAAAAAGCCTCGGAATTCATATTTCTGTATTTTTGTCAATAAAAGGTTCTCAGAGCTAAATTTTCAAATTTGTGTTCAAATAGGGATGCTTGTGACTGTCAATATCATAGAAATCGTAATTTCCGAATTCCGGAAAAAAGTGCATTTTGAAACCATGGGCTATAGTCCAGCTGAATAAAGCAAAAAAGCCTCGGAATTCATATTTCTGTATTTTTGTCAATAAAAGGTTCTCAGAGCTAAATTTTCAAATTTGTGTTCAATTAGGAATGTTTGTCATTATCAGGGTCATAGATATTGTAATTTGCGAATTCCGGAAAAAAGTGCATTTTGAAACCATGGGCTATGGTCCAGCAGAATTAAGCAAAAAAGCCTCGGATTTTGTATTTCTGTATTTTTGTCAATAAAAGGTTCTCAGAACTAAATTTTCAAATTTGCGTTCAATTAGGAATGTTTGTAATTATCAGGGTCATAGATATCGTAATTTGCGAATTCCGGAAAAAAGTGCATTTTGAAACCATGGGCTATGGTCCAGCAGAATTAAGCAAAAAAGCCTCGGATTTTGTATTTCTGTATTTTTGTCAATAAAAGGTTCTCAGAACTAAATTTTCAAATTTGTGTTCAATTAGGAATGTTTGTCATTATCAGGGTCATATATATCGTAATTTGCGAATTCCGGAAAAAAGTGCATTTTGAAACCATGGGCTATGGTCCAGCAGAATTAAGCAAAAAAGCCTCGGATTTTGTATTTCTGTATTTTTGTCAATAAAAGGTTCTCAGAACTAAATTTTCAAATTTGTGTTCAATTAGGGATGCTTGTCATTATCAGGGTCATAGAAATCGTAATTTGCGAATTCCGGAAAAAAGTGCATTTTGAAACCATGGGCTATAGTCCAGCAGAATTAAGCAAAAAAGCCTCGGATTTCGTATTTCTGTATTTTTGTCAATAAAAGGTTCTCAGAGCTAAATTTTCAAATTTGTGTTTAATTTGGGATGCTTGTGACTGTCAATATCATAGAAATCGTAATTTCCGAATTCCGGAAAAAAGTGCATTTTGAAACCATGGGCTATAGTCCAGCAGAATTAAGCAAAAAAGCCTCGGATTTTGTATTTCTGTATTTTTGTCAATAAAAGGTTCTCAGAGCTAAATTTTCAAATTTGTGTTCAATTTGGGATGCTTGTGACTGTCAATATCATAGAAATCGTAATTTCCGAATTCCGGAAAAAAGTGCATTTGAAACCATGGGCTATAGTCCAGCAGAATTAAGCAAAAAAGCCTCGAATTTCGTATTTCTGTATTTTTGTCAATAAAAGGTTCTCAGAGCTAAATTTTCAAATTTGTGTTCAATTAGGGATGCTTGTCATTATCAGGGTCATAGAAATCGTATTTTGCGAATTCCGGAAAAAAGTGCATTTTGAAACCATGGGCTATAGTCCAGCAGAATTAAGCAAAAAAGCCCCGGATTTTGTATTTCTGTATTTTTGTCAATAAAAGGTTCTCAGAACTAAATTTTCAAATTTGTGTTCAATTAGGGATGCTTGTCATTATCAGGGTCATAGAAATCGTAACTTGCGAATTCCGGAAAAAAGTGCATTTTGAAACATGGGCTATAGTCCAGCAGAATTAAGCAAAAAAGCCTCGGATTTTGTATTTCTGTATTTTTGTCAATAAAAGGTTCTCAGAACTAAATTTTCAAATTTGTGTTCAATTTGGGATGCTTGTGACTGTTAATATCATAGAAATCGTAATTTCCGAATTCCGGAAAACATGCATTTTGAAACCATGGGCTATAGTCCAGCAGAATTAAGCAAAAAAGCCTCGGATTTTGTATTTCTGTATTTTTGTCAATAAAAGGTTCTCAGAACTAAATTTTCAAATTTGTGTTCAATTAGGGATGCTTGTCATTATCAGGGTCATAGAAATCGTAACTTGCGAATTCCGGAAAAAAGTGCATTTTGAAACCATGGGCTATAGTCCAGCAGAATTAAGCAAAAAGCCTCGGAATTCATATTTCTGTATTTTTGTCAATAAAAGGTTCTCAGAGCTAAATTTTCAAATTTGTGTTCAATTAGGGATGCTTGTCATTATCAGGGTCATAGAAATCGTAACTTGCGAATTCCGGAAAAAAAGTGCATTTTGAAACCATGGGCTATAGTCCAGCAGAATTAAGCAAAAAAGCCTCGGATTTCGTATTTCTGTATTTTTGTCAATAAAAGGTTCTCAGAGCTAAATTTTCAAATTTGTGTTCAATTAGGGATGCTTGTCATTATCAGGGTCATAGAAATCGTAACTTGCGAATTCCGGAAAAAAAGTGCATTTTGAAACCATGGGCTATAGTCCAGCAGAATTAAGCAAAAAAGCCTCGGAATTCATATTTCTGTATTTTTGTCAATAAAAGGTTCTCAGAGCTAAATTTTCAAATTTGTGTTCAATTTGGGATGCTTGTGACTGTCAATATCATAGAAATCGTAATTTCCGAATTCCGGAAAAAAGTGCATTTTGAAACCATGGGCTAGAGTCCAGCAGAATTAAGCAAAAAAGCCTCGGATTTTGTATTTCTGTATTTTTGTCAATAAAAGGTTCTCAGAACTAAATTTTCAAATTTGTGTTCAATTAGGGATGCTTGTCATTATCAGGGTCATAGAAATCGTAACTTGCGAATTCCGGAAAAAAGTGCATTTTGAAACCATGGGCTATAGTCCAGCAGAATTAAGCAAAAAAGCCTCGGATTTCGTATTTCTGTATTTTTGTCAATAAAAGGTTCTCAGAACTAAATTTTCAAATTTGTGTTTAATTAGGGATGCTTGTCATTATCAGGGTCATAGAAATCGTAATTTCCGAATTCCGGAAAAAAAGTGCATTTTGAAACCATGGGCTATAGTCCAGCAGAATTAAGCAAAAAAGCCTCGGATTTCGTATTTCTGTATTTTTGTCAATAAAAGGTTCCCAGAGCTAAATTTTCAAATTTGTGTTCAATTTGGGATGCTTGTGACTGTCAATATCATAGAAATCGTAATTTCCGAATTCCGGAAAAAAGTGCATTTTGAAACCATGGGCTAGAGTCCAGCAGAATTAAGCAAAAAAGCCTCGGATTTTGTATTTCTGTATTTTTGTCAATAAAAGGTTCTCAGAACTAAATTTTCAAATTTGTGTTCAATTAGGGATGCTTGTCATTATCAGGGTCATAGAAATCGTAACTTGCGAATTCCGGAAAAAAGTGCATTTTGAAACCATGGGCTATAGTCCAGCAGAATTAAGCAAAAAAGCCTCGGATTTCGTATTTCTGTATTTTTGTCAATAAAAGGTTCTCAGAGCTAAATTTTCAAATTTGTGTTCAATTAGGGATGCTTGTCATTATCAGGGTCATAGAAATCGTAATTTCCGAATTCCGGAAAAAAAGTGCATTTTGAAACCATGGGCTATAGTCCAGCAGAATTAAGCAAAAAAGCCTCGGATTTCGTATTTCTGTATTTTTGTCAATAAAAGGTTCCCAGAGCTAAATTTTCAAATTTGTGTTCAATTTGGGATTCTTGTGACTGTCAATATCATAGAAATCGTAACTTGCGAATTCCGGAAAAAAGTGCATTTTGAAACCATGGGCTATAGTCCAGCAGAATTAAGCAAAAAAGCCTCGGATTTCGTATT